>JAODAL010003018.1:0-120000 GCA_025379985.1 Phyllomedusa bahiana
GTTTCCAGGGCGCTGTCATTCAGGGGTTACTACATAACATAAGTCAAACATTTACAATATTGACAATCTGTGTTTTAACAACGGGGGTACAGGGGGGAGAGAGGGCACTGTCCAAGGCTTAAATCTACAGGGGGGGGGGGAAAAGAGACAAAAGGTGGGGTGCGACATGTTTGGGGGTGAGTGACAGCGGGGTTTTTAGTGGGCTTCCTGAAGAAGGGGTTTTTCAGGTTGCTTTGAAGCTGGTGAAAGTTGGGGAAGTCTGATGTTTGGGGCAGTGAGTTCAAGTTTTTGGGGGGGCACAGAGAAATCTTTGGAGATGGTGTGTGAGGAGCTGAAAGGGAGGGGCAGAGAAGAAGGTCCTTAGGAGCGGGAGTTTGCGTGGGGGGAGGTATTGGAGATTAGGCAAGTTTTTTTGGGGGGAGGGGTTATGGAAGCCTTTAGTCTGGTTCGTAACTTAAAAATTAATTCGCGGGGCAATGGAAAGCCATGAAGGGGGGGGGCCCCGGGGGGTTACGGGGAAGAGGGGGATAAGACCGGCACAAGTTGGATGGGTTGAAGGTGACAAGAGTGCTAGATGGGGGGCTGCAGAGAAGGATGTTGCGTGTCGAGGCGGGAGATGAAAAGGGCTGGACCATTTTTTGTAGTACGGGGTAAGGAATGACGGATCGAGAGGTTTTTTTGGGGGAGGCGGCAGGGAAAAATGAGGGTTTGGGTGTGGGGTTTTTAAGGGCAAACAAGTCAAGGGGTTTCCCAAAAAACAGCGACTTGCGGGGCCGGTGAGAGTTTAGAGCCATTTACTATGATAGAGGATCAGTGGAGGGATGGAGTGGGGCGGTGGGAGATAATGAATGACAAGGTGGAGGTGGGGGGCAATACCCGTCCCTGGTAAAGGGGGGTGGTAGGCAGAAGGGGAAAATGGCAGCAGTGTGGGCATCAGGCGGTGGCACACAAATGTGGGTGAGGGGTAGTTTAACCCAGCCTCTTTTTTCCCAAATTTTGGTGAGGCATTTATGGGTATGTAATCTGCGGCCAATCATTGGGTGTGGAAATCTGGGCCCATCCACGGTGATTATCTTGACAAAGGGCATCGTTCCCATTTCCCGGGGCAAGCGGGTTCTTTTGGGTAAAGAGGCCCCCCGCCCCCGAACACCCGCTCTGATGCCACATAAGGCCGGGCAGACAGCTTCTCCACTGCAAAAACCTCGGCAATGCGGCCACACCCAGTTTGGGGCTGCCCAGTAGTCCCGGATTTTCAACTGGGGGGCAGAGTGCTGTCCAATTGGGCCACCACCCGTTGGTTCAGGGTCTGCTCCAGGTCCTGCTGCTTGCTGGGGGCGCCTCCTGACTAGGGGGGTAAAGGGAAGTGCCCACGACTCCAACTTGGTTTGCGATGGAGCGGTACGTTCCTACCCCCCGATTTTTCCCCAGCAGCCGCGGCAGTATATGACGTGAGAACCCTCCGATCAACCCAGAGGGGGGACGATCTGCAATATCAGTGGCCAACACTAGGAGATTTCTTATAGATTTGAGTTTGTCCCCCCCCGCACTGGGAAAAAGGCCCCCTTTTTGGGACCGTAGCGAGGTCCAATAGGGTGGAGAGCCAGAAGCCCCTCTGCCGGATTTTTTTCCTGACCTACCAGGCAAATACATGTGGGGGCCACCCTACAAGTGACCCCAGGACTCCCTCCTCCTCTCCCTGTAACTCTTGGGGTCTCTGCCCCCCTTTCCTCATCCCACCCCTCCTCCAGCTGTCCTCCCTCCCTCCTGTCACCTGGGTAAAAAAATCCACTCATTTCACCAAAAAAAGCTTTGTAAAATTTCCTCCCCCTCCTCCACAGTTCATCCCCCGGATTATTGGCTCGAGATGATTCGCCCGTCCCGTCCCCTGCCCAGACAGATTTTTCGCATTTTTCCGGGAATGAAGCAGTGGAATGACGTTATTAAATCCTGTAGTCCTGGCAACTGCCAATAACGGGCCTCCTCAAAGGCCTCAGCAAACGGCAGGTGTAAAACGAAAGAGCTGCCACTGGCTGACATCAAAGTTACACAGGGGAGTACTCCTGTCCGCCTGGATCATCAAAAAATCGTTAATTGCCTTTCTCTGTTCATACAGTCGGTCCAACATGTGCAGGCGGGAATTCCAAGGGTGGAAACATCGCAAAACAGCGTGTTTGCGGGAGGCCGTTCTGCCACTGCAACTCGAGGAGGGTGTGCCTGGCTTTGTAGGAATGGATGAAGTGAATGCACAGTTTCCTCGCCATTTTCAGAATCTTTGGAAGATTGGTGGAAGACTTCAGGAACCTTTTCACAACCAGATTGAACACGTGCGCCATGCAGGGCGCATGGAGCATCCCTCCTCGGTGCAGCGCGGACACCATTTACCCCCATTGTCTGTCCCATGGTTCCGATTTGCAGTTGGCGCGGAAAGCCACACATCGATTTCTTGCTGCATGACGCGGAGCAGTTCCTCCCCTGTGTGACTTCGTTCGCCGAGTCAAGCCAGGTGTAGAACTGCGTGACATCGCTCTGCCCTACACATGTGGTATGATGGAGCAGTACTTGTGGAGGCTGAGATGGTGGTGGAGGAAGAGGAGGCGGACATTGGCGCAGGAGCAGCAGTTTGACAACGTGCACCTTGCTCCACACGTCCGCACTGCCGTGCACCTTGGAACAAACAGATAAGCTCAAGGACTGGCACACCTTCTGTTCAACATATTTGTGAAGGACTGGTACTGCCTTTTTGGAAAAGAAATTACGGCTTGGAACTCTCCACCTCGGCTCGGCACAGGCCATTAATTCTCTGAACGGTGCAGTCCACCATTTGGAAAGGGAGGGACTGCAGTACCAACAACTTGGACAGGAGCACGGTCAGCTTCTGCACCTTAGGATGGTTGGACGCATACTGTTCTCTTTGCAATCGCCTCGTTTAACAACTGCTGGCGCCATGAGGTACGAGGAGCAGGGCATCTGGACCGGGAGATGATGGCAAAGAAACAGCTCCCCTTTTGCAAGGTGATGGAGCCTTGAATGGCTGCAATAGCATGCGGCCACTGGGCGCTGCTGCTGCTGCGGCAGCAGGATGGAACCACCAAAATCTAAACCACGTTTCCCAGGCCACCGGATGGTGCCGCTTGTGTTGCCCGGGGGCGTGGTCCCAACATTGTTTCCCGGGCCAGGCTTCATTTTTCTGCCCACAGATTCTACATATACCCTTTTTTGGGGCCCCTCTGGTGTCTTGGGCAAAGAACTGCCACCCCCGCCGATAGCTGTTTTTAAACCCCCCCAACGTTTCCCGCACTGAGTGACAACTACCGCTGCTCCCTCGCTGATCCCCTGTGCCGCCCCTTTCTTGGGACCGGAAGCGGGTTTTCTACCCCGGCCGCTTGGCCCAAAAACCCCCACACTGCGGCTACCCGCTGACCCCCGGGCCACACAACCCACTTGCTGGCTGTTCCGCTCCTTGGCAACTGTGCCTCTTCCCTGACGATGATGAACCCCTTGCTTCACCCATCCCCAAAGGGGGGTTTGGCTCCCTTCATAAACGATTTTTTTTGTTTGATCTTCAGTGCTTTCCTTTCCTCCCGGTTTTTGAAAAGCAGGGGCGACCCCTCAAAACCCATGACCCCCCAAATCCACTCTCCACACCCTATACTTTGTTTCTTAAATGCAAGAAGGGGGGGATATTGGCCCCATTTTTTCGCTGCCAAGTACTGCGACGTCCTCCTAAAATCGTTCTTTCCCCCTTTAAATAGGGCACTGACCCCAGACCAAAATATAGATCTCGGGCTGGGGGAAAACCGGAGGGGACAAGGCGGGTTAAAAACGGGTTGGGCCGCTAAACCCCCCCCGGGGCCCTGCAACAAAGGGGTTGTGTCTGCCCGTTCCCACCTCTCTTGGCTGGGGTTGTCGATGTCATTTTGGAGGTGGATGACCTAGCCCAACCAATCAAAAACCCTTGGGTTGCTGGTCAACAAAACGGCCGCTAATGACACCGGCATTTTCTGGCCTCGCCGAGTGACCCCTGTTTGGCGATTTTCCCCTTTCTGTGGCTTTGACCTGTGCCTGCCCAGGGAAAAATTTTTTTGCCACTGCCACTCCCCAAGTAAAAAGCCGCTACAAACTCTGTCCCACCTTTCTGTTTGTTCAAAAAAAAAACAGACCTGTTTTAAAGAAGATACTGTATATGAAAAAAATACACACCCTGTATTTTTACTCCAAAAGAACCCACCCAACAAACTTAGGAAAAACCTTGATATAAATTTTCCCTCTACAAATGGGCCCGGAAAAATTTTTTTTGTAAAGTGCCGTTTTTAAAAAATCTGTGAATTTTTTCTGAATAGAAAAAACCAAACGGGCCCTTTAAATTTAAACCCCGAATATGAATTATACCAGGGAAAATTTTTTCTTTGGGGTTTAAAAACACTGGGTTTTCCTTTTTTCTCACTAAAAGTAGAAAAACCTTAATTTTAAACCCCCGGATCTAAATTTTCGCAAAAGAAATAGCTACCAAAAATTTCCACTATGTAGCGTGTTAAAACGACTTTTATTTTTTTTTTGGGCCACAACACAAAAAAACACTTAATTAAACCTTTGGGTCTAAATTGCCAAAAGAAATTACCCCAAAAAAAAAAACCCGCTATGTACGTGTTTAAAAAGACTTTAATTTTTTTTGACCACAACACAGAAAAATACTTAAAAACCCTTGGGTCTAAATTTCGCAAAAAAAAAAAAGAGCGCCCAAAAAAAACCAGCTAGGGAGCTTGGGTTTAAAAAAAAGTTTTTAAATGACCACAACAGCAGAAAAACGCGTAATTAACCTTTGATAAAATATCACAGGAAAAAAGTCTTCTTTGGCGTTGGAAAAAAACAGTTTCCTTTTTCTGCTACAACAGCAGAAAAACGCTTAATTAAACTTGGGGTCTAAAATTGGGAAAAGAAATTAACTGCCAAAAATTACCAGCCCAAGAGCGTATTAAAACGACATGTATTTTAAATGACCCCAACTGCAGAAAAAACTTAAAATTTAAACCTTTTGGAAGAAATTTTTCTACAGCACAATTTCTTCTTTTGGGGTTTTTAAAAAAAAACCCCCTTTTTTTACTGACTACAAAAGCACAAAAACGTTTAAAATAGCCCTTTGGGTTTTAAATTGCGCCAAAAAACATAGACCAAAAATTAATATATTTGGATTGTAAAAAAAGCGTTTCTTTAACTGAATACAACCCTTTGGTATTCAAGTGCTCCAAAATGGGGGCAGAAGCATTAAAATTTTAAATGGGACTGAATTGGACCCCACACGGCTTTTAAATTTCCCAAAACCCCACAAAAAACAAAAAATTTGAACATAAAGAACAGTCCTGAGAAAAAAATGTGCACCCCCCCCCCCCAAAAAAAAATCGCTGTATAAAAGGGTTTTTTTTTTTTGGGAGATCCCCAATACGAGCTGCAGCACTACAACACGGCAAAAGAGAGTGAAAACGCCACGTCCGGGGCCGGACTTTTTGAAGCGGTGACTTTACCGAAACCCGCCGGTCTCTGATTGGCTTCATCTCTGCACATGTCATTTAGGCTACGCCTTTCTTCCTCCCAGAGTTCTCTGCCCGTGTAACGCCATGTGCTCGCAGCCATTTTATCAATTAAAAACACGCTTCGTTCCTGCGAATCACCCCAAACTTCGACTTCGTTCAGCATCCAAGTTTTCCTGAAATTCTAAACGAATTCCACTTCGTTAGAATCGATTCGCCCATCTCTATATATAACCTTTGTTACACCCACTATAGGTGGGACTTGGGTCTCCTGGGAGGGTTTTTATTGAAAAATCGCGGCAAAACACGCCAAAAAACGCGTCAATAGACGTCCGGCGCTTTCCATAGACTCCTGTAGTAAATTTTCTGCCCTGCTCTGCTGTTTTTTAGAGCATGTTGCAAAAGACGGCCAGTAAAAAAAACTAGCAGAAAAAAGCAGCTCAGTGTAGACAGCAGAACGTTTTTACCAGGGCTGTGGAGTCGGAGTCGTGGTGTCGGAGTCTGTGCCTATTTTGCAGGAGTCGGAGTCGTCATAAAAGGGACCGACTCCGACTCCCAAAATATATAAGTTGGTCCAGTTAGTTCGATGCAAAGAGCAAGAGGAATTGGGTGCGGCCAGTGCTACTGCTCCCATATCTTCAGCCTCATCACATGAGGAGTGTAATTGATGACATGGAGCATCCAAAGCGGGAAAAGATTCCGCTCCAGGGCAAACAGATTTCAGCAAAATTTTTCACCTGCTTTAATAGAAGTAGAAGAGTTCAACCATTCATCAAAACTGACTGTGGCTGAGGCAATTCCTTTATACCCTGACATTGTTAGAGATGTTGCCCCTGTGGTCACCGCTTTCCCCCAACCCAAGTTAGTGTAGAGAGGCCGTTCTCTAGCCTGGAAATAATGAGATCAGATGTGAGGTCATGTATTCAGAGTCTGATGGAGGTAATACTATTTCTCAGAATAAATTCAAAGACTCCACAAATGTTCCTGTAGTGTTTTGCATATTTACAATTTTTGTGTGTTCTAAAGTCATACCCAATTAATATATTTTACACTGACAAGCAAAATGGTAAGATTGTTTTGAATTTGTGTCTTTCAGGCTCCATATCTCTCCATCCACTACAGCTTTGTACATGAGGCTACTGTAATTTTATATACAGTCATCTTACATATCTTATACATAAATTTGACTTGCAAGTATTTAGCATCTGCTTAGTTCTGCAGATTCTTTCCTGTAACTGCATTGTTACTGTTTGCTACTAAAAATCTAAATGTTAATTTCTATTATTTTGTTAGTATTTGGGAAATCCACCTTTTGGTTTTCAATACTGCCTTCTGGACTCTGAATCAGATTCAAGCATATCTTGACCAAAATCTAATCCCAGGTCTCTTCCCACATTCCCAATGTTGGTGCAGACTGGACTTGGATACAAATACAGCTTTTTCTTCAACTCTACCCACAAGTGTTCAAAAGATCAAAACCTTGCTTATCAGTGTCTGTTCTACCTAAATAGCTTGATTATTGTATCATAAGGTGATAAACAGCCAGATGTTACCATTTTACTACAGTAAAGTTATCACTTAAACATGCGTCATATATGAGGGAGTCAGAAGTCGGAGGTTTGGGACATTGAGGAGTCGGGGCTTTGGCTTGCCGACTCCACAGCCCTGGTTTTTACAATAGAAGTCTATGGGAGCTCTTTACAGTCGTTTTTCCAGCGTTTTTAAAAAACGAAAAACGCTGAAAAAACGAACGTTTTTCTGTGCAGTGTAGACATAGCCTAAAACTCCTTCCAGTGCCACTGTTTAATTAATTAATTAATTAATTAAATAAATAAATGATTGGGGGGAGGGGTTGTTTATTTATTTTTTTACTGTTAAAAAAAAAATCTAATGTAAGAATTTACATAAAAATAAAGGCTTGGAGATCACTGAGAAAAGGCAAATAAAATGAGTGGAATAACCGAATGCGATAAAATCGTCTAAGCGTTCAAACCTGCATGCACTAAGGAAAGGAAAACGTGTCACAAACGGGAGGAGGAAACCCAGCTAAGAACTGGTTGGAGAAATTTGCGGTTGAGTGTTTCATCACACAAATAACCATTTGTGTCAGTATTTTTGTAGAGCACATGAAAAAGAAGATTGTTCTGAAAATTGTTCTGAAACTGTGGGATTGCAGTTCCGTTGTCCTACTGTATTATGTTAGTCATATTATTGCGTAGACCATCATATTCAATTCACTAGAGGCAATACCATCTTCTACAGGCGAATACATTTTGGGATCTGTGCTACCATTCTGTGTGCAAGAATGATCTAAGCGCATAAATGTAGTGGCTGTGCTGCAGCATGTATCATGCTTGTCTACAAGAATGTAATGGTCTTACATGCAAACATTCAAACGAAGCAGCAGTTTAATCTGTATATTTTCTATGACTGAGTATATGCAGTACACAGAGTCCTAAATACCACATTACATTTATGACACAATATTGTATGGTCAATGTTCATTTAGCAGGTAAAACTTGTACTTGTAACATGGTTTAGTTCTTTAACAGTGGTAAATTTAGAGGCTATACTTTTATTGCTCACAGTGCGGTTAGATATGACTCTTACTTTCTTGTTAAGAAATTGATTAATGAAAAGCTGCAAGTAAAATGATTACTCACGGGGGTTGACTCTTATGTGTTACATTGCGTGACTTGAAAATAAGGTTCATAGATTCCCTAAATTTCATTCCTGTAAAGCTTACTAAATTACCAAAGGATATGTTTTTTTTTTTCTTTTGTTTTATTGTCATACTTTTTTTTTTTTTTTTTAATACTGAATTAAATCAAAACTATGTGGGTCCCATACCAGCAGTTAAATATTTTAGAGTAGAAAACATGATGCCTAGTGAGAAAATGGAATTCATTAAGTGGGATGAGGCACAAAAAAACAATACTTTTGATTTTAAGACCAAGGTAAAATCTTACTGCAAATGAGATTTTGAGGTTTTGAAGCAGGCATGTGAACGCTAATAAAGTTGTGTAATGGAGATGACAAAGAAAACCAGTCTAATATACTGCAAGCACCAAAAGAAATATGTTGTTGCCATCAAATGTGTTAACCCTTCTTAGCTCATCTCCTGGTATGTCTGTGTGGTTATGTATAGATTTCAATTTATCCAATGTCGTTTTACCAGTTGATAATTACCATTGTTCAGTGGCTTCTATACAGTGGTGTGAAAAAGTATTTGCCCCCTTTATGATTTCTTAATCATTTGTCACACTTCAATGTTTCAGATCACCAAACAAATTTAAATATTAGGCAAACATAACACAAGTAAACACGAAATGCAATTTTTAAATGAAGATCTTTATTATTAATGGAAAAAGTAGTACAAATTTACAGGACCTGATGTGAAAAAGTAATTGCCCCCCACCCCAACCCTCCTCTTAAAACATTTCCCTTACATCTTTGGGAATCAGAGTTCAATTTCCCTAATGTCACCCAGGCCTGATTACTGCCACACATGTTCTCAAACAAGGAAGCACTTAAATAGAACCTGCCTGACAAAAAAGACCCTCAGAAGACATCATGGGGAGATCTAAAGAAATTCAGGAACAAATTAGAAACAATGTAATTGAGATCTATCAGTCTGGAAAAGGTTATAAAGCCATCTCTAAAGTTTTGGGACTCAAGAGAACCACAGTTAGATCCATTACCTACAAATGGAGAAAACATGGTAAACCCTCCCATGAGTGGCTGTCCGTGCAAAATTACCCCACGAGTGCAGCGAAGAGTCATCCAAGAAGTCACAAAACACCCCACAACAACACCAAAAAAACTGCAGGCCTCGCTTCGTTTAAGGTCAGTGTTCATGACTCCACCATAACAAAGAGACTGTGCAAAAATGGCCTGCAAGTCCATTACATCTGACGTAAAATCAGCACAGCATTTCAGAAATGGAACATAATACCAGCAGTAAAACATGGTGGTGGTAATGTGATGTTCTGGGGCTGTTTTGATGCTTCAGGACCTGGAAGATTTGCTGTGATAAGTGGAACCATGAATTCTGCTGTCTATGAACAAATCCTGAAGGAGAATGTCAGGCCATCTGTTCATGACCTCAAGCTGAAGTGCAGTTGGGTTATGAAGCAGGACTACGATCCAAACCACACCAGCAAGCCCACCTCTGAATGGCTGAAGAAAAACAAAATGAAGACTTTGGAGTGGCCTAGTCAAAGTCCTGACCTTAATTTAATGCTGTGGTATGACCTTGAAAAAGCTGTTCATGCTCGGAAACCCTCCAGTGTGAGAGAATTGCCACAATTCTGCTAAGATGAGTGGCCAGAATACCTGTAAAAGACTCATTTGACTGTTGTAGCAAATGCTTGATTGCAGTTGTTGCTGCTAAACCAGTTATTAGGTTTAGAGGGAAATTAGTTTTCACACTGGGCCCTTTGCCCTTAATAATAAAGACCTTCATTTAAAAACTGCATTTTGTGTTTACTTGTGTTATGCTTGTCTAATATTTAAATTTGTTTGGTGATCTGAAAGCTTTAAGTGTGACAAACATCCAAAAGATTAAGAAATCAGGAAGGGCAAATAGTTTGACATTAGTAACATAATGCTACTAATGGAGAACTGTATCAGTGTTTTTCAGCTAGAAAGCAATTCTTACAGATTTCCAGTTTTATAATACATTGGTTGTTGAAACTTGTTAAAATGCTCTTCATGATATTGCTGGATCTTTATGATGCCTCATACTATGGTAGAACTGATGCCATTAAACTTACAGGCAGAATGAAAGACAATAAATTCAAAATTCACTATCCTGTACGCTTTTGATAACAATACATATCCGAGCATCCTTTGTGATAATTTTGGTTTGGCCAAAGTTAGTCTTCCCACCAAGAGGTTTTTTTTTCCAATGAAAATTAACAAACGTCCCTTGGAGACACAGCCATCTCCTCTGGTCAAGAAACAGGATTCTCTTAATAGAGGAACACTCCCATCATCTCCAGTAACTGCCAAGAGTTAAGGAATCTCCTTCAAGGAAAACCAATTACTGGTGAGTGTAATTTTCCCTAGTGCCTATGACAGCACCCATGGATATTAGACTAGAAGATTTTTTGCGGACACAGAAACCCTCACAGTAGGGAAGTTGTAGTCTATAGTGCTAAAGGGAATGTCTTAGTTTTGCCCTGTTTTATGCTCATTCTATCTCCTGAGAACTTTCTTTTCCTAACATCAGGTTTGTTTAGTTTATTTAGTGTATCATCACACAGTGCAGTCATAAACCATGGCGAGCCACTGTGGGTTTTAAATTAAGTTGATGCACTAATGTGTGAGTAAACCTCAATTTGTAATTACAAACAACCATTAACAATTAATGTTTTACGGCTGTGCATTTTTATCATTGTGTTTAACTACAAAATTGTGCGCCTATTGAACAATTTCTTTAAAAACCACAGAAGGTACGCTTTGATCACACTATGTGACCTTAACCCTTAAAGATAATGAGTTAGGTCTGTGGGATAGGAAGGTGCTTCTGCTATTACACCATATGTTGGTTTGAGGTTAAGAGTGGGGCAAGGGACAGGCACCGGTCAGTCTCCGAGAAATGGCACTTTGACATTTTATTTTTTTCTTAACTACTTGTATATCCAGAGAATAGTGCATTGTGGGAGCTTGAACTTGCTGTTTTTCTGTTGAAGTTAGATTTCTGATACAAGTTACCTAGCAGAATTTAGAGTTGTATTAAAGGAATCTAATTACATACACTGTCATAAGAAACCTAAGTGCACATGGTCATTGGGAGACCATAAAAAGTCCATATATGTTTTGCGTTGACCTGAACACTTGACCATGAGCAGTACATGCTATCTAATGCTGAAATGTGCAGTTTTAGCACTTTTGTGACTTTTTCTTTCTTTACTGTAAGAACAGTAAAACATTAAAACTCTGCCATAAGATGTTTGGTTGATTTATGAATAAGCTCAGTAAAGACCTTCAGTAAATTCTTTCTTAAAGGGGTTTTGCCAAGAAGTGAGTTCCTTACCTTACAGGCTGATACTCCCCTCTTGAGGCCTTAAAAAAGGGGCGTTGTGTTTCTGTGTTTAAAAAAACAATTTCCTCCTCTGTGATATCATCACTCCACCTTCCATGCACGTTCCCGATACTCCGTCACAGTTGAGCAAACATTGTTTTGCTAATTCATAGAGCAGAACTGTATTGTATACAAGCTATATGTGTTTTATTTCTCCCTCTTATTTGCTCAGGAGAGAAGATAAGCTCAGCAGGCAGCCTTCTTTCATTCCTTCTTCACAAATGCTGCAGTGGGAGAGGGAGGGGGCTGAGCAGAGGAGCCAGGGAGAGTCTGCATGTTTACTAAGATAATTACATTACAACTAGTGGATTCTCTATACAAAAGATACAAGATCTTTCTCCCCAGTCCCTTCAAAGCTCGTTCATGTTCCCTGCCGTCAGATAACAAGTGCAGACAACGCAAGTGTGGCCAGATCAGCTCATGGTCGTGTCTAATGTAAACTGTCAGGAAACCAAGGGCATCTTAGTCAGGCTGTAGATCTCACAGGCTTCACTCTTTTGATTACATATATTTAGAAAAGTGATTAAATACACATTTTGGAGGATCTCACGTCAACATTAGATCGTGGCAAAACCCCCTTTAAAGACTCCATATTACAGGTTATGGGTACTGTACTCTTGAGATGGAATGTTGATTCAGGGATTTATCTGATTGCCATATTTGGAGTTGGAAATTAATTTGATCTCTACTATCAGGCAAATAGCATCTGCCTCCAGTGGATTTTTACCTTTCTCTGGATCAACTCCGTAGAGTTTAAGCTTGGACTTGAAGGACCTCTGTCTTTTTTTCTAACCCTATTGATAATGTAACTCTATATATGTGGACCATTCCAGAAAGAAACAAGCCACAAAGAAAAATTGTTAAAGGTGTGCTCCCACCATAGATTTTGATGGCATATCAATAGTACATGCAATACAAGTTTGATAGGTGGTGGTCCCACCTCCGGGATCCACGCCAGTGTTAGAATAGGCCCTCAAAAGTGTTGACTCAGAATGGAGCTCTGGTCACGCTTGCACATGACTCTCCATTCTGTTCTATGGGAGTTCCAAGTACAGCCGAACACAACACTGGGCTGTTTTCGGAACTCCCAAATAACTGAATGGAGAGCCATGTGCAAGTATGACCGACTCCCCATTCTGAGATGACACTCGGGGAAATAGGTGCATGTCCCACTATTGGGACTCCACCTATCAGACCTTGATGGCATCCCCTATCAATATGGCATCAAAGTCTATGGTGGGAGCAATTCTACCAAGTATGACACTACCTTTTTTTTAATTTTAATGCCGTATTTTGTTAACGTGAATATATTAATCTAATTTCAATTATTAGTAAATTAATTGATCTTGGTTAATAACCATTAAACGCATCCACAATATGCAGGGCGCTATGTTGCAGCTCACAAGGATTCAAGCAGTTCATCCTGTTAATGTAGGGCAAGTATGACGTATACCACACTGGAGGTGTATTAACCTGCTTTGGTTCTTGACACTGAATTATTTGACTCCAAAAATGAGTCTCTTTTTTTTTTTCTTTGTAAAGTGAGCATGATGTAGAATGTGGGTCTCATCATTATCTGTTAACTATCTCGAGTTACCAAGGTTTCCACTCTATACAGTAGGGTGCTGACAGCAAATAAAGAAAATTGATAATGCAGAGGTTTTATTTTGTCCTAATGACCACTTACCATTAACTTACCTGTCTTTCCAATGATAGTTATCATGGACACACACTGTGAAGACTGATCTTTGTTTCAACAGGAAACAGTTTGTGGAAAGCATAATTGTCCGGCTTCTCATGGAATTATCAGCCTCCAGAAGCACCTTCAGATTTTGTGTTCAAGGACAAGATGGCAAGCTCTTCCTACTGGTAAGAGAAAGTCTTTTCATAAACCAAATCATGGGCTTAACTAGAGCCATTGCAACTGGCCATGGGGCCAATAGGTTAAGGGGGCCCACTGAGGTGAAAGAGCATTGTACCTTTTTATAAGGTATAACAAGTTGGTGGCTTTCTGTTTATCTAGCACTACTATGAGGATTCTCTGATATATATGGTGCTATTATTTTTGCTACTTGCTTGCTGCTGTTTGTTTCTCGTCAGAAGGTGGAATGGTCGTATCTCATTTTGCTATGGGACACTATAAATTATAGTAAGTTGGAGGCCTAGCAGAGTTAAGGTTGGGGCCTTCATATCATTGGAGTAAGCAGTACTTGATAACCCCTTTCCCACCTCTGGAAGGCTGTTAGCCAGGGCTGTGGAGACGGAGTCGTCATAAAATGGACCGACTCCGAAAATATATAATAAGTTGGTCCAGTTAGTTTGATGCAGTGCAAAGAGCAATTTTATATACAGTCATCTTACCTATCTTATACATAAATGTGACTTGCAAGTATTTAGCATCTGCTTAGTTCTGCAGAATCTTGTCATGTAAATGCATTGTTACTGTTTTGCTCCTAAAAATCAAAATGTTAATTTTTATTATTTTGTTAGTATTTGGGAAATCTGCCTTTGGTTTTCAGCACTACCTGAATCCTTTTGGGCTCTGAATCAGATTCAGTCATATCTTGACCAAAATCTGATCCCAGGTCTCTTCTACACATTCAAAAGATCAAAACATTGTTACCCTTTTGCTTGTCAGTGTCTGTTCTACCTAAATAGCTTGATTATTGTATCATAAAGTGATAAAAAGCCAGATGTAACCATTTTACTACAGTAAAGTTATCACTTAAACATGCGCCATGTATGAGGGAGTCGGAGTCTTGGGAAATTGAGGAGTCGGGGTTTTGGCTTGCTGACTCTACAGCCCTTCTGTTAGCACAAACTTATTGGTGGTTGATCTCCTTGTTTGTTAATATTGTAATAGTTGAGGAAAGGGATAGCTTCTTGGTGAATTTAGTTGTGTGAAACTGTATGGGAAAACCTGAGCTGTTCTCCACTCCAACCGATGAGCACTGTATGGTTTTCTCATTAATATCATTGGGGGATACATCACCTTGGGTATAGGCACTCGTCCTAGGAGGCTGACACTAGGCGGAACCAAACGTGTTGGATCCGCCCTGATGGCCTATATCCCTCCTGCTTACGCTAGGCTACTCAGTCTTTGTCTAGTGTCCGTAGGAGGCAGACGCTGCATTGCAGCTCTGCTAACTTTATTTTTTGTTTTCTTTCAGGTAGGGATCGAGCCTCTGGCTCTCACCTGTTGCAAGGTGATTGAGCCTCTGGCTCTCATCTATCAGTAGGGTCATCAATGTCTGTTTTCTCCGTGACTAGTTACCCCCTGAGGGCGTCAGAAAAAAGGTTAGCGCTTTAGCTGGCTGAGCTTCCTTGCGCTTGCCACTTTTGCAGTCCTTTTCTGATTCCGGTAACCGCACCTCCAGGTGCGCTGGTACCGAAGGAGTGATGCTGCAACGCCCAAAGACGTCGGATTGATAAGTATCCCATCTTCCTCCTTTTCGGAGTAGTTGTGGGGTCTCTGTTTCTTTGCTGGAGCTGGCGGGCCTCAGGAATTCCATTTTCCTGCAGCCCCCCCCCCAGCAAGTGTTGTCCCAGTAATGGGGAGTCTTGTGATGCAGCAGGGCTTGTTTTGCTCACTGCGCCGTTTTCTGGACAGCCATTGCAGTTTTGGTGCGTTTCCACCGCGTTACTGCACGTCCGGGTTTGGCACTGTGTACTGGGGTAGGTTTCCTCCCCCCAGGGGCTGTGGACACTGATTTACGACGTTTCTCATGCTTCAGTGCTGTCCAGTGGGCCTTTGCTTCGGCCACAGCCGGGATTTCTAATTTTGTCCC
Organism: Phyllomedusa bahiana; assembly: GCA_025379985.1. NCBI lineage: Eukaryota > Metazoa > Chordata > Amphibia > Anura > Hylidae > Phyllomedusa > Phyllomedusa bahiana. The sequence goes on from JAODAL010003018.1 coordinate 15,402, forward strand.
CGACTTTCTGGAGGCCTAGGCCACACTGGGCTGCGCCGCTCCCAGGCCACTCAGATAAAACAATGTAACCATACAAGCACGGAGGTCTAGGGTCGTGTAAAAAATGAAAAAATTACAATACTTCAAAACAACCAACCTCCTGGACAGTATATCAAAAATAAATTATATATAATGCCAATATCAATGGATATATCATGCTACTATACCGTGAGGGAGGTGTCCAATGCAAAATATGATGAGTCGCCGTGACAGCTAGACCTCCGTGCTATCCCGACGCGTGTTTCGCTGACGCTTCTTCAAGCGTACATTAGTGTTTGTAGGATAGTTACCATGCCCAAAGCAGTGGCAACTTTTTTCGCCTGCGCCCGCTGCTGCAAGAGATTCTCTTGTGTAACACCTCAGCCGACTGCGGCGGGGCCGGACCCAGTCTGGCAGGAGTCAGTGCTTCCGGAATGGGCTAGGTCTCTCACTAGCAGTGGGTGACCTGTCCAGATTGTTCCAGGTTATGGTTTCGGCCATAAAGCGTATGCTGTCTCTTGCTTGCTGCCCAGCCTAACACCTCCCAGGGTCCAGTGCCCGGCGCAGCCCGTACAGTGGGATCACATAGAGATATGGAGGGTGATTGAGCCCCTGACTCTCATCTATCAGGAGGGTCGTCAACGTGTAGTTCCCCCCTGAGAGTTCCCTCTTCCTCGTTATCACCTGAATGCTCTCCAATCAGATAGTGGTCGGAGATGGAAGCTCCATGCCGGGATACGGCTTCTTCAACACCAACTCCGATTCTGACTCTGAGCCAGATAGTGAGGATGGATCAGCAGCGGCGGTTACCCGGGCTGTTAGAGACTCCCTTCGTTTTAAGTATGAAGATGTCTCAGCCTCCCAGGAGGAGGTTACAGTTAAAAGTAGCAGACGGCAGCGCTTGGTGTTCCTTACTCATCCAGAGTTTGAGGAACTGGTTGCCAGGGTGTGGAAACATCTGGACAGGCGTTTCTTTCCTATTGCCTGGCTTAATACCCTTTGTCCTTTTCCGTTGAAATCAGTGACAAAGTAGTCAGGTATGCTATCGGTGAATGCCCCAGTCTCCCGACTTGACAGCACAGACAAATGGCTTTGTCTTTGTGAAGCCATCTTTGAGGCGGCTGGGGCGTCCCTGCGGTCAGCGTTTACTTCATCTTGGGTCAGCAAGGCCTGCTCAGTCTGGTCCAAACAGCTGTAGCAAGGGCTGTCAGATGGGGCCTCTACAGAGGAGCTGTTGGTTCTTACTTCCCAGCTCATTGTGGCTGCTGAGTTCTTATGCAAGACTTTTCTTGAATCGGCTCATCTAGCGGCTAGAGCATCAGCTAATGCAATAGCTGCTCTGTGTGGCTAAAATCTTGGTCGGCGGATTCAGCCTCCAAGAAAGTGTTAACTGTGCTTTCCTTCACTGGTGGTAAGCTGATTGGCAAGACTTTGGACAAGATTATCTCAGAAGCCACAGGGGGTTGTAGTGGTCTCCTCCCTCTACCGGCTGCAGGGAAGGCCCCTCGTTCCAAGGGTGCCGAGTGGTCCTCGGCCAAGCCAGCCTCATCCCGGCGGTCTCACAGGTCCTCCAAAGGCCCATCTGCCACGTCTTCCTTGGCCTGAGGGTGTGTCCCCACCCAAGGATCCATCTCGAGTGAGGGGATGTCCCTTCCAATTTCGGGAGATCTGGCAAGTCCAGGTCAACAATGTCTGGGTTCATGAAGTCATCACAGGGTCTATTCCCTATTTCAGTCCTCACCGCCCGCCTCTCCGGCTCAGGCAGCAGCGGTCCTTCAGGCAATTTATGTCGTCCTCCTTCAGGGGGTAATCATGCCGGGCCCTGAGTCTGAGCACTTCTGAAGGTTTTACTCAAACCTCTTTAAGGTAGCCAAAAAAGACGGCTCAGTAAAGCCGGTGTTGGACCTCAAGGAGCTCAACCGGTATGTATGAATTCCCGGCTTCCGCATGGAGTCTCTCCGGTCGGTAGTGGCGTCTCTGGAGCAGAGCGACTTTCTTGCCGCTGTAGATATCATGGACACTTATCTGCATGTCCCAATTGCCCAGGCCCATTAGCGGTTTCTGCATTTGGAGTAGGCTCAAAGCATTTCCAGTTCATGACTGCTGTTCAGCCTCGCAACCGCACCAAAGGTCTTCACAAAGACCTTAGCGCCCCGAATGGCGGTTCTGCACATCAGGGGCATTGCCATCGTTCCATATCTGGACGACCTTCTAGTAAAGGGTCCGTCACGAGACGCCTGCCAGGACTTCATAACTATCACCCTGGACGCGTTGGCGCTTCTCCTGTCTGATCCCGTCTCAGAGGATGGAGTTTTTGGGGATGATCCTTGATACTCGAGTGGCCAGGGTGTTTCTTCCACCAGGGCAGATCTAGCAGTTACGGTCAGGCATTTCTTTACTTCAGAAACACACCCCTTTAATGGCCCTGGACAGGGTTATTCGACCTCGGCTGGTGGTTAACTTCCCCTCCGCTTCAGGGACAGTCTTTTTTGCCCCCGGAATGGCTGATCATCACCACAAATGCCAGCATGTCGGAGTGAGGCGCTGTCTTTGGCATCCGGACAGTTCGGGGTCTCTGGTCCCTCAGGGAATCCACCCTAAACATCAATGTCCTAGAACTCAGGGCCATTTCTCAGTGCTGTTGCATTTGTCACCCCTCATTCAGGGTTGTTAGATTCTAATTAAGTCCGACAACACCATGGCAGTGGCCTATCTGAATCATCTGGATGGCACCAGGAGCTGGGCGGCTTTTCTGGAAGCCTCCATTCTTGTCAGCGATTTTCATTCCAGGGGTGGAAAACTGGTTGGCTGATCATCTCAGTCGAGCATTGCCGAATCCCGAGGAGTGGGCCCTTCTACCAGAGATTTTTCAACTTCTCTGCCACAGGTGGGACACGCCAGATGTCGATCTGTTTGCGTCTTGCCCCGCTCATCCCCGAGAGCAGGCTTTACATTGTTTAGACGTTATCAGGGCCGTTCGGATCTACCTCTCGGCCACTGAACCCTTGAGGTGCTCTGATGCCCTCTTTATCATTCCAGAGGGTCTGCACAGTGGCCTGGCAGCCTCCAAGACCACCATTGCCCGCTGGATTTGGTCTGCAATTTTGGAAGCTTATTGGTCGAGGGGAGAGCTTCTTCCATTACAGGTCACTGCTCATTCTACACATACGGTTGGTACCTCCTGGGTGGGTCGGGATCAGGCTTCAGCTTTGCCGGTTTGCAAAGCTGCCACCTGGATTTCGGTCCATACTTTTTCTAAGTTCTACCAAATCCATACCTTGGCCTCGACTGATGCAAGCCTCGGCCGTAAGGTTCTTTAGGCAGCAGTGAGCTAAGAGCTGCCACTGCTGATGAATGTTTTAGTGGTTAAATTTTTTTGTCTCCCCACCCTCTGGGACTGCTATTGGACATCCCAAGGTGCTGTGTCCCCCAATGATATTGACGAGAGATTGGGATTTTTGTACTTGCCGTAAAATCCTTTTCTCGTCTGATTCATTGGGGACACAGCTCCCTCACTCTTATTGTCTTTGTCCGATTTGACATTTTCTCCTTGGAGTCGGACTATGGTTTATCGTCTTTGCTACGGCTTTTGTACCAACTGATCAGCCTGACGTCAGCAGGAGGGATATAGGCCATTGGGGCGGGCCCAACACGTTCGGTCCGCCTAATGTCAGCCTCCTAGGGCAAGGGCCTATACACAAGGTGCTGTGTCCCCCAATGAATCAGATGAGAAAAGGATTTTACGGCAAGTACAAAAATCCCAATTTTCTCTATCATAGGAAGTTTCTTAGATTTGTAATTTCTATTTTGTAGATTGGTCTGTGAACATACCCCTTATTCAACATCTAACCTTCCTACCATAGCCTTGTCAGCTATGGTAAGATCTGTTGATATATGTGTGGAGCTTTAGTTCTGTTTTTAATCTCCTAGGTAAATTAATATAACACTAATGGGTTGTAAAACTAATTAAACAATGGTAGTTATAGAGTGCTTTTTTGTACATGAATTCTCTAAAAACAAAAATAAATACTATTTAAAGAGAACCTGTCAAGTGTTTTATACTCCTCTATCTGAGGGCAGAATGTGATAGAAGGAGAGAAGCTGAGCTCTGTGATGAATGGGTTTATTTGATTTGGAGTAGGATTTCTGTGTCAAAAGCAAAGAAAATCCTGAAATGACTTCTTAGGAAAGAGTGGAAGTCCTGTTAACCCTACTTACATACAGTGATTGACAGTTTTCTCTGTACACACACTGATACAGGAAAAACTGTCAATCACTATATGTGGGTGGGGTAAGCAGGACTTAGGTTTCACATTTACAGATTTACTCTGCTTTTTACTCAAATTTGTAAACCAAATAATGTAAACCTATATAACAGAGAGCTCAGGTTCTTTAACTCTATTATACAAATGTATATATCATAGAGCTCATATAACCCTATATATCACAGAGCTCAGCTTCTCTCTTCTATCATATAACACAGAGCTCAGCTTCTCTCCTCTATCATATAACCCTATATATAAAAGAGCGAGGCTTCTCTCTTCTATCATATAACACTATATTTCACAGAGCTCAGCCTCTCTCCTGTCATACAACCCTATATAATCACAGGGCTCAGCTCCTCTCCCTCTATCATATAACCCTATATATCACAGAACTCAGTTCCTCTATCATGTAACCCTATATATCACAGATCTCAGCTTCTCTCCCTCTGTCATATAACCCTATATATCACAGAGCTCAGCTTTTCTCCTCAGTCATATAACCCTATATATCACAGAGCTCAGCTTCTCTCTTCTATCATATAACCCTATATATCACAGTGCTCAGCTTCTCTCTCTCTATTACGTCTTGCTCTCAGATAAGGCAGCATAAACCAACTCACAGGTTTCAAAATTGAACTGTTTAGGTAAAAAAAGAGACATTTAAAAAGAATTTTGAAATGTTACCCTGACATTTAAGTAAAATAAAAAAAACACACTTCTTAAGAAGATGAGTTTTCACTTCTTTATAATAAAGGCTTTTAGTAATGTTAACTATTACTTTACAGAACTGCATTACTACCAATTCCCTTTACTGTTTTCATCGGAATTGCTCTCTTTACGGGCAGGAGCTATTGTGTAAGTACTCTTGGCCACAGCCCTGCATGCGGCATTAGCAGATTGAAGCCTCTGTCTCAATATCATTAGTTAAGAGTTTATGGACAGAATACGGACTGACCGATGGAGAACAGGGATGAAAATGGTTCAGTTAGTAAAGAGAGTAGTTCTGGTAATATACCGTACCAGTCAAAAGTTTGAACACCTCTTTCTATTCTGTATTTCTTATTTTTTTATATTTTCTAGTTATCAGGTCTTCAATATAAATCTACAAGAGAACTGATATGATATTTACATAGTAAACAAAAAAAGTGTTAAACACGTCAGAAAATGTTTTATATTCTTCAAAGTTCCCCATTTTGCTTAGATAACAGCTTTGCATTCTCTTGGCATTCTCAGCTTCATGAAGTAGTCATTTTGAATGGTTTTCCAACAGTCTTGATAGAGTTCCCAGAGGTGCAGCAATTCTATTGTTCTACAGTGCCTTGCGAAAGTATTCGTCCCCCTTGAACCTTACAACCTTTTGCCACATTTCAGGCTTCAAACATAAAGATATAAAATTTGGATTTTTTTTGTAAAGAATCAACAACAAGTGGCACACAATTGTGAAGTGGAATGAAATTTATTGGATATTTGAAACTTTTGTAAAAAATAAAAACCTGAAAAGTGGGGCGTGCAATATTTTTCGGCCCCTTTACTTTCAGTGCAGCAAACTCACTCCAGAAGTTTAGTGAGGATCTCTGAATGATCCAATGTTGTCCTAAATGACTGATGATGATAAATATAATCCACCTGTGTGTAATCAAGTATCCGTATAAATGCACCTGCTCTGTGATAGTCTCAGAGTTCTCTTTAAAGCGCAGCGAGCATCATGAAGACCAAGGAACACACCAGGCAGGTCCGTGATACTGTTGTGGAGAAGTTTAAAACCGGATTTGGATACAAAAAGGTTTCTCAAACTTTAAACATCCCAAGGAGCACTGTGCAAGCGATCATATTGAAATGGAAGGAGTATCAGACCATTACAAATCTACCAAGAACCAGCCGTCCCTCTAACCTTTCATCTCAAACAAGGAGAAGACTGATCAGAGATGTAGCCAAGAGGCCCATGATCACTCTGGATGAACTTCAGAGATCTACAGCTGAGGTGGGAGAGTCTGTCCATAGGACAACAATCAGTCGTACACTGCACAAATCTGGCCTTTATGGAAGAGTGACAAGAAGAAAGCCCTTTCTCAAAGATATCCATAAAAAGTATCGTTTAAAGTTTGCCACAAGCCACCTGGGAGACACCAAACATGTGGAAGAAGGTGCTCTGCTCAGATGAAACCAAAATCCAACTTTTTGGCCACAATGCAAAACGATATGTTTGGTGTAAAATCAACACAGCTCATCCCCCTGAACTCACCATCCCCACTGTCAAACATGGTGGTGGCAGCATCATGGTTTGGGCTTTTCTTCAACAGGGACAGGGAAGATGGTTAAACTTGATGGGAAGATGGATGGATCCAAATACAGGAACATTCTGGGAGAAAACCTGTTGGAGTCTGCAAAAGACCTGAGACTGGGACGGAGATTTATCTTCCCACAAGACAATGAACCCAAATATAAAGCAAAATCTACAATGGAAGGTTCACAAATAAACGTATCCAGGTGTTAGAATGGCCAAGTCACAGTCCAGACCTAAATCCAATCGAGAATCTGTGGAAAGAGCTGAAAACTGCTGTTCACAAACGCTCTCCATCCAACCTCACTGAGCTCCAGCTGTTCACAAACGCTCTCCACCCAACCTCACTGAGCTCCAGCTGTTTTCCAAGGAAGAATGGGCAAGAATTTCAGTCTCTCGATGTGCAAAACTGATAGAGACATACCCCAAGTGACTTGAAGCTGAAATCGCAGCAAAAGGTGGCGCTACAAAGTATTAACTTAGGGGGGCCGAATAATATTGCACGCCCCAATTTTCAGTTCTTTATTTTTTACAAAAGTTAAAAATATCCGATAAATTTCGTTCCACTTCACAATTGTATCCCACTTTTTTTTGATTCTTCACAAAAAATTAAAATGTTATATCTTTATGTTTGAAGCCTGAGATGTGGCAAAAGGTTGAAAAGTTCAAGGGGACCGAATACTTTCGCAAGGCACTGTACTTCTTGTTCCTCAGTAGTGACTTCTTTGCAGCAGTTTTACCATAATGCACTTATTCCCTCTGAACAGTTTCTGTTCACATGTATCAGGCACTTGATCACTACGCAACATTTATGTGGGCTCTAATCTGAGGTGATGTTTATTTGCAGTTTCTGAGGCTGGTAACTCTAATGAACGTCACCTCTACAGCCAAGGTAGTTCATGGTCTTCCTTTCAGATCAGCCAGTTTTCTCACAGTGTGGGATGGTTTTCATGACTGCATTTGAGGATTCCTTCAAAGGTGTGTCCAATTTTTTTTATGATTGGTACTGTATATATTATCCATTTCTCTAGGATACCAATCTTAAAGGAGTTTTCCCATCTTGTTACTTCCAGGTCTCACTGAGCCAGCCACAGAAAACAAAGAAATGGCTGCACTTGCGAAATTCCACACTCATTTCTATGTCAATTGTGAATAGAGCCAAACACACTTGCTCTGCTGCTTTTTCAAACTCCTATTGCAGTGAATAGGTAGAAGTGCACAAGCGCAGCCATCTCCTCATTTTTCAGGCTGGCTCGTAGCCTCAGACTCCGAAGCAGCAAGTTAGAGCTTCATATTAAAAATAACCATTGCTAGAAAATAAACAGGACAACACTTAAATACCTTGCACCGCTACAAAGAAAAGTACAACTTTTACATGTACTAATGAGACTAAAACCAATGTACACCGTGAAGAGCCCAGGTAAATAACCCTCTTTAATCTCATTTTATGCAATACCCATATAAACCACAACTTTATATTGATGAACAACAATTCCGTTATTGGACTAGCTCCCTGAGGCTTTCCTGGTGTATTATTAGAAAAAAAGTTTATTATGTTCCCTTATATGTAATTGTAGTGTAGAATCACCAGTGGGACACGATGTTCATGCAACGTCACTGCAGCCCATTTATCATACCAGGATGCAGGGAACAGAAAGAGGGTTTGGTTTTTGAAATACTGACCAAGTCTTAGAAAATTAATTTTAAATTTGTTTTTTTTTCATTTGTTACCCCACTTTCGGGGCCCATATTGCCAGTTAAGTTCAAAAGAAAAAGGGTCTTTTCCCAACCCCCAAAACTCATTTAAAGGGTTGTGGGGGGAACAAAATCCGTAACGGGGTTTCCCCACCTTTTTAAATTAAAAAAAACGTTTTAAAATTTAAAAACAATAAAAGGTTAAAATAAAAATTATTAAATTTTGAAAATTTTTTTTTGCCAAAATTTTCTTATTTTCCCCAAATTTGGAAAAAATTTTTCCAATTCGACTTTATTTTTGGATTGTTTTCTCATTTTGCTCTCTTTTTGGGGAGGTCAACCTATGATTTTAATTACAGGTTTCCCATCTTTTTTTTAATTTGGGGAAAATTACAATTGGCGGGAAAAAATTTTTTTTCCCCTTTATTATGAACTTTTGTGTTTTTTCAGGTTTTTTTTTTAAAATCTGAAAAAACAACTGAAAAACAGGTCCCATAAACTATAAAAAAGTCCTCCCCCAAAATTTTTTTCTTGCTCGTTTTTTTCTGCTAGAAGCTTTGAAAAATGTTGCAAAAAAAAAACAAATGCAAAAATTTACTATTGGGTTTATGTAAAGCGCCGGTGTTTTTTGGCACGATTTTTAGTGCGTTTTTTCCCCCCAGAAATCCAAAAAACAGTTATAAGCGTAGATTTTGGCAAAAATTAAAAAAAAAAACCCCCCCCAAAAAACGGTTTTTTCGCAGCTTTTGGCAGGCAGGACAAATGATTTTATGAACGTTTTTAGGATTTGGTTTTCAGTAAGTTTTTTGTCCAATGTCTAATAAGTGTTAAGTTTCCCTGCAGTGCCACCTAAATGAAGCATTATAAAGTGCCCATTCACAAATTGGTGTTGTGCATTTAAAAGGACGGTGAAAACTTGGTTTCGGCGTGTGCCATGGCCGGCAGAAAATTACTGGATCCGGGGCCCCGTCCGCTTACCGAGGCTTCCCCGCCTTACCGGCACCCACAGCGGCACTTTTCATTCCAAAAACACCGGGTGTGCTCCGGCACCAGAGGCCAGGGACAGCGGGGGGGCCCGTGGCAAATAAAAAAACCCCGGGAGCCCGGGACGCCGACTCTGCCACACAAGATGGCGCCCGGGCCCCCGGCCCCCACAAGGATGGCGCGGGCAGCAAGTTTCGGCAGGGCTGAACCAGAGGAGGGGGAGAATCTTGACTGTGGGGAGTCAGGACCCTGGGTACTGGTCGACACCCTACTCAGAAGCTCCTACAAAACACGCAGGCAGCCCCACGCACTATAGAACACTGGGGCATGCAACACAAGGTTAAGCTCACAGCCAATTTCTGACTAGAGAAACTATTCCCCGGTTTGAAATTTTCCTGCAAAAACCCTGGTGTTGCGGTGGCCAAGCTGTTGCCCCCTGACATCCTAGCCCCTTTGGGCCCCTTTTCGGGGCCCCAGTTTAAGGCGCGGTTACTTCGGCCCCGTCTATCTCTAAAAATCGAATTGAAAAATCATTCGGGCCCCATTGTGGACTGGAGGAAAGGGTGGAGGGGGGGTTAAGACGATATCGGGGCTGGGCACTGTAAAAAGGTTTTCAAAAGAACAAATCCCTGCAAGACGGGCCGACACCTAGAAAATAGTCCCGCAGAAAAAATTTTAAGAGTGGGGGCCTAAGTGAATCAACCCCGCAAAAGACCTGACGAGTCTGCGCAAGACTATCCCGAAAGCACTGGGTTTAGAGGACCTAAAAAAAGTAGAGAGAGGGCATAGGTTTGGGGCCCCACCAAAACCACACTCAAAGGGGGACTGAGAAAACGGCCCCGTCTGTTTAGTAAAAATTTTCTGGTATGCAGAAAAGGAAAAACTTCTACAAGCTTACCGATTCAAAGGTCGCATGCTCTAAAAGGGGGGACAAATTCAAATATTTGCAGACTATTCTATTAAAGTTCAAAGAAAAAAAGGGTTTCCCCAACATCTGCAGGGCCCCTGTCAAGAGGCAAATACGCTTAAACCCTCCAATCCCGCTTCTAAAAATCTTTCCAGCCCAGGGGGCCCCAAATTGTCTGCCAATCGTGGAGGAAGGGGGGGAATTTTCCGGGGGGAAAAAACCCCCAAAAAGAAGGGACGCAGTGCCCTTGGAAGAAAAGCAGTCAGAAAATGAGGGGGAACCCGGCCCCAAAACCGCAAGATAAAGCAGCACAAGAACAGGAGGAACTCGCCCAGAAAAGGACTTTTCCGGACACCGAGAAAACGAGGTTTTACCTATAAGAAATGGTCTCGGATGATTTAATTTTTTGATGGTTGATTTTCCCTCCCCCCAGCCTCCTCGGCAGTTAACTGCGGCGGGCACGTAATTTTGGGGGCTGGGGAAGAAGCACTGTTACAAAATCTTTTTATGAAAATGTTCTCTTGCAGGATACGGGGGCATTGTGTTGGGACATGGGTTAGGCGAAAGGTTTTTTTGAAAAAAGAGAGGGGGAAGGGGAAGGTGTTCCTTTTTAGTATTTGTCTTTAAAGAGATTTGGGGGAAAGCTGTTTTCCCCTCCCCAATTGCACGAAAAAAAGGAAGTCATAGAGACAGGGAAGGAAAGGGGGGAAAAAAGGGGTCTTGTTTATTTTTCTTCTGGGGGGTTTGGGGGGGGGGGGGGGGGGGGGGGAAAGGTTAGGAAATGCTAACTTTTGGGTGTTGGTTCCCTTTTTTAAAACCAAAAGCAAAAACCTTTGCGTCTAGTCACATGGAACAAAAAGGGGGTTGTTCCCCATGGAAACGTTGTTGCTACATATTTAAAAATTTAAAAACCCAGACATAGTATGTTTACAGGGTCTCACCTCACGGATAAGATCTAGTTCGCCTCAAAAAATTATGGGGGGGAGGGTGTTGGGTTTCCCCTTCTGTGCGGGGGAAAGCAGGGGTAGTTGTCTTTTTAATAAAAATATACCTTTAGGATTGAAAGCCAGGAAAAAGATCGAAGTGCGATACTTAGGTGCAACTAAAAACGCCGGGGGAATTAGTGCTGTAAAATTTTTTTATCCCCCAAAGGGCGGATAAAAACATTCTTCCCCCATTTGGGGAAAATCTATTATAAAGGAGAGCAAAAAACAGTTTTTTTAATTGGGGGGATTTTAAATGTGTGATGAACGAAACGGAGGATAGAAAACCACCAACAAATTAGGGGGGGTGGGGGGTTCTAAGCGGTCTTTTAAGCTCACTCTGTGATTCGACAGGACTGACAGTTTGTTGGCGGACTTAAACCCCGGAAAAAGACGGCAATTTACCCCATTTCTCGCATGTGCCCCTTTCCGTCTTTTAGATTATTTCTGGAAATTCCTCGCTGTTGGGTAGGGTGAATAAATAGGAGGGGGGACAAAAATAATATCCGATCTTTCCCCCAGTGGTGAAAAGTTTAAAAGATCTTCACCCTAAGGGAAAAGACATTTTGTGGCGCTTCCCGAGACCCTTGTGGTGATGACCCTTTTTAAAGAATGCTAAAAGGTGGTGGGGGAAATGCCAGGAAAACCCAACCCCACTCAGGGTCTCCGGCATTTTTTTTGGGATGGGGAAAAAAAGCTGGCTAAGGGAGGTTTAATTCTTATGGCCGCAAAAAAAAGGAATGAGAGGGAACTTTGATAAAGCAACGCCCAACCAGACGGCTTACCCCGCTTTCCGGGCCTTTTCCAAGAAAAAGAAAAAAAACACTTTGGCCCCTGGCTAAAGAACAGTTCGAGTTTAAAACAAAAAAGACTCAAAGCCCCTTTGGAGCTCTCTGGAATGCCGGTTGATGTAAAAAACTCTCTTTAATACATGTTTTTATCTAAAACCAACCTATTTCCTTTGGGTCTGACTAAAACCTGGCGAGCCCCTCTGCACAGTCCCCCCTGCCGCATCTTTTTTGCGGCCTCCAACTTACCCACACTCCTCGCCCTGGAAAACAAGCTTGGTGGAGGCGTCGGCCTCCTCCTGTCTAAACCCCTGCCCCTTTGTCCCGCCCCACCCTGCCTTCCCCACTCTTTCTCCTTTGAAGTGCATCTGTCCCATCTTTGCCCCTCCGCCCCCCAAAAGTGGTGTTGTCTCCCAAACGCCGGGCCCCCTGCCATCCCTTTTTTGACCCTTTGTTCCCTGGCTTCTCCCTTTCTTTCACCGAACCCCCTATCATCTGGGGCTTAACATCCCAATCGACACCCCCCATTCTGCTTCAAAAAACTCCTTTCACTCTGCTCCTCCTTCAACCTTCCCAATGGACCCCAGGGCCACTCCAAAGAGGCACACCCGGACCTCTCTTTACCCGCCTCTGCCCCCATTGAATTTTCTAATCCCAACCCCTATATCTGACCACAACCCGCTTACCTTTCCCCCTATCTCCCCCCACCTGTCCTCCCGTTATATCCAGTGACCCGCAGGAATCTAAAAAACCCCAACCCCCAACTCTCTTGACTCCTCTACCCTTTTCACTACCCTCATTCAATGACCCAGCAGCCCCCCACTTTCTACAAAAAATACAATCCCCGCCCTTGACTCAGTCGCTCCCCTCCACACAACGAACCCCCAAAAATTTAACGACAACCCCGGACACGGGCTTACCAAACAGTGAGGCGAGCTTCCAGAATTGCTGAAAGCCCCTGGAAAAAAAATCACTCCATTGTGCTTTGCCTTTTACAAACACTATGCGACTTTTTAAATCCCCACTCGCCCAGCCAAAAAGAACTATTTCACCCCTTTTCATATTTCCCCGTAAAAACCCCCGAAATTATTCAAAACCTTAACTCTTTCTCCGTCCCCCAACACCTCCTCCCCCATCCCTCCCTTTTAGCAGATGACTTTGCCATTACTTCCTCCCGAAGATCACCCCATCAGAGAAAGTTCGCCCGCAGTCCCCCCCACCCTCCCTTACCCTTGCAACCTGCTCTTCCCCCCTTTAAATTGCTTCCCCACGGTCACTCATGACAAGCTCTCCCCCTTACTGTCCAAATCCAACTCCCTACCTGTGTTTGACCCCTGCCATCCCCCCTTCATCCCGACTCAGTGCTTTACTTTCCCCCCCCATCCCATCTCTTCAACCTATCAATAACCTCTGGGATTCTTCCCTTCTGCCTTTAAACTGCTATATATCCCCTCCTAAAAAAAAAACCTGACCCCCCTTCTCTGTCCAACTATCGCCCCCTTCACTGCTCCCTTTTGCTTCCAAACTCCCCGAGCGCGTCTATCTTTTAGTGTCCCCCCCCTCTCCTCCAACTTTTTCTTTACCCCCCTCAATCTGGTTTTGACCCCACCACTCTACCGGAACGCCCTAACCAAAGTCATAATGATCTAGTAAAAGTAAAGCCTCTTTACTACCTGTGCTCCTCCTTTGGCCCGTCCTCCCTTTGGACCTGTGCCATCCCCCCTGCTACAAATTCTCCTCCCCCCGGCATCCCGGGGCTTGGCCTTTTGGATCTCCTCGTCCTCACTGATCGGACTTTTTAGCGTCTTCATTCTTGCTCCACCCCTCCCCCGGCCCCTCTTTGTTGGTGTCCCCCCCCCCTTGGCCTCGGTAGCTATAGCCCCACATGCCTTTCATTACCCCCTGTATGGTGTGATACCCAACTCTAAACCTCTGGCCCGTGTATTCTCTATCCCCGGGCCCTGACTGTCTGTCCTCCAAATTTTCCCCCTTTTTCATCGTCTCCTAAAACTAAATGTGGGGAAAAAAAGAACTCTTTATCTTTCCCCCATCCAAATTACCCCCCGCCTTTCTCTCTTTAAGTAACGGCTTCCTTTCACCCGGGCCCCCAAGTCCCCTGTTTGGGTAATCCTGACTCTGCTTTTTCTTTCAAACCCCAACATCAAACCCTCACCTCTGCCCTGCCCCTCCACCTGAAAAAAATCTCTCGCTCCGCTCATTCCCCCGGCTATGACACTACAAAAAAGTGGTCCATGCCTTGCATTCCCGCCTAGATCGCAAATCCCTTTCGTGGCCTCCCGTAGCCCCTCGCTCCCCCCCAACCTCCCTTACTTGCTGCCCCTCTTATCCACCCCTCTTTCGCTCTCCTCTGCCTCTCCCTCTGCCAATCCCCCTTTACTGGGGTTCCCATTGCCCAGCGAATTCATTTCCCCAAGTATAACCTGACCCACAAGCCTTATTTACCCCCTCCCCTCCCATAATCTTGCCCCAAATTTCCCAAATTTTCTCCCCCCACGCCCTCTCCCCTCCTCACAGGACCTTTCCCTTTCTCTCCCCTTTTCAGCCCCCACACAACGTCTCAAGATTTTCCCGTGCTTCCCCACCCTGGAACTCACTGCCCCAAAATCAGACTTCCTCCTTTCACCCGCTTCAAAAAACAACCTGAAACCATTTTTCAGGCTTGCCTATAACCCTTTACTAAATTGTCATCTTTCCTTTCCCCAGAATGCTGCCCCTCATCCCCTTTCTCTTTCCCCCTCCTTGTGATTGTAAGCCCCCGCGGGTGGGTCCTCTCTCCCTTGTGTGCCAATTGTCATTATCCCTTTTCACTGTATCGTTTGACTTTGTATGTATGTAACCCCTCGAATGTACGCGCCCTGGAAAACAAAAGGCACTTTAAAATAAATAAATTTTAAAATAATAATAATTTTTAATAAAGTGGGGGCCGACTCCCAGGAACCTGATCAGGAAAAGTAGGGGCCCCGCGGGTTTCTTTGCCTCAAAGGTGGGAAGGTTATTTGAAAAACCCGAGAAAATTATTCCCTCCTAGCGAATTTTAAAAAACTTTACTGCCTCCCGTGTGATAATTCCCCGGGGCGGTTCCCCTTAAAAAATTGCAGCTGCAAACCCTATCTGCGAGGATAGAGGGCATTGAAGACCCCTAGGGGGAGGAAAAGCCGCTGTCATTAAAGATTTGCCACCCGCCCAAAACTCCCGGTCTGTGGGTAACGGGGGACTTTTATAAATCCTGGTAGAAGAGATCCACCCACATTTGTGAGTGTATCCGGGACATAATCCAAAGAACACATGATCCTTCGGGGACACCACATAATCACGTGATTCACAAAAAAGGAAAGGTCCCCAAACCAGAGTCTTATAGCCATTTCATTAAATTTTTTCAAAATGTTAAAATTATATAAAAGTAAGGCCATTGGCTATGGGGTTGATGCCTAGGTTAATAGGTATGCATCAATTAGGATTTATAAAGGAAGTCGGCGGTTAAAAACTAGGGCAGTTTTGAGTACAGGATGCAGTCGAAAGGAATCTGAAGGGTGGTTTGTCGCAGGCCTTATGGGGATTGATGCAGAAAAGGCCTTCGACAAAAATCAATTGGTGCTGGTAGATTGGTCTTAGATTTGGTGGGCTTCACGGGAAACTTTTGCATTACCTAGCAGCCCTGTATAAACCCCCCAAAAGTGAGAATCTATACACGGGCTTTTTTAACTCCAATGAAAACCGAAGGGTAGCGACAGGGTGTCCTCTCTCGCCTGCTCTTCAACATAGCCCGGAACCTTTTGGGTGTTACTTATTGAACTCGCGTCTACAAAGGGGTCAGAGTTGGGGCGAGGAGATCAAGCTAATGTTTTGTGATGTCTTATCTTTCTGGAGGACCCCCTTCACCATTTGGAGGGGTCCTGGAAACCTTTACCAGGTTCGGTAAAAATTTTGGGCTTTAAAATTGCAAAACCAAATGTCAGTTCTACCCCCGGGTTTTGGGGGGGTTCCCTAATGGATGTGGGAGTGAGGTAGTTATACCCTAACCTCTTTGGGTATCAAGATGGGAATTTTTAGGAGCGCTAACTACCAGCTTTAAAATTACCCCCTTGCTAGGGAAAAAATTGGCTGAATTAGAAAGGGGGAAGGGTCTCCCCCTTTTCCATCATGGGAAGAGCCAGCTGTTTAATATGGTCATTTTGCGAGGCTGCTGTATCCTCTCCCAAACTTCCCATTTTTGCTACGCCCCCTAGAAGTTAAAAATTGAAAATAACCCCTTTGGGCCAAAATTTTATATGGGGGGCAAAAGTTTAGGATTACTACAAAAAAGCCCCACGATGGGAAAGTTACAAGGGGGAGCCCAACCCCCGAATATTAGGTTTATCCCAACCTGGCACTATGCGAAGGGCTTTGTAAAAAATTTTGGCTCGGGAACACAAATTCTATTTTTTTTATACCGTTTGGAGACTAAATTTCCCAAAGCCCTTTTAACTTAACTTCATTCCCTAAACCCTTTCCCGTTGTTTTTACTCAAACAAGATTTGGTAAGTTGGTTTTAGGATACCCTTTGGCAACATGGCTTTCATTTTTAGGAAAATTTTTTTAAAAAGAGACCCAGTAATATCTCAAAATTTTTCCGGTTTTGGGAGACCCTGTGTTCAAGGCAGGGACAGAAAATAGACTATTCGTGTTTGGAAACAAAAGGGATCAAAAACGGGGGGGAATGTCCTTTCCCCAATGGGAAAGGGCTCTTGCTTAAAGGGGAAAAGTAAACTAACCGAAAAATTCGGTTTTGGGCCCTTTAAAAATATTTCCAAATTACAAACAAATAGAAGTTTTTTTTAGAGAATCGGCACAAAACCCTACATTCCGGGGGGAAACGGGGGAGTTCATGGAAAACTCTGCAAAAGGGTAGGTGGAAAAAGGCCCACTTTCTAAAATTCAAATTTGCCCACCCCGAAAATAAAAAAAATCAAAAGCCCAGGAGGGTGTCCTTTTCAAGGCGGGGAAACCCCCATCTTCCAGCCCCGGGATATTTCGCAAAAAAAATTACAAAAAAGGGTTTTTAACCAAATTTGCGCCGGGGCGGTAGTCAGGGAAGCAATGAGGGAGGTTTTTTTTGGGCTAATTTTCACAAAAGCCCTTTTCTTACGAATTTAATAGCCCTTTGGGGTGCAAATCCAAAATTTTTCTCCCCCGCCGAAGTGTGCCCGGAAAAGGAAAACCCTTTTCCCAAACGGGATGTGGTTTTTGCCAACATTGGGGGGGGGATTTCGGGGGGAAAGGTCGTCCAATGCTTAAAAGATTTTTGGGAACATCTCAGTCCCCTTAAAAACCCCAAACCGGGGGTTTCCCTTTTTTCACTAAAACCCACTGGGGGAATTGGAAAAAGGGGGGGGGGACCCCCCAATTTATAAATCTAAGGGGGTTCACGTTGCACAACGGGCGGCAAAAAAAATTGTATTTTTGGAAACTGGCCCCCCCCGGTGGTTCCCGGAAATACCCAAGTTTTAGTGCCCGCCGAAACAGGCTGAGAAAAAAGGGGCCGGGAAGGAAATGTAGACAAAGATAAAAAAAAACTTCATTAAAAAGGGGAAGAAATTTATTTCCACTACCAATATGGACAACGAGGAGACCCGGGGGGGTTTTTATGGACCCAATTTAAATACCCCGGAAATTTTAAACCCTCAAAAAAGTCAAGAGGCAATTTGGGTTTTTTGACGAAGGGCCCTTTAGCAAATTACAGGGTAAAAGGGGGGACCTTTCTTTTTGGGGAAGTTGGTTTGGGTGGGTTTGGGTAAGGGGGTATGGGGGTTTTTTCCCAATCAAAAAAGAAAAAAGGGGGGAAAAAAGTCGTTTGGGGGGTTTTTCCCTAAAAATCGTAAATTTTAAATTTTTATTTTTAACATGTTTTATTCCTTTGTTGACACACTGAAAACGAAAAATTGCATATGTTTTAAACTTTTTTTTCCCAAACAATAAAAATTTTTATTTTAAAAAAAAAAAACGGGAAAAGGTCCTATGGAGAGAAATCCCTCTAAGCTCTTAAACTTTGGTCGCAAAAGTACTGAACAGGGACTCCCTTTATAAACTCATTTTTAAAAAAAGGGTTGAAAAGGGGTTTAAAATTTACCGGACACTTGTTTTTTTAAGGGAAAAAGGGGGTTTTTTCTGGGTTGCCCCTTTTTAAAACTAGTGAGTGTGAAGAACTACCCTTTTTCTTCTGGATTTGACCTGGCACCCCAGGAGAACATTTGGGTGGAGTATTCAAAGGAGGGCCCTGTCTGTTCAAAAAGCGACTTTAGAAATTGCTGGAATCCCCGTTTCCTTTAAAAAACCCCGGCCCAAAAAGTACGTTGCACTGTTTTTTAAAAACATTTTTCTTTTTAAATACCCAGTTTTTAAAATTTTTCCTCGTCATATAATTGGGGGACAAAACCCCTTTGGGGTAAAAAACCCTTTGCCCTAGGAGGCTGACATTTCCATTCCCCCTACGGGCCCGGTTTCCCCCGTTTTAGTATAGTGTCCACAAAGGGGAGGCGTGCTCTTCGGGTTTTTTTGCTGAATTTTTTTTTTTCCCTTTTTTTTTAAATTTTCCCTTTAAGGGTTTTTTTGAAAGATTTTTTCCCAACTCCCCGGGGTTCGGGGGGGGTGGGGCAGCAATTGGCGAAAACCATAAGGGGTGACCCCTTTCCCCCCCTCCCAAGGGTGTCGGGAACCAGACCATTTGGGGTAGCTGTTGCTTCCCCTTTAAATGCCCCGCATCCCCCAATTCCCAAGTAGTTTTTTTTTGGGCTTTTCCGGGACCCCCACTGGGGTTTCTGGTCTAAAAATTGCGTGGAAATTTCCCCGAAAACCCAAGCGGGGGCCCAAAATAAGGTATTTCAGGCGGGTTGGTGTGCAAAATGCCTTCCCTTTGTGTTAATTTTTTCCCAAATGCTTTTTTCACAGGGTTTTTTTAAATGATATTGACAAAAATTCGTTTTTTTTTTTTTTATACTTATCGTAGAATTTTTTTTTCACTGATTCATTGGGGGACACAGATCCCTCCCTCTTTTCTCTTGTTTTATTCCGATTCTCATTCTCAGCGTTCTCTCCTTGGAGTCGGACTTTGGTTTATCCTTTTTAATTTCGGTTTTAAAAAAAACTAAGTAGCCGGGGTGTCAGTAAAGGGGGGTTTTTAAGTGCTTTTGGGTGGGAAAAAAACTTGGGGTTTTTGCCTATGTCAGAACCTTTGGGTGAGGGCCTAAAACCCAATTTGTTTGTGTCACCCAATGAATAAAATTGGAAAAGGATTTTACGGGTAAGTACAAAAATCGGGAATTTTTCAGTGTTTGTGCTTTTGTGGGGGGCCCCGAAAACTAGTCTTTACTTCTCATGCACATCAATGAGACTCGACACTCATGACCCTACTACAGCATAAGGGGGTTTTTCCTTTTTTTTCACAGTTTTTTGGTAGTTACAAAACCCCCAGAACACCAGCAACCTCCAGTCATTTGGTATTGCAATTTGGTTTTATTCAAACCCAAAAATTACCCTTACCCCTTTCTGGGTTTCCAACCACCCTTTTTCACTGCTGCCAAATGAAACCTCTTCTTGCCGGGTTAAACCATTTTCACAAGATAATCAATGCTCTTAGGGCATGTTCCCACTGCACGGGTTTTTGGCGGGGTTTTTCGGTGGTTTTAAAGGTTTTTGCAGACCCCCTTTAAAAACCCGGCCGAAAAAATGCAGAACGGGGCTCTAGGGAAAAACCCGTGCACCCGCCCAAACCTTTGCAGGGGTTTTCCGCCCCCCCCGGTTTTTGCGCCCTGGGGCCCAAACCCGAAAAGCATTGTGATTGCACATTCTTTGTCAGGTTTCCGGGGGAAACAGAATTTTTGTCCCTTTCTTTCAATTTCCCCAACCCTCCCAAAACCCCCCCCCGGGGGCAGTTGGGGGGGGCCGGGAAAAAACCCGTGCAAATTTCGGGTTTCGCAAAACCCCCAAACCGGATTTGGCATTTCCCCCGTGTAAACACCCTTTGGGTGCTTTCCCCACGGTGCGTTTTTTTGGGCTTTTTTTTTACGCGTTTTTTCACTGCTTTTTTGGCAGGAAGGCCCCCAACCCAATTAATTCTGTTCATTCCCTTGCAAAAAAAATCGCAGAAAAATTTTGCGGTAATTACGGCGAATTTACCGTTTTTTTTTTTTTCCCCGATTTTTGGCTTTTAAAATTCCCTGTCCCTTCCTGCACAAAAAAAAAACACATTGAAAAAAAACTAAAAAACCACCGTTGTAAAAGCCCCCGGTAAACTCAGCTTAAGGTTGGGGCTAAAATTTTTTAATTGGGCCAACTCCCTTAAAACGCCCCCAAAAGGGTGTTTCCCCATGGAGCGTTTTGGGGTGGTTTTTTGATGCATTTTTGGGGCCGGAAATTTGTAAAACCTTTTAACTTCTTTTTGCCTTTCTGCAAAAAAAAACCCCCAAAAAAAACCCGCCCCGAGTGAAAGCACCAAAACCTTTTTCCCCGCTTTTTAAAACCCAAAAGCATTTAAAGCCTTGTTTTGTTAGAGATGGGTTGTGAGGGCTTTTGGAACCTACTAAATTAATCATTTACAGGCATGTGCTAGATGCCCTTGTTAGGAAATTCCTTTTTTCTTGATGGTGAAATGATTTGCCACAGAGAGATAACATTGAATATTCTTGTAATCTATTATAAAGATTTTACTTCTTTTGTGTTTTTTTTCATACACTGGTAGAGGAAAGCAACAAAGACCATGATCGTGTTCGACTGAGTGTTTCCAATAGTTTTTTGGGGGGGATTGAACATTGAAAGGGGCTTGTCCCCCTTTGCGGGGTTTTCGGCCTTTTTTTTTAAAGCCGGTTTGGGGTTTTTTCCCTGCCCCGCCTGAAAAACCGGTTTTGGAAAAAGGCCTTTTTTGGTGCTTTTTTGGAAAACCCCTCCCGGGCCGGCCCCACAAAAAGGGGTTTTGGCCCCCCGGCGTTTTTTTCCATTGTTGGGTTGCTTTAAATGGGGGGGGCTGTTTCTCCGCTCTTTCGGGGCCCCGTGGGGAGGGGCGCAAAAAGGGAAAAATTTTATGGGCCCCGGCCTTTTGGCTGGATTTGCCCTTTTGCCGTGTTACCCCCAAAACTTATTTAAGGTAACTCCTAACATGTAATAAGCTGTGTTATTGTAATGATTGTTTGTTGCTCCTCTTTTAGCTGTGGTTTGTTAAAGGGTTGACAAAAGTGTTGGGGAATAATAAAATCGGGAAGTTTTTTGGTTTTCCTGCTTTTCTTTTAAAGTACATCCTGTGACTCAAAAAACACCCCAGAACTTCAGAATGTTGCAAGGGTGCTATACATGCCATGTGTTGACAACACCAACACAGAGTAAGTATTTTTCTTTTTTAATTGTTAATTTTATTCTTAAAGTGCTTTCACATGGTGCACCAAAAACCGCACCCAAAAACGCACCCTTACTACCACAACTAAAGATGGACTAATTCAAATAACCTGCAACTTGTGATCTTGAAAACCACAGTAGAACACCAGGCAAGATTAAATCATATTAAAAGAATCCAGTAACCCTTATTTTACGGCACACCAAGATATTTAGCATTTTTTGCAAATCTATTCTTTTTTTCATTGGTTGTTTTTAACCATATATGTATGTTTCTGTTAATTCATAAATAAACAGCAGAATTTTAAGGCTGGGTTCACATGCTGCATTTTAGTTGCGTTTTTGTTTTTTTTTTGCGTTTAAACTGCAAAAAAAATGCAGGAAAAACACGTCCTTTTTTTTAAGTGTTTTTTGTTTTTTGGAACACAGGGGGGAGTTGGTGTCAATTTAAAATTTGCTTTTTTTTATTTCCCTTGCTTTTTGTTCTTCGGGGTTTGTTTTTTTTTAAACTGAAACAAGTGAATTTTTTTGCTAGGTGAAATTTGGCTGTTTTTGTGTGACAGTCTTGTTTTGGGCTTTTTTAAACTCCCGGGCCAAAAAGTTTGGGACTAGTTTCCATGCTATTGAAGGAGTTGTTCTACATTGTTTTCTTTCCTGCCTAAAAGCCCATATTTTCTCAGTTTCATTTTTAAAATTCCCCAGGGGTTTTTTTTATTTGTTTTTGGTGGAAAACTACGGGCCCTGCAGAAATTGGCTGTGAAAAAACCCCAAGCTCTTTTACCCTAAAAGCAACTAGCCTGGCACCTTCAGGAAAAGATTGAACAGGTTTTGAAGCTATACGATCTGGGAGTAATCCCCCCCAAATAAAAAGAGGGGAAATTAGGAATGGTAGGAAAATTTGTTAATGGACACGATTGAAAAGTGAGATTTTAAAATAAAACCCCCAATCCCTTTTTTTTGAGAAAAAAACCCCTTTAAGTTTTTCATGTTTGCTCATTTCTCCTCCTGTAACAAGGCCCTAGCAAGGATTCAATTATTACTTTTTATTTGTATTTCTTCTTCACATACGTGAAAGTGATATTGTTAAATAATTATGTATTCACTGTTTTCTTGGTTTCATTTTAAATTTTTCGGGGGCGGGTTTAAGGCCTACTGGGGCGGCAGTAGAATCCATTCGGGAACATTAGAAACCCAAATCCTAACACCCAAAAGTGAAAAGGGAAAAACTTTTTCCGGGTAGCTTTAGCGGCCCGAGCAGTTGTTGCGGGCCCATACAAGGGGGGGAATTAGGAAGGGTTTAGGACTTGTTTTTGGGACATAAAAAATTGAAAAAGTGATTTTTTTTTTGAAAAGGGACCTTTAAAATTTAAAAAAAAAGCAATCCTTTGTAGTGAGCACCCACTTTAAGTTGTATTTTTTTGGGGAAATATGCTGTCTTTGGGGGATGTTTGATAAATTTCACAATTTTTGGTTAATTGGCTTTTAGTTTTTTTAAAAGGAAAATTGGGGGAGCCCAATTTTTTAAATAAAAACTGAAAGGGACAGAAATTTAAACAAAACTGCAAAGAAGGTGAATTGGCCCCATCAGGAAGTGATTAAAAAAGACCTCTAGTAAAAAAACAGCTTTTGATCAAGCACCCTTCACCTGTCTGTCACGATGTACACCCTCTTCTCTGTAATCCTGCATCTAGTCTATTCCTGATTTGCTGCCATCTTGAATTTTGCATATCGCCCCTTTTTTCCTCTGAATAAAGAGATTATAAACTGTGATCATCTTCATTAGATCTGTCCAAGGCCCCGTTCACACGGCGGTTTTGGCCGCCGGTTTTGCCACGGCTCTAGTGAAACCTCGTTGGACCTCGCCGCAGACTCGCGTCTCCCGACACGTGTTTGCAGCGCGGGCGGTGGCCGTGGTCTCAACGCGGGAGGGGTTGGTTTTGGGGGGGGATTGAAACCGGGGGTTTGCCCCCATGAAAATTTTAAATAGCGGGGGGGAAAACCCGCCGGCGCGGCCAGTCCCAGCCGCGCCCCCCAACCCGCCGCAAGCCCCCGACAGCCCCCCCCCCCCGCGGCCCCCGCCAGGGGCCATCCCTTTTCAAAAATTGACAGGAGAGTTTTTAAACACACGGGGGTTTTTGGGCTGGGGCCCCCAAAGCCGGGGCCAAATCCCCCCGGGGGAAAAAATTTTTTTAACGCGTTTTTCCAAATTTGGAAACCATGTTTAATAACTGGCGCGTTTCCCCCGGGGAAAACCCGGTCGGAACCCGGGGCCATAAATTGGGCCAAAATCCCCCCGTGGTAAACCCACCCCTTTAACAGAAAAAATTGTTATATTTTCCCAAAAGGACAGGGGGAAAAATATGGGGGACTCTAAGCGCCACCTTTTTGGAAGTGCATTCCTCAAAATTATTTTCCCGACTGTTTTCCCCTTCCCATGTAAATGGGTTAAAAGTATAAACCCCTGTTTTGGGGGGTCTTTCCCCCCCTTATCACTGAGTCCTATTTTTTCCCCTTTGAGCTTTTTTTAAATTTCAGGGGGAGAAAGCTAAGAGTTATAAATTTTCCACACCCACAGGGTCCCTCTTTAATAAAAAAAAATTTCCCCCTTTTCAAATAATGAATTGTTAGTAATTGTGAAAAAGGATTTGTGGTTTCTCCGGGTGCAGACCCGGGGGTGAAACAGTCCTTTTAAAATTTCTTTAAAATAGAGCACGTATGTGCGACACAAGTTTATCGCCATTGGCTCCAGTAGAAGAAGTGTGTCACCGAAGTCTGAAACTGTTGCTATGAAAACTACCCTTAAAAGATATTTTTTGGGGAAGGGGGGGGCACAAAAAAAAGAACAGGAAAGAGATGGACACATGGAATTTCATAATGGACTTTGTTTTAATTCTGGTTGGAGTTTCCCTTTATTGACTGGGCCTCTTTAATGTTTCTATGATTTTTTTTTTACTTTCTTGTAAATAGTGTTCACAAGGCCCTGATAGGGTTTTTTATTAGGGCTATGTTCACACGTGTAAATGCAGAGCCCGCACATTGGGGTCTTTTGGGGGCTCGCGCTGATACGCGCAAAACTCCCTTTACCCGGGGGGCCCGCCCGCCGGCCCCCTTGACATTCCCTTACTCCAGCGCATATTTGCCAAAGTAAAACGAAATGTCATTATCTCCCCCCGCGTGCAATACGATCGTATTGTACGGGGGCGGGGAGAAAGCCAGAAACCATGTGGGGAACTATGGAAATTTCCGTTTTCGGCGCGGGATCCCCATTCCCCTATTAAAGCGCAAATTTGGGGGCGAAATGCGTGCTGAAATTACCCCATGTGAACATAGCCTTATTGGTGCCACTTAAGTCAAGAAGATACAGTATGCAACTGCATCTGAATGTTACATCTGATATCCAATAATTTTAAAGTGGAGCTACAAAGTAAAGTCGGCCATAAATCCCCAGTAAAGGGGTCTGCAACTCCTTTTATGTTTAGCCCTGTGCATATACTGAGTGGATTTCTTTTTTTAAATTGTAAAAAAATTTATTATCACAAAGAATAGCCCAAAAAAGCTAAAACGTAGTACAACTGGTTACTTTGGGTTTAGTATAGCACGGAAAGATCCCACCCGTCCAAAAAGAAGGTAAATTTTTATTCAAACTTCCCAAAAGCATAGTTTGGCGTCCCCTCTTTCCCTTTTAGGAGATCCCCCAGCGGGGCGTTCAGCTGGAAAAGGGGGCATTTAGGCAGGGGCGCGAAGTTTCAGAGGCCCTCCGCTGACTCCCAAAAACCCCCCTTTCCAGCTGAAAAACCCCCAGTTGCGTCTAGGAGCAAGAGGGGGGCGCCAAAATATCTGTTGCAGAATTTTAATTTAAATTTCCCCTTCATTTGGCAGCACATACCCTGCTTACTTCTAAGCCCCAAGTAACCTTTTTATACTTTTAAACTGTTTTGAAATCTTTGTATAATAAATTATTTACCCCTTTAAGGAAGTTTTCCCCCCCCATTAAAATGAACAAGGCGTTTCAAAACTATATATCATGTTAGTTTTCAGATTTTTTAGATAAATTTTGGGAGGAATAAACCATAGCTTAATTGGAATGCAGATTAAAGGCTTTGCACGGAAGCTAGTGGCCCCAAATTTTTGCCTTGAAAGTCTTTTTCCGCTGTAAAAACGGACTTTTTTTTTTGAGTCACCCTTTCTGTTTGCTTTTTTTGGGGAAAATTTGCCCAAAAGTTCTAACAACTGCTTCCCCCGCATTATAATGAAAAAAAAAGAAAAAAACTCTGAAAAGACAATACGGGTCCAAAGGGTTTAAAAACTGGGTTTTTTTATAAATTTTGTGTTTTTTCTGCCCTTTTTCTGAAAATTACCATTTGAATTGGTCTCCTCTCAATTCTGTGCCTGCTATCAATTTTCAAGAGCTCTATTTCGAGTCAGTGGCTATCATTGTGACAAAAAAAATATCCTCCCCCCTAAAAGTTTGAACATTCTCTAAAAAAAGTAAGTTTTTTAAAATGGGTTTTTTTTTTTGGTTTCAGAAGAAAACTTTAAATTTTACAACCTTCACAAGATGTATCCAAAAGGGTTCTAGGAAAATGAGCCAAAAAAGTGGGGAAAAATTTCAATGGAAACCCCCTTCCCTAAGGAAGGGCCTTTAACAAAAGGTCACAGGAACTTTAAATTGCAAAGGGAGAACTTTTAATTTTAGTCCTATACAAGTGAAAATTTGTATGAGGTACATAACGAGGGCCCTTTAAAAGGGGTTTTTGGGGTTATTTTATTTAAAAACCCTTTTGAAAATTTAAAATATTTCCCTATTTGTTTACATGCAAAGAAAGATTAACCGTAGACAAAAAACCCTGGTACACTAGAAATGACAAAACAAGAGGAATAAATATAAAGAAACTTGAAAATTTTGTAAAAAAATTTTTGAAACAGTTTGGGCAGGGATAGTCACTCCCTGATTTTTTGTCTGGGAAATTTCCCTGAAAAAGGGGATTATGAAACATTAACATTAAACTTCTAGATGGTCTAAGTGTTAATATTTCCCAGCCGCACTTAAGATCAATGAGGAAAACTGTTATATCTTCTGAATAAATCTATAGTACATAAAGTAAAATGTCTCAGAAGTCCTGAAACTTTATCCTGATGCTTAAAAAGCAATATAGAAATCCTAAATACTTAAAGGGATTGTATCATTTCATTGAATGGTCTTCAGAATAAGAGGACAGTGAATACAAGCAACTTTGCAATTGGATGTCATTAGCAAAGCGGTCTTGTTATCACAGGATCCTTTATCTTCTGTTTCTGCTACACTGATATCCAGTGCTGGTTGGATCCCTCCTCCTTGCATTTCACTAGCTGAGAGCTCATTTACATTCTGTTCAGCCCCTGGTCGACTGTATTCCTGCCTCTCACTCAAGGTAAGGGACCGGCACAGTTTCACTCTGCACAGCCAGAGTGAAACTGTTTTATAATCAGAAAACAACACAATTGTGTGACTGTGCCTAAACATAGAAGGAGCATTAGAGGCCGAGAGCATTTCACTCTGCACAGGTCTGGAGGAGTTTATACAAGACTGGATTCAATTGTAACATGAATGCAAGACTGTGGTATGTAAACAGCTCTTACATACTCTGCATAGGGAGAGACACAGTGACATGTGGAGTGGGGGGGGGCACACACGGAGCCAGCATGAACAGTGAAGGGGGGGATGATGTCATCCCTTCGGTTAAGAAACACCCAGCTGGGAGGGGAAGAAATGCCCCTGAATTTCTGTACTGAGAGGCTGTGAGAGCACTGAAACAGGCAAACTGATGAAGCAATACATCCCCTTCAACTGTTATGTAGTAAGATCTTTTTTATATGAACAGCTGATTCAACAAGGGTTAATTCATTTCAGGCATTTACAATGCTGACACTTACACAAGTAGTTTCAGTTCGGCACGCCATTGGTTCTCAGATCATGGATTTGACTAAGCTCTTTGGATCGAAACGCGTCAGCCTGGTCTGTGCCCTGACCCTGTGTTATCCCATTTTTTTATCCTTTGATATGGAATAAATAACTTTTTTATCATAAAGGAGTGCTGGATCCATGTTTCCTTTTGCATTCTACAGCGACACTGCAGAGTGTCTGAGTTTTGTGCTCCCACTGGGGAGGTAAGCTGGCATAAAATGTTTTTTTCTTTCTGGTATATGCCATGCGCCTGAAACCTCTGAAAATCTGCAGTAATAGTGGAATAGTGTAACGGCACTGGTGGACTCCAAACAAGCAAACGGATGATGATTCGGCAAATGGACTGTGGGCAGATGAAGACAGGTGCACAGCTGGTGATGCGGGTTCACATACAACAGAATATAGACATGAAACAGAAACTCCTGCTGACCTAATAAGCAGAAGAGGACGAAATTAAAGGAGAGTTCCTGCCATTCATACCAGATAGGGGGACACAGCTAGAGTATGCAGTACAGCTCTGACTCTTCCTTTTAAAGCTATTTTCCATTCTCAGACAATTTATGACATATTGATAGGATATGCCATGAATGTGTCTGATAAGTGTGAGTCCCACCTCTGGGACCTGCATCTTAAAAATGGGCCTTTGAAGTTTGCTGGGCAGAAAGGAGAGGTGGCTGCACAACACTTTCTAGTCCACATGAGTTCCAAGAAATTTCTTGGGGTAAGTTCACACGGCTTATTTTGACGCGTACCTGTGATCCCATTTCGCCGCTTATTGAGCTTTATACAGCGCGAAATGCGCACCACAATTACGGTAATTCATAGCCCCCCATGCGCTTCTAAAACACGCGGCATATTGCGACGCCGTGTGAACATACCCTTAAGTAAGCTTGACTGCTGAAGAAACAGCCATTAAGTGCTTTTTCTAAGGTATTCTAAATTACTGATGGTGAACATGAATGTGCTGAAAAAAGTTTTGGAGGGTCAAATTCCCTGTATAATGTAACCAAGTTCCTTAATGATGGAAGAAAGGGGAACACCAGCGTGTGATCCAACTGTCCCATGGATTAAATTAAAATAGACTTTTGTTTCACTTTTTTTTTTTGTTTGTTATTTAATCCATTGGATTCCTGGATCAGAGGGTGGTGTTTTTTTTCCAACCCAACCATCAAGAATAAATTCCAGGCTCAGTTTGCTTCCTCCAGCTGAGAACATTTTGGATCTACTCTTGTTTCTACTCTTGCCCCTACGTGGGTTCACATGACAGCCAAATGAAGTAATAATCAAAACTTATATATATAGACCAAGAGGTTCTAGGTGCCTTCAGAGATTTTTAAAATAATGGATTATTGCTTCCTTATGCGGGTGTGATCTTTGAAGAATCGGAACCTTGTATTGCTTGCTCAACTATGATAAAGCAAATACCCTGCTATACTGAAAAAGTATTGATTCTTCAGTACTTCAAATAATATCATAAACATCCAGTTGAGATGATTTTTGAAGTCGCTAATATTTATATTGTGATACCGTAGCTTGATCCTTAGGCTATGTTCACACGGTGTATTTCCAGGGCGTAATTACGCCCCGCAATTATGACTGGGATGTATTCCAGCCGTAATTTGCACACTCCAGCGCGTAATTACGGACTGAAGTACATCCAATTTTAAGCCGTGTGAACATAGCCTTAGTGTATGTTCACACAATGTATTTGCAGGGTGTACTTCAGCAATGCAGCCAAAGTACGCCCCGCAAATACGCTAAAATCAAATGCTATGATAACCTGATGTATTCCCTGCACAGTACTCTCCCATAAAAAAGAAGCAACATCACTTCTTTCAGGTGCTTAGGCGTCGATGAAAATGAGAGTGAATAGGAGGCCTGGCCATAGCGCTGTTGAAAGTATGCTCTGGCCAGTTTGTACTTTCAACACCAGGGATATTGCAGCATGCACAGGTAGCGCCTCCATACGCAGTATGAACTCAGCCTTAGAGTTGACTCACTGGTTCTTTTAAAAATTACTACCAGCCTTGCTTGCTACTAGTAAAATGTTAATGGTAAAAAGAGTGATTCCATGAACCACAATCTTTTAAGAAATTTCTATTGATATCTCAAGTTAACCTACACTATCATTAATAATTTTACATTGTATAATGTAAAACAAAGTAGTCTGCAGTGTGCGATGCTTTAGTCACATGTACCCTCAGAATGTGTTCTCCGTGCTTACTTCTGCTGATCTATGCATACTGCGGTTTTATATGAAGTTTTAGTGTCTTGTAGTTCCTAGAGAAATCGAAAAATTATTTTTGAAATTCAGTTGCTAGATGCAACTAGATTATCTCTTTATTGAAGAAGAGCCAGAGATGTTGAGCAATATCACCTCAATGTCTAATAGAGAACTTTAGATGTACTGCGATGTTTGCTGAACACCTGCAGCAGTTTTTGATGGATTGTGTTAATAACCACAAAGTAAGAACAACTCAACCTTTTGTGCCAGAACATGCCTGTTCATAGCTCGCCATCGCAATAAGAAAGCAGAAACGTAAGCTCTTTTCTAACACCACCCACTCTGCTGCTGTGTTTTTTAACTTTTAATGGCAAGGCATATTGTACACCGCTGGGAGTTTTTCAAATTATATTCTGCAGGGGAATTACACCAATATTTTCTCCATGGCATACTCCATGTTAATGAGCAGTTACAATAGATACTTTGGCATATTTTTGAGCTATTTGTGTCCATGTAATTCCCGCAGAAAAGCAATCAAGGTAGGAAATTGTACTTAAGAAAAGTCAGAAAAATGTAACACAGTATGGATAAGTAAAATTTACTTTCAGACTCTTTACATGATTAGATCTTGCTCTGTTTTAATGAAGCATGTCTCTCCAGTAGCATAATCCCTGCCATTTCTAATACTACTTAAATAAAGCAAATTCCATTACATGTTTATTGTACAATGCAGTTGGTTAAAGCAATCTGTAGGCAGGCATTTAAAATGTGTAATATCATGCTCTTCAAAGGACTGACTTGTATTCTAAGATCTTTTGGGTATTAGGTTCGTCAGTTCCTTTACAAAGTGCAGTTATGAAGTACAGTGGTACCTACTTATTATCTTGTTTCAAAAGGCAGGTTGATTGCCAAAAAAGCTTGAGTACTAAATACATTTTCTATGAAGAATCTTTAGGGCTTGTCCCCACGCCACAGATTTTCGGTCGGTTCTACAGACAGTTTTCGGATTTGAAAGCCGTCTGTAAACCGACTGTCAACCTTTTACATTGACTTTAATAGAAAATCCATTCAGCAGTCCCCACTGAACAGATTTTATGCAGGATGTTTTTTACACTGCCGGCGGTCTGAAAAACTTAGAACATGTTAATTCTTCTACTTTTCGGGTGGAAGATGTACGTATTAGTGGTTGAGAGGGATGTGCAAATCTCTAGTCCCACCCTCAAACCACATACAAGATGTAAAAATACCATCTGGATCCTGTAATAGGAATCTGTCCAGTATTTGCTTAATGCCGTGAGGACGCACCCTTGGGCTGGTATTTAAAATGTGTAAATATCATGTTCTTCAAAGGACTGACTTGTTTTCTAAGATCTTTGGGTTTTAGGTTCTTCAGCTCCTTTGCAAAGTACAGGTATGACGTACAGTGGTACCTTGGTACTGTGACAACTCACACTTGCTTGGATGCCATCCTGGACCGTCCTGGGGGTACCTTAGCTCACGGGATCGCCGTCTTTGGTAGATCAGTATTGGCAAATCAATCTTCTGGCACCACTAGCCTTACAGATAACGTCCCTCACTACAGTGGAATGGACCTAGCTTCCAGCCCCACAAATATCTACTTTGACCAGTTGCAGCTGGTTCAGGCTTCCTCAAGCCTGGGGGTAAGAAGAGCCTTCAACTCTTGCTCCACTGCCACTCCAACTGCAGGTAGCAGACCACACACCCTGATTACTTGGAGAGACGGGCTTTTTATAGGCCTGGTAAGACCTGGAACGTGGAAACAGACGCCCACCCAACTGCAGCTGTTCCGGGAGAAGCCAGCCCATAATGGGTGGGCATCAGCCGTACTACATATAAGCGTCAGCAACCACTGGATTCCCCCACCAAAACCAGGCCCTCGGTGGCATGTTTCTAGCGACTGCCTAAGGTTGCTCTGCCACAGTACTCATTATTTTTTTTTTTTCCAAAAGGCAGGTTGGGTACCAGAAAGGTCAAGTACCAAATACATTTTTCCCTTTAAGAATTAATAAATTGAATTAGTCCATTCAGGAAAAGTAACAGTTTATAAAGCATTGTATGCATTAATCTGGTTATATATTAATAATTAAAAGTTAAAAATACATAGACATAAAGAAATACAACTATTAGATTAAATAAAACATTTTTAACCTTACTTTACCTGTGTTTCAAGGAGATTATGACCTGAAGTGATGATGAGAAGAAGGTTAGAAGGAGGAGACATGTTATTGTCTGGAAGAGGCCTATGATCACTAATTTGCACACACAAAAGCTGCTAGAAATGTCTCCAAACCACAAAATGTTAACATTATGTGGATCAGTGCTTGAAGATGTAATTTACTCAACTGGATACATTATATTATTCCTGAGCTGCTTAACTGTACAAGACACATACAGAAATGCGACTTTAAGAGGTGCTGTTATATCTGAGCAGTTGCAACCTACAGAGGACATACTTTTTTGACTAACAAGACCGCCACTTTAAGATGTACTTAGAGCACTCGCAGGACTACCATTTTAAGAGGTGCTTATCAGAAAAACTAAAAGGTACCCTTGGGAATTTAGATGTAGGATATTAATATAGGGCAGTAGCAGTGCCCAGGGGAAGTTAAGAGTTGGGTTTGTGTTTAAGAGGGGCTGGGTTGTCCACATGGGGGAAGGGAAAACATCAAAAAATAGGAGGGTCAGTCGATACTGTCATGTCATGTTGGGATTGAAACTGTATGATTCTCTCACATACTTTTTGGTTATGTACGACTGTATCCTTCAATAAAATTTGGTTTTATGAAAAAAAAGGTGCTTGTACAGGTTATATACAGGACTGCCATTTTAAGAAATGCTTAGGGTATGTTCACGGCTGATTTTGACGCCGTTTTCGAAGCAGTTTTCAGAGCGTTTCCGCTCCCAAAACAGCAACAAAACCTCGCCTGAAAGACGCTTCTTCAGAAGAGGTTTTAGAGCCGTTTCTTGGCGCATTTTTGGACGAGGTTTTCTACAAGGTTTTCACCCATACAAATTAATAGCCAGGTCGAAAAACGCACCAAAAAACGCGCCTAAAACACACTTCCAAAGAAGCACGTAAAAACCTTGTTGTGTGTGAACTACAACAAGGTTTTACATAGGAATCATTTAATTAACTGGGGGCGTTTTGGAGGTATTTTGGACGAAGAAACACTCCGAAAACCGCCTCCAAAACAGCGTCCAAATAAGCCATGTGAAAATACCCTTATTCAGTATTCCTGTGCGGCTGCCACTTACAGAACAAACTGGTGCTTGATAGGGCACAAACTGAAAGTAGTCTGAAGTGGAGAACAAGGTGTGCTGAGCTGTTCTCCTGCACCAGAGCAGTGCTGTTACTGCCAGAGCATACTTCTCGTAGAAGCGCGGTCGAGTGTCAAGCACAGGTAGAGAACCAGGACAATTTATCTCTGGTAAATAGGTGTTGCCTACAGAGTTGGCCAAGTTCTAAGGTCACCGAATACTAAGCGCTGACTGTATTGAAAGGTCTGGAAGGTGATTTGGCTCCTTTAAATGCCTCATTTATTTGACTAGGATGATCTGCAGTACCAGGCACAGCCGCTTGAATATATCTATGTAAACAATGTGGGTAAGGTGTCATCCCCTACAGTTTGCAAATGGAAGGGAGTATGTCAGCAGTATCGGACTACAATGCAGCATAAGCCAATGTGATACATTTTTAGACTGTCTAGTCAATGTCTGAACTGCCTGAGTATTACATAGTGCTACTAAACCTGCCTCATAGTGTTATGCAATACAATTTATAGTAATGTTGTAATAAAGCCAGCTCACCTTTACATGAACAAATGAATGTGGAGGTGCACGGCTGGATCCCACAAAAATCGAAGTAAGAAGATGGAGACTTTATTAAGTCTTTACATTAGGTGAGTAATAAAAGGCTGACGTGTTTCATGTTAGCAGCACACTTAATCGTAGCTCTGTAAAAGCAATTCGCTGCACCAAGGGGTTGACAGCATATAGTTATGTCCTAAGCCTGGTGGGTGGAGAAACACCATCAATAAATATATACAGATTGAATGTATACATATGCATATACATCCTTGCATAGGGCTATGCTAGCTGTATAAAACATGTATGTAACAATTCATTAAAAAATATTGTGATAAACCAATCTGATGTATGTAAGCATTACTAGACATGTTTAGCATGCTAAACATAATGTACAGTATGTGTGAATTGTCAGACTTATTCAACACGCTTTAACATGAGCTATATTATCCGAGCATGCATAACGCATCCTAAACAATAAACATGCATATTGACCATATTGACCTCATCTCCTCAAAAAATTGGAATAAAAAATGATGAAAAAGTCATATATCCCAATATGGTACCAATAGAAACTACACTTCAGTCCACAAAATCCAAGCCCTCACACAGGTGCTTGGATGGCAAAATGAAAAGGCATTGGTCTAGGAATATAGCAATGGAAAGCAAATTTAAAAAATGTAAAATGTTTTATTTTAACTTACAAAAACTGTTTTTTTTTGGTATAACCAGAATTGTACTGACCTGCAGAATAAAGATAGCATGTCATTTCTATCTCACAATAAACTCCATAAAAATGAAATCCTCCCACCCCATGTGCATTTTTTTTTTTCTATTACATAGTATTGTACAGTAAATAAAACCAGTAAAAAGTACAACTTGTCATTCATAAAACAAGCACTAACATACAGCTATATACATGGAAAAATAAGCATTTTAGGTCTTGCAATGTGAGGAGTCCAAAACAAACATAATTTAAATAAAAATTGCTGAGACTGGAAGGGGCTAAATAATTTAGATATATGTTGCAGAATATAAACCATAAAAATAAAAAACAAAAAAAAACAAACAAAACTAAACTAATGAAGAAAAGCAAGGATATAGAAAAGTTGGGCTGGTTAATTGTCTGGCACAGCTTGAGCAGAAACCTTCCTTTTATCTACTGTAGTTCATGTCATTTATCTAGTGCTCAGACGCTGCTTTCCTCATGGGTCACTGTAATGATGTAATTGAACATTCTCTTGGATGTACAATACATGAAATATGATCTTCACATTCCCACTGTTGCTAAATGTTCTTTTGCTTACAATAGTCAATGGCAAAGTTTAGTTCATTGCAAGAGTAATGAAATTAACAAGAACACAAAAGGAATAGATCTTAGAACATCAATATGTTAACACTTCACTGCATTCTGATTTATTAGCTTGTGGTTGGAGCGGTACACTTCCAATTGGTGTGTGATCTATGTATGAAATATGATTCTCTCTTCATATACATTTTAGTTATTGAGATTGGGTTAAGACTATAAGGTCGACTTAGCTACTCTTTCCCACTCCATGTGCGGGCAATGTAAGTAGATGTGACAGCTAATTTTAGATGAGTGAAGCTGTCAGGGTTCGAAACTCCTGATATCAGCAAGTCACAGGAAGCTTTATTATAGTGGAATCATACACTCATAATCTCAGGTTACCCCAGGATAGAAAGACAGCAATAGGAAATGCTTGCTGTGCAGAATTGAATTGATTATCTGAAATTTCAAATATGATCTCATGACAAGAAAATGATGCAGGTAAAGGTCATTTCTCCCAGAATAGAAAATGTCACATAGTTGGCTAGTTCATCCATTTTTGCTTTTGTTCATTCATGACTTTAGACTAATCAGGCTGATCAGCTGTTTATATTAAATAAGGAATTAAATTTAAAAAAAATTTATATTGTGTCATTTGCCCTTGTGTTGCCAAAGCACGTAAATAGGAATATAGGTCCCCCTCTTGTAGGTAGGTATATAGGGCCCCCAGAAGGTAGAGTCCCTCCATTGGCAGATAGGGCCCCCCAGTAGGTCGGTAGATAGGTATAGTCTGCCAAGTAGGTAGGTAGAGAGGTAGATAGCTGACCTCCAGTAGGTAGATAGATAGGGCCCCCACATCTAAGGGGCCCTGCAAGAGGCCCAACACTTTTCAGTGCCTTGCAAGGGGACAATAAAAAACACCTCTGGGCCCCACAATAGGCCACACACATTTCAGGGCCATATGAGGTGCCCCACACAAAAGCAGAATTAATGTCTCAACAATTTAAATCAGTCAGGCGGGGCCTCACAGGTTTAATTTATCACGTCTCATAGCATCCCTGCCGGTGCCGCGTACAGAGAAGGGGAGGCCCTGGTTTCTGTCCTGTCACAGCTCCTGTGCAGAAGTAAGTTCTTAAGAAAGGCCTGTTCTCTGTGTAAGTGCATTTAGCTACAACTGACTCCCAGGCCGAGCCTGTCTTCGTTCCTCCCAGAGTGCGGGCCCCTCCTCGTTCCTCCCACAGTGCGGTCCCGCTGTCTGTGAAACAAGGGGGTTTCCTTTCACTGGGCCCTCTTGTTTCTCATTTTCCTCCGGGTCCCGTACTGCAAGTACTGCCTTTACGACGGCCCTGGTTATGTAATTAACAGACATTGCTTCTGTTGTTCTTTCTGTCTAAGTTCAGATTGTGGCCCCCCTTTTTATGTTTTTTATTAAAAGTACCTTTCTTCTGAATCTTTTTTCACCCATAAACTTATTTAAAAGTTTTGTGTCCACCACCCCTCTCTTCTCCTTTGTCTTTCAGGTTATACAAAGTTCTTTAATTCATTCCTGATAAGTTTTGTGCTTGAGACTTTTCACCATTTGTGTAGTCCATATTTGGACCTGTTCAGTTTTAGAGACGTCTCAGTCTAAAAAAAAAAATATTAATAAAGTAGAACACAATATTCCAGATGGGGGTCTCACAATCAATACATTGGGATTACAATCTCAATCTTTCTCCAGGCTATACCTTTAGCCATACAGCCAAGCATCTGACTTATTTTCCCTGTTGCCTGACCACAATGTTGACCAATTCTGAAGTTGTCAGAAACCTGAACCCCTAAATCCTTCTCTTCTAAAGTCCTGAACAACACAAAACTAACCATATGATATTCGACGTTCCTTTTCTCCAAGTGCATTACTTACATTTGGAAACATTGAACTGCAGTTTGCAATGTTTTGACTTTTTATCTGATAAAGTTCAGTTATTATCGGTTACAGACATGTTGAAGAATATCACACTTTTTGTGTCATCAACAAACAGACACAAATAACCTACCAAATCTTCTCCTAGTGGTTGATAATTAGATAATGGTTGATGTTATCTAGCAGAGTAAATATTTATCCCTTGCCTTTAACTACTTGCCGACCACCTGTTGACCATCATGTGGTGGCAGTGTTATCTCTGCATGGTTGTTCTGGAATGTCTGTGCAAAGATTGCAGCTGTATTTACTATTTTGCCATAGGCAAACTTAAACTCTTTCAGTTCTCTATCTGTAAAACACTAAAACGTAACCTTTATTATGTATAACTCTTAACCTCTATACACACTATTTAAAAACCTGATTTCTAACCTCACCATTTAACTCTTTTTGCTTCTGAAAGAAGGAATAGCTCCTTTTCTATTATCAAGTCTGGTGGAGCACCACCTATTAACAGGAAAGCACCATATATACAGCAATTTACTAACTCCAGTAAAGGATCTCAAGCCTCCTACTTGGGCAGTCGTCCCTAATCTCACGGACACAAAACAAATAAGGCCCCCTTGTTACACCCCTGCAGCAGGTGACACTTGTAGACAGAGGTGAGAAATCACAATTTAAAACGTTATATCTGACGTCCCCGACATGTTTCACCAGCTAACCTGGCTTCATCAGGGGTTAGCGGACCAAAAGTCACTCTCTGTTCTCTTGCGAGATTCCCAATTTTTTGGAGACTATGTGACAAGATTGAAGCTGTGCACTAATTGTACGGTTGCACAGGTGGAGGCCCGACTATCAGAGATAGCCGAGCTCTCCACTGAGAAAATAGGGATGGTTTATTATCCTCCCTGGCTTCTCCATCGCTGTGTATATATCGCTTAAGGGGCACTATGTCCTGCTCCAGGTGCCGGCAGTCACATGACCAATGGGACTTGATAACTGCCTGAGCTGCTGTGTCTTATCATGGGATGTATTTCCTCTAGATTCCTCCTGTAACTGGGGCAAATATGTCAGCCTCAGTTACAAGGGAAAATACAAAAATAAGTGGTGTAAAAATGCCACCCAGAAGTCTTTTTTTGACTTTGCGGAGACGGGGGGCATAATATTTAAAACAAAGTAACAAAAAACACATAAAAATATTAATAAAATAAATACGAACAGCCCAAACTATAACTTTTACCCCCCAATCCCTTGATGACCCTAAAACTTTCTATTACCTACACATAATCATCCTTGATGGAAAAGTGAATTAAGCAAAAAAATTGTTTTAGTGCAACTTTTGTTTTTTTTTTTAAAAATGAATTTAAAAAACTGAAAACAAACTTTTTTTTATTTCCCTCATACTGTATACAAAAAAACTCATGTAAAAATTACAAAAAAATAAAGCCTAACATTAATGGAAAAAGGCAAAAAATTAGTAAAATACCTGAGAGCGAGAAAGCTGTATAACATTCAAACAGGCATGGAAAGTGAAAAAAGGTAAATGTGCCTAGTCAGGAATGGGAGCAAACAGCCCAGTCAGGAACTGGTTAACTTAAATGTTATACCACGATCATAACAATAAAACCACTGACAGGTGAGTTGAATTACATTTCGTTATTATCATATGATAATGGCACCTGTCAAGGGCTAAGAAACGTAAGGCAGCAGCGAACAGTGTTTTATTTAAGTTGATGTGTTGGAAGCAGGCTAAATGAGCAAGTATAAGAATGTGAGTGACTTTGACAAGGACCAAATTATGATGGATAGATGACTGGCTCAGAGCACCTCTAAAAGCATCTCTTGTGTAGTGTTCCCAGTACTCAATGATTAGTTTGTATCGAAAGACATCCAAATGAGGACAATCAGTTAGCCAGCAACAGAGTCTTAGGCACCCAAGGCTCATTGATGGACATGGAAACTGAAGCCTACCCTGATTGTTCCAAACTCACTGAAAAGCAACTTTAATGCTGATTGCTAAAAAGTTATTTTGTCAGAATACACTACCGTATATCAAAAGTTTGGGGTCACTTAGAAATTTCCTTATTTTTGAAAGAAAAGCACAGTTTTTTTCAATGAAGCTAACATTAAATGAATCAGAAATACACTCTATACATTGTTAATGTGGTAAATGACTATTCTAGCTACAAACGTCTGGTTGTTAATGCACTATATACATAGGTATGTATAGAGGCCCATTTCCAACAACCGTCACTCCAGTGTTCTAGTGGCACATAGTGTTTGCTAACTGTTTAAGAAAGCTATTGGATATTTTGAACACCCTTGAAAACCCTTGTGCAAGTATGTTAGCACAGCTGAAACTGTTTTGCTGATTAGAGAAGCTATAAAATTGACCTTCCTTTGAGCTAGTTGAGAATCTGGAGAATTACATTTGTTGGTTCGATTAAACTCGCAAAATGGCCAGAAAAAGAGAACTTTCATGTGAAACTCGACAATCTATTCTTGTGCTGAGAGGTGAAAGCTATTCCATGCGAGAAATTGACAAGAAACTGAAGATTTCCTATAACGGTGTGTACTAGCACTAACGGGCTCTAACCAGAGTAGAAAGAGAAGTGGGAGGCCCCGTTGCACACTTGAGCAACAAGACAAGTACATTAGAGTCTCTAGTTTGATAAATCGACGCCTCACAGGTCTTCAACTGGCAGCTTCATTAAATAGTACCCGCAAAACGCCAGAGTCAACATCTACTGTTAAGAGACAACTCCGGGATCCTGGGATTCAGGGCAGAGTGGCAAAGAAAAAGCCACATCTGAGACTGGCTAATAAAAGGAAAATATTAATATGGGCTAAAGAACACAGACATTGGAAAGAGGAAGATTGAAAACAAGTGTTATGGACAGACGAATGGAAGCTTGAGATGTTTGGATCACACAGAAGAACATTTGTGAGGCTCAGAACAACTGAAAAGATGCTGGAAGAGTGCCTGACGCCATCTGTCAAGCATGGTGGAGTTAATGTGATGGTCTGGGGTTGCTTTGGTGCTGGTAACGTGGAAGATTTGTACAAGGTAAAAGGGATTTTGGCTAAGGAAGGTTATCACTCCATTTTACAACGCCATGCCATAATCTGTGGGGGGGGGGCGCTTGATTGGAACCAATTTCATTCTGCAACAGGACAATGACCCAAAGCACACCTCCAAATTATGCAAGAACTATTTAGGGAAGAAGCAGGCAGCTGGTCTTCTATCTGTAATGGAGTGGCCAGTGCAGTCACCAGATCTCAACCCCATTGAGCTGTTGTGGGAGCAGCTTGACCGTATGTACGCAAAAAGTGCCCATCAAGCCAATCCAACTTGTGGGAGGGGCTTCTGGAAGCATGGGGTGAAATTTCTCCGGATTACCTCAGTAAATTAACAGCTAGAATGCCAAAGGTCTGCAATGCTGGAATTGCTGCAAAGGGAGCGTTCTCTGACGAAAGCAAAGTTTGACGTAGAAAATTATTATTTCAAATAAAATCATTATTTTTAACCTTGTCAATGTCTGGTCTATATTTCTATTCATTTTGCAACTCATTTGATAAATAAAAGTATGAGTTTTCAGGGAAAACACAATTGTCTGGGTGACCCCAAACTTTTGAACGGTAGTATACATAACGCATTGCAAGTTTCTGCCTTTGAGGATGCATAACCAAAGACTGAGTGGAGTGCCTATGCTGATCCC
This sequence comes from Phyllomedusa bahiana, assembly GCA_025379985.1. Lineage (NCBI taxonomy): Eukaryota > Metazoa > Chordata > Amphibia > Anura > Hylidae > Phyllomedusa > Phyllomedusa bahiana. Next base: position 55,601 of record JAODAL010003018.1, read on the forward strand.
TTTCTACCATCATAAGTGCCTACAATGGTCACATGAGGATTAAACATAGGGACCATATAGATGGCAAAGTACATGAGCATTTCTTACCTGCGGAAGATATGGAACTAGGAAGTGCTATGAAAAGAATGCATGGTGGGGATAAGAGTGATGTTCTGGGAAAAGCTTCTAAGGGAAACCTTGGGTTCTGGCTATATATGTATGTTAGTTTGGTATGTATCACCTACCTAAGCATTGTTGCAGATCTACTGACCCCCTTTATGGCAACAAAATTCTTTAATGGCTGCAAAATTTTTGGGGAATTGTTTGGGGAACATAGTTTTTATTCAGTCTCCAAATTCCCTAGATCTATATCTGATAAAGTATGTTTAGAATGTGCTTGAAAAGTCCACCTTATGGAGGACCCACCTTGTTCCAAGACTTGTAGGGTCTGCCGGCAATGTCTTGTTGCCAGAAACCACATAACCGCATCAAAGGGCTTTGAAAATCCCTAACTCAATTGGTCAGAGCTATTATTTTATTAATGTTGGTCATTATTTAAAGGGGTTGCCTAATTTCATTAAATGGTCTTCAGAATAAGGGGACAGTGAAAACAAGTAACTTTGCAATTAGATGTTATTAGCAAAGCTGTCTTGTTATCACAGGATCCCTTATCTTCTGTTTACACGGATATCTTCCTCCTTGCATTTCACTAGCTGAGAGCTCATGTACATTCTGTTCTGCCCCCGGGCACAGAGCTTGCATTACTGCCTTTCACTCAAAGTAAGGGACCGGCACATTTTCACTCTGCACAGCCAAAAGAAACAGAATAACACTGCAGGGCTTCCACAATCAGGAAACCGCACAATTGTGTGTCGATCCCTGCCTCTCCTGCAATGAAGGGAGATCTGTGATGTTCATAGAAAGCTGGATTCAACTGTAACAAATCTCCAGCTGAGAGAGAAGAGATCAGTGCTCAGTCTAGATTGATTGCAGCCTATGGTATGTATACAGCTCTTACAAAATAAGACTGATGGGGAGAGAGACAGTGACATGTGGACTCAGAGATGGGGGGGGGGTGTCAGGAGCCAGCATGAACAGTGAAGGGGGGATGATGTCACCCAGCTGGGAGGGGAAGAAACGCCCCTGCATTTCTAGAGTTGAGAAGCTGAGAGCAGTATGAATCAGCCGAACTAAAGAAGCGATACATCCCCTTTAATATTAAGACTGATCATTGTAATTGATATGCAAGCCAACAATGAACAAAAGCAAAAATGTCTCAAGTAAGCAATCTAAGCTAAGCCTCAACGCTTTGTAGATCGTAATCTGATAACAGATAAGTGGGATGTGCTGGAAAATGAGTCCAATCCACCAATTTACAGGACTTCAAGTGTCTGCTGCTAGTGTCTGGGTTCCAGATAGCATAGAACACTTGAGATGTCAGTGCAGTTGTGGCAGCGCAAGAAGGATCTACATAATATTAGGCAGGTGGTGTTCATATTGTTGCTGGTTGAGTGTATAGTGGGTGCAGAAGTGCAGTATAAGAGATTTGCTGTATTTTCCATATATTCATGTAGTCTTTGTACTGTCGTTTTTATGCTGATGGTGAGAAATGTAAGAAAACAGTGATATAAACATAGTTCGTTCTCTCGCAAACAGAAGAATGATGTTTTTTTGGTTGAGAGTGTGGGTTTTTTTTAGGTTTTTTCAGTATCTGCTGAATATTTCATCAGTTCAAGCTTTGAACAAGACTTAGAAAAGTCAAAGTTTTATTTTTATCTTGTGTAGCGGGATGTATTTTTCCAAATCAATAGGTGGCTTGCTGAAGAAATTTCATTATAGTAATTTATTTATGTAAAGGTTTTGTCCAACACATTCTAGTGTGTTACTGCTTGGCAAATCACAAAGCCAATTTCCAGCTTCAGTTTGAGATTGGATTGTTCTGTCACTGTACACAAAGCTGATCAAACAACCGTCTTTCTTAGTGCCAACATCTTTGTAGTTTTTGGCCAATACCTTTGTTTATTATGTGCATGGTTATGACTGACAGCACAAAATTTCTTTTCCACGTTTCTGTGTAGCAGTCCATGTCTTCCTATTATGTTTAATAAAAAGAAAGTAGATGTGTAACACTGTTGTATAATATACAAGCTGCAAATTGTAAGTTGCGTACTTTATTGTTATTATTTAGTAGCCATTTTAGGTTCTTTTCAGGTTACGTCTCAGTTTTACATCCAAGGGATGACCTCTGACAGATGCCACAGTTTGCCATATTTTCCCAGAGCTCTGCTGGTGCATGTAGTAAAGAGATACTGCTAACACTGCCTGAAAAGAGTTTAATAATGACTTACCTTTCGAAAAGATGTTTAAGTAAGTATTGCTTACTTAAACAGGTTTCACACCAGTGTCCTCGGTAAGTTTTGTTCACGGCCCACGTGACTGTAAGCCAGTCACTGGCCTTAGTAGTCACGTGCCGTACATGGGTCAACAAGGATGTTATGGGCATGTCCCCACGGCAGGTTTTACAGACAGTTTTCCGTTTTGAAAGCTGTCTGTAAACCGGCTGTCAAACTTTTTCACGGACATTTATGGAAAATCCATGCAGCGGTCCCCACAGATTTTCCGGCGCACGGTCTTTTACACCACCAGCGGTCTGAAAAACATTGAACATGTTCATTTTTCCGCCCGGTTTTCGGGAGGAACATGAACCTGTCAATGCGAAGGGGGAGCGATTTTCTCCGCAAACCACAGAGAAAAGCCGCCTACCTGCAGCCATGTAAACGGCCCGAAAACTGAGCAAATACCGGAAATTTGTGCCATGTAAACGGCCCCTATCATTAACTGACAACAGGGCTCCAGCGCTGTAAAGGCAGTGGCAAGAAAGGTTAGTACAGTTCATTTTTCATTGTATTGCAGTGGGGGACAGTAGACATGTTTTCAAAGGTGGTAAAATCTCTTTATTATGTGCAAAACATAAGCAAAATACATCAAGACAATGTGCAACAAAAAATTGTATCTATATATGGATTTTTGTTGTCTGATGTCTGTTAGTTATGCACGGCCAAACGACTGAACCAGTCTGCACCAAATTTGGCACATAAGTAAATCAGGTGCTCTTGATGTATTTGCAAAAAAAAAAGCAATTCACCATTAATGGTGTCTGTTCTTGATGCATAACTATATGACTGGAGCAGTCTGCAACAAATTTGGCTTGTAGGTATAGCGGGCACTTTGGAAGGTTTTAGACTGGGTTTCAGCTCTATAGGACTTGCCATCTGATGTATTTTCACAAAAAGTCAGAACTTGCTGTCTTTTTTTATGCACGGCTAAATGACTGGACCAATCTACATAAAATTTTTCTTCTAAGTAAATCAGGCACTTAGGAAAGCTTTCAGCTCTCTAGGACCTACTTACTCACAAAAATCGGTGCTCACCATGAACAGACTGTACCTATACTAAGTTGGAGCATTCATATAAATTGAAAATCATTTCAGACTAGTCATGCCTCCAAAAATCCTGCACCTGGATTAAAGACACCTGTCTGAAAGCACATGGCAGCAGCCCAAGCTGCCAAAATCTCTCAGCAGACCTAAACTTCAGATATTTCACCGCCAACAGCAAACTTCTGAAGCTCCACAGCCCCTTCATGTTCCCTGTCATCAGATAAGAAGTACAAACAGGCAAGTGTGGCCAGATCAACTCCTGTCATGTCTAATGCAAACTTTTAAGTAACTAAGGGCTTGTAAAGAAAGCTGTAGCTCTCAGAGGCTTCACTTTTTGTAATCACATATATTCAGAAAAGTGATTAAATACCCATTTTGGAGGATCCCACGTCAACATTACATCATGGCACAACCCCTTTAAGCACAACATACCTGCATGAAGACTGCTAATTTTGCTAGTGCTAACCTAAATCTACAATAAAGAAAAGATTCCTAACATGACCAGTAACCTTTAAAATGTAGCCTAAAGTCACCTATTACTCCAAAGATACACCAAAGACTTCTTGACTGCACTCTGTGCTAAACTATTTGCCAAAGAAGGAAATGTACTAATGCTTAGAACATAGCCATGTAAACAGCAGAATGTAGAAAGAAGGAAGAAGAAATGAAGAGTTGGTGTGTGTTATTAAGAAGAATAGGTTTCAGCATCAGTCATGGAAAGAGAGATGGTAGCATGGGAGGGGAGAAGTAACAAGTGTAATGTGAGCGAGCAGAGTTTGTAGAAACTGTGACCTTGGACTGGGTTGTAGCTCACTATTTTTTTTAAAACCTGGCAAAAGGAAGCATAAAAGTCGTTAGGGAATTGAAGAAGATTGGTCTACAACACAAAAAGCTAATGTTTTATGAGAATCTAAGGGCACTGTGAACGGTTTATTTTCTACTTAAAGGGGTTTTTACCATAAGGCTTTTCATTCCTCTTGTAGTTTTAAAGTGTTTTAAAATGGGGGGTGGTAAATTTGTTTGAACGCCAGCATTACCCAGCAGACTTGACATCACCATGCCTTTCCCACAATGTGCTCACTTTACATAAACAGACCTTTGTTTGACTTAAATCAAGTAACCTAAAATACAAGAGCTAGGAGTAGCTACAATGTAGCTGAGTGGTCAACACTTCTGTCTTTCAACATAGGGGTCAAAGGTTGAATTCTCAAAAGGAAACCAAACGTGGATTATTTTTTTTCTCGATGCACATACCTGACTGAGCATTCTTCTTTTAATTTATCTGCACTGTTACAGAGGACAGGATAGAAATGCCAAAGGGGTTTAAAACCCTCTGTAGTGAGTTTGTGTGATTACTAGGCAAGGAAGAAACTGATAGTAGCTGCCCGAGAGGTAAAGTGATGTAGCATGTGTGGCCAGGACTGATGAGCTCTCACCAATGGTCTGATCCTCTAGAAACCAGCTGTACACTATGGATTAATAAGGTAGCAGCTGAATCAAAAATGGTCCAGAATTTTTAATAATGATGAATGGTGAAAATGTTATTTAATTTTCAAGCTTCCCACTTGAATTTTACTTGGTGGGAATACCCCTTTAAGGTACGCTTTAAAGGGAATTTGTTATCAGAAAATTGCCTATTATTTAACTCATGTTTTTATGTTAAGAACAATTTAAAAGAATTTTTGGTATTTTTTTAAGTTTTCTATATCACTATCGATAATTTTTTTTTTAAATCTTGACGTCCTACAGCTTCCACTTTCACCACTGGACCTAATAATAGTCTGACACTTCCTATTCTGTAGAGAAAAATTTTCAGCAGTCTGATTATCAGCACAGGCAGACTTATAATGAAATGTCATAGAGCATACCTAGAAAATTCTACTGTAGAAGTCAGTGGGTTTGCTCCTGTTCACAGGCTGCTATGTCTATGAAGCTGCTGTAAAGCATCCCTGTTAAAAGCAGCTCAGGCGAGATAGCTGCCTCCATAATCATATACAGACCACAGAATTAAAAAAAAAATCTACAATCAGAAATTAAAGAAAATAATATGTATCAGTATCTTGTGTTAATTAGTGAAAAAAAAATAGTTAATTCCGGTTAAGTGCTAAGTCTAACATTTTACCTACCACTAGAGTCCATTACAAAAACATGGCTATATTGTGGCTAGGCACATCTTCCTATGGTGACATTAGCCTAACATTAGTGTTCTGTCTAAAACTTACACCCGGGGGTTTTAAAAGCACAGGGGAGTGAAATTAGGCACATTCTAGGGGGTTTATTATTCACCCAAGATTTTTTTTTTTTTTTTTTTAAAACGTAGAGAGTATGTTCACACGGCGTCTTGTGGTGTGTACCTGTGTTTTTTTGTTGTTTGTTTATTTCTATACACCCTTTTCTGGATAGACCTTGGGGTTTTCCCCCGTTACATACTGTATTTAGTATATGTATATTACTTACAACCATATACTTAGGCATGTCGTAACCTTGTTTTTTTTGAATTTTTTAATAAATTTTTTTAAAAATTTATTTATTTTTTTTCTGTGGGTTTTTTTTTTTGGTTTTGCCCGAAAGTATTTAAGTTTGGTGTATGCATATTAGATCATGAAAATAGTTGACAAGATTAAATAAAGCGATACAAGGAATTATTCCTATTACCAAACAAAGGGATTCATAAGGCAGACTTTGATGTTACTTAAAGGGGTTGTCTCACTACAAGGATTACTTTTAAAAGTTAAAGACTTGCAAAAACAAAAAAAACACTTGCAATATGTGTCCTTAACAGGTCCTACCTATTCCCAAATCCCCTCTTGTTGGGCGCATCAGCTCCTCAGGGCGCTATAGCACAGACCTGTTTGATCTCTCCGTAGGGGTTCCACCTAGTTTCTAACTACACCTGGCTTTTTACTGGAGCCTAGTGGGGAAACCGTAAAAACACCCTGAAATTCAAAATAAACCAAGAAAACAGGACCCTTTAAGGAAAGACGGTTCCAGCAGCAACAAAACAGTTGTTAAAATATGATCCTTTAAATCAAAGATTGCCCCGAGTCCCCAGCTTTTCCCTCATAGCTTTTGATCTCTACCAGGTTTAGAGTAAAAGACCACAGCGTGGTGAGCAGTTAATAAAAGCTTTTTGACTCATTAAATGTTTCCTAAGGTGAGAGCAGTAGAGTGTTTCATCTCTTTTATCAAACCCAGTATGCAGATAATATCCAGCCACTTCTTACAATAAGGTTAAACTTGCCCTGAGCACCTGAAAACCCTAAATGCCCTTACCATTCCAGGGGTAGTGGCAGAAACTTTTATGCCCTTAGTGGGTTAAAAAATAAATAAAAAAAAATCTTCCAAGATTAAACTAGCCAGTGGACATAGGTTTATAATGAATTGTTCAAGGGGAATCTACTGCTATATTCAGCCATGACTGCACACATTCTGAAAGGTGAAGAACCCTTTCAAGCTAGCTCCTATTGACATCTATTTGATAAACATGGACATCAAAATAATATCCATGATTATGGCTGACAGTTGGCTGCGGTTACATAGAACAGTTGAACAAAAGACATGTTATAAAAATTTTTCCCAAAGGCGGGGAGAAGATGTGGTCAAAAGGAGGGGTAAAGTCTTTTTAAAAAAAAAACTTTTTTTTTTTCGTTTTCTACCAAGTACTGTACACTTTGTTCCAAATTTTTAAAAAATTTTAATTTGTGTTAAAGTTTTTTTAGGGTACCTTTTTTAATTTCCACGACAGGCCATTTCTAAATTCTTAAAGTATGTAGACGCGCCAGAATGTAGAACCTTTCTTCTGCATTCATACATACGGGCGCAGTCTATCCAAACGAAAACTCAGCTTAGAGACCCCCTTTTAATTTGGTCTGACTTTTCAACTGTTCGCCCAAAGTTTTGGCCAAAGAATCAAAATGTGTCTACTTCTATAATTTGGGTGTGACCCCCCCCCTAAACACCCAAAAAAGTTGGGCAAAAAAAAAAAAGGTCTTGGCGCGGCCGAGGCACTTTTTCGTGCCAAAGTTTGGGGTTCAACATCAAAAAACAGTCACTACAGCTTTTTGAAGCCAGAATTCTGGCGCAGCCCCATTCATACATGTTGCCCTTATTGTTTGTATTTTAAAAACCATATCTTTTGGTCGGGCTCTTTGGGTCCTTTTAAACAATCAAAACACCCGTGAAAAAAATTTATTTTGCTTGGGTGTCCTTAAAAGGAAACCCATTTTTTGAAGGACTTTCACATTATTGAGCAGGCCATAGGTTTCTAGCAATATGGAGAAAAAAATCTCTCTCTGCTGCCAAAAAGCATCAAATAGTATAGTGCCTTGGAAAAGGTATGAAAACTTTAGATATTTCACGAAAACTTAAGCATAGAAATTTTTGGGTTTATTCCGAGATAAGGGCATAATGAGGAGGTTTCTACTAGACAAAATTTTTGATTAGTGGCAGCTGCCCAAAAACAATTATAAAGCCACAAACTGGTATTTAAAGCTGTTGGTGTCTCTTAAGGTGTAGGATCCTCTACAGGATAGCAGTTGTACTTAAACTTACTATTTGGCGACCCCCTAAGAAGTGATCACAAGCAGAAATGCTTGCAGTGGGACCACACATACGTGAAGACTAAATTTTTAAACATCTAGTTTTTCTGATGAAATTCCCGAAACCGGGGTGGCCGAGAATGGTGCGCAACAAGGGTTTATGCAGCAAGGATAGGCGGGGTTAGTTTTGGACCAAACATGGGAAATAGCTGGGAACCCCTTTTGGTCCTTAAGGGGTGAAATTGACCCTGCAAAAAATATAAGTTTCTGACGACCCTTCTTCCATGTAAAAAAAAACAGGCCTTCGTAGCAAAATCCTCTTCATAAATAAAAAAATAGCATCATCTCATGTTGCAAAGAATACCTCTAAGCTATTGGCTGCTATGGGCAGTAGAGGAACAGTAGAGGAACTCATGATGTGGCCACCATCCTCACCAGACCTCAACCCAATTGAGAACCGTATGAATATCTTAAAGCAAATGATCTATGAGAGTGGGAGATGGTTCATGTGAAAAACAGCAGCTCTGGAAGGCTAATCTGACATCCAGCAAAGAAATTCAAGCAGGAACTCTGAAAAAAACATTTGATGGGTACAAGAATTATGAAGGTGATCACAAAGAAGGGCTTCTATGTTAACATGCATCTTGGACTGTTGCAATGTTTATGATGGAACTAGATTTTGGTTTAAGTAAAGGTGTCTTTTTAATGCTGCAAGTTCTTAAAATGACCTTTTTGATTCTTCACAACCAATAAAATGTTTTGTAACTCTGTTGTGAATAATAATTTAGAGCAATGCATTTTGAAACAAAAAAAACCTGTTCTCACTGGGAGGTTTGTCCTTGATTTATACTCAGTTGATAATTTCAACGTTATTCTGGCTGTGATTTGCGGCAATTAGAGAAAAATATAATTTGCATAATAATTTGGAACATATTTGGTTGCAAGTAATTTTCTAAGTCTCTTTTGAAATTCTCAACAGTTTCTTCTGTGACCATCTCTGAAGCAGGCTCTTCCACAGATTCACAGGCCTGTTGTTTTGGCAGATTAAAGCCCCCACCCCCATATAGGAGTGTCCCCTATGAAGGGGTTTTGTATGAATCAGCTTAAATTATGTTATTCGTAGGGGACATTTGTGTTTCTTATAAAAAAGTTAATAACATCTCCTTTTAGACTTCTCCCAATACGCTTAATTATTTTAACCTCTCTAAAAACTAAGATGCTCTTTGCCCTAGAAACAGTGTTATTAATTCCATCATTAACCTCTTCCCATCACAGTGATTTTACTTATGTCACATTTGTTTGTTTTTTCTTCCTCACTTTCTGAAAGCCATAACTTTAAAGACTTGTTTTTTTGTGGATGGTACATTTATCCTACCCTATAATGTACTGGGAAACTATAAAAACATTCTGTGTGGATGGAACATGAAAAAAATGCAATTAAAGGGAGTGTTTTTATGGCATTCACTTTGCAGTATAAATGACATGTCATATTTATTTTGCAGGTTGGTACAATTCCAGCAATACCACATTTCTAGAATTTTCATTATAGTCATGTACACACTTGCCAGCACATGACGTGGGGGCTACTATAAAGGGGTTTATTTATTCCCACTCAATCTTATTTGCACTCACCTTCCGCTCTGGTGGCTAATCGAGCATAAATCACACCCCAGAACCGTTCAGACACTCTAAAATGTCCATGGCCACCACCTTCCTCAATAATCAAAAGAAATAAGAGGGAAGGACTGCAACACCCACAAACACCACTTACCGGCACTCCAGCAGTCACAGAGTTAAAACACTTTTATCAAAGCTATGGATTCTTAGATCATACAAGGACTAAACTTATTCAGATTTAAAGCTTTAATAGAAACAAGGTACAGTGCTTATATAAAGTACAAAAAGAAAGGTACAATAATGTGACATACATACATGCAATTACAGTCATAAAATAAAAGGAGAAAGTCTTAGAAAATACTTCACGCTTACAAGTAGATATTCTTCTCAGTTCCCGGGAACAAGGAAGGAAAAATTAAACGGAGCTCAGCTGAATTCCCATGTTGTGAACCCAGTTTCCTGTTGGGAAACATATATTATGATAAACGATCAGTTCATGCTTCAGGGCTGCTCATTAGGCTAATTTGTTGTCCCTGACTGGACGACTAGACTATAAAAGGGGAAGGACAGTTCATATCTAATTATTTGTGTCCCTTACTCGACCCATTATAATTCAGGTTGGAGGGTGTTAAGGGGGATGGACCATTCAAGTGGATAAAAACGCCAGGCCCAATGTGTAAGTGTCCCACTTGATGATAACCTCTTAACTCCTATAAAGTTTTTAATGTTTTATGACCAGAGCAGACGTAATGAGCATGAGTAAACCAGTTTTATGGCCAGAGTTAATTATGCCTGCAGAAACAGCCTGTAGACCTGTGGAATATACATAATTGACTGGTGAAGGGGGTATACAAAAACAGTTGCTCTGAAATATAGTATAACACACTTTCCTATTACACCATGTATATAATAAACATTTCTATGACACTTATAAATAGACCCTATTATGATATTATCAACCTTAATGATCAGTTTCTTTCAGAGGCTCACCTTCCTTACAATTATGTTTTAGTATATGGGATGCATGTGACTTTATGATCACTTTTTATTCATATTTTTATGAACGCTTTTGTAAAGTCCAAAATCACTATATCCATTGCTGTCCCTTTTATCCAGATTTCTTCTCTTAATAAAAACAAGTTAATGTAATTTGATTCCTGTCCTCAGTAAAACTGTGGTGGCTATCCCTTATAATATTTTTTGCTACATTCTCCTCTATATGCACCCTCAAGACCCCCTCAAATAGTTTTTGCACAATAGACGTTAAACTTACTGGTCTATAATTACCTGGCCAAGACCTAGATCGGAACCCTATTTGCTTTGTGCCAGTCCTTTGACACTATTTTAGTCACCAGAAATTCTCTTATGTATAGTGGCACAGAAAGAACTAAACTGAGATGCTGAGAGAGGTCTCACTACAAGGATTGCTTTTTACATTAAAGATCTTGCAAAAACAAGTTACTTTGCAATATGTGTCCATTAACCGTGTCCTAACTATTCCTAGATATCCCCTCTCGTATGTGCTGCATCAGCTCTTCAGATTGCTATAGCTACAGACCTATTCAATCTCTCCTGATAGGCTGCAAGTGCTGGTTGCTATAGCTACAGACCTGTTGTCCTCAGTTTCTCGTCACTGCAGGCCAGTAGTAGCCAGTAAACCCGCCCCTGAATTAAAAAATGAAACTGAGAAAACAGGACTGAGGTAAGATGAATTGATGTAGTGAGACAACCCCTTTAAGAACTCTCGGATATCCATCTGGTCCTAGAGCCTTTTACAAGTTTAGTTTATTTAACTTAGCTTGGACTATTTCGATATTCCGCTTCATTATAAAAGTTGATATAACAGTACTGGCCTTGATTTGATTAGCTCATTTCTACTCTAAGATTAGCTAAATAAACCCATTTAGTAGCTCTGCCTTCTAAGTCCTAGTAGCCAACTTCCCATTACCGTTATTAAGGAGTCCTTTGTGCTATGTACCTGTTTTTTTTTTTGGCTTATATATTTCAAATATGAAAATTTTAGCTAGTACTTCTGGTACAAAATTTAAGGTTTCAAAATGTGAGTTTCTGTGTCCAAAAACTCACTATTCTGCCAGAGATCTGAAGAATGGTACAAACTGCTTTATCCAGACTTCGGTACCTGGTTGTCAGCAGAGGAAAAACCCCATTCCTTTTTATGCTTAATTATTATACCTTGATCAAGAAACTCCAGTCTGACATACTGTATCTCTGCTTGTCCTTCCTTGGCCATTGCTTTCGGGTTAAAAAAAAAGGACAGAGCAAAACGCTGTTGGGGCAGCATTCCGAACCCAGATCTCTCTCTACTGAATTACTGGTCCCTTACATTTTTCAGGTCAGCTATATATCTCATGACCTGATGCTACTATATTAAGATTTACTGTTTCTACTGACCAATGTACAGAATGTATGTTATTTGGAACACTTAAGGGCATGTCCCCACAGCAGAGGACAAATACCGGTCGGTTTATCCAACCGGTATTTGTCCGATTTGTGTGCCATGCACACGCCCGCGGGGGGGGATGGCTTTTCTCCACCATGAGCGGAGAAAAGCCCTCCCCCTTCACATTGATATGCACATATTCCGGCTGAAAACCGGACAGAGGAATGTGCATGTTCACTCTCTTTCGGGTGGCCCGCAGGCAGGAAAACCAACGGGCGGAAAACCCGTGCAGTGGGCACTGCTGCACGGGTTTTCCATAGAGCCCGGTTGTGCTCGTTTGCGGCCGGTTTTTCAGACGGTCTGCAAAACCACAAACCATCTGAAAAACTGGTCAAAAACCCGAGCCGTGGGAACATGCCCTAAATATTTTTTATGTACTGAACTTTATTTTAGAAATAAGATATCGATAGACCGTTTGGGTGATCTGCTTTTTGCAACTATCTCTTATATCATTATTCATGATTATTTTAATAAAATATCTATTTTAATAATAAATTTTGGAAGTTTTGCTACTTTATTTGCATATGTAACTTTTAAGGTTTTTGGTACTTATTGGAGTCACATATGTCCTTTTCCTATATACCGTATATACTCGAGTATAAGCCGACCCGAGTATAAGCCGAGGCACCTACTTTTGCCCCAAAAAACGGGAAAACTTATTGAGTCAAGTATAAGCCTAGGGTAGAAAATGCAGCGGCTACTGATAAATTTTAAAAATAAAAATGGATACCAATAAAATTACATAGGCAGTTTAATGTCCCCCTATGCAATTAATAGGCAGAATATATGGCCCTATATGCAGGTATAGGCAGGGATATGTCCCAAAAGGCACGTATATGGCCCCATAGGCATGTAATAGGCAGTTATAATGTCCCCCATAAGCAGTTTTTTGGCAGGTATATGGCCCCATACGCAGGTAATAGGCAGGTATATGGCCCCATAGGCAGGCTGTAGGCAGGGTATAGGCAGCTGTAGGCAGGTATAGGGCCGGTATAGGGCCAGCTGTGGGCAGGTATAGGGCCAAAGCCGCTGGGCAGGTATAGGGCAGGTATAGGGCCGGCTGTAGGCAGGTATAGGGCCGACTGTAGGCAGGTATAGGCAGGCTGTAGGCAATAATAGGCAAAATAAAAAAACAATCACTTATCTGGATCCCCGCTGCTCCGTCCCCGGGGCGCGCTCCACGGTCTTCCGGGCACTGGTGGGTGACGTCATCAGGCCGCGCACGCAGCGTGATGACACACGCTGCCTGTGCCGGAAACTCCGGACAGCCGCGAGTCTGCGACTGCCCGGAGTCCACTGCGGAGCACGGAGCACTCGTTCTCTGCCCCGCATTTGGTATCCCTTCACCTATATGCGCTCCAGAGGAGTCGCATATAGGTGAAGGGATTGCGGACAGTGCCCGGGCCAGCGCAGCGCCCGGACACTGTGCGCTCACTCGGCAATCAGTTATATGCGCTCCCTGAGGAGCCATCGTAGCGCCCGAGCGCAGACAGTGACTCGAGTATAAGCCGAGGGGAGATTTTTCAGCACATTTTTTGTGCTGAAAAACTCGGCTTATACTCGAGTATATACGGTAGGTGTTTGTTGATTTTGTACTAAAAGACTAAACAACTTCTCTTCAGATTATATTTTTTTCTTTATTATTATATTTAGGTCAAGTGACGTGTAAAATTTTGTATTGCTTTAAGGGGTTGTCTCATCTCAAAGTTTCATAGGATGCATGAATGAAATAATGCTGCTTTGCTCTGTCACTTCCTGGTCAAGCTGTCTGTAATTAGCATATGAGCTCCTTGTATTCAGACTTATGCTTATTAGATTAACTCAGCAGCTTCCCTGGTCCTGACAGCATGAGATTTAAGTAAACAGCAGTAATTACTTTCTTTTGTCTAAAAGATCAGATAACAAACAAGCTCTCACTGACTGAAGTTCTGTGCTGGCAGGGACCTGGGTGATGAAGTCACTCCCTGCTATCAGATAGAACAAACAGTAGTGGGGGAGATGTACGCAGGTCGGTCACTTGGGGAACGAGACAGAGCACAGAAAGTGAAAAAATCATTTGTAGCTTCTTAACAAAAAAAAAAATGAACGCAATATATTTGGAAAACATCTTCATTTAGTGTTCCCTACATGTTGAAAGCTAATTTTTGCAGCGAGATATGTGACAATATATGTGTATTGTAAAAATAATGTAACAAAAAAGTTTGTAGAAGAAATAAAGCTTAACACTTAACGACTGTAAGTCATGCGGTCATCAAGGGAATGTGAAGCGGGAGCACTCGCTATGTTCACTTCAAACGTGACAGGTAACGGCTGTTAATTACGGGATCAGAGATAACAAATTAATGAAAAAAAAATCACTATATTCTCCTGGCCCCAAATAGCTGCACCTTAAGGGGTCCATTTAGAATGATTCGCAGTCTAGTTGTCATCCTGTCACAAATCCTATGTTTAAATGGTTGGACAAATTATGTAGTTCTTGATAGCTGAGCGTAATGCGAATTGGTGCTTTCCTACCTCCATAAACTTAGTGACTGGTGTTGATTTTATTAGTTCTGTAATCACAAGTACTCTTTCATTGGAATATTAAGGGACCCTGGAGAGGAAGAGAGAACAGTCGCACAACACGACTGAAACATAATGAAAAACCTTAACATTTTCCTCCTGGCGAATATTGCACAGTTAAATTGTCTAATTTTAAAAAACATATTAAAAAGTAATTCTGAAGCTTAGTTTTGCGTTAATCAGTTTTTCGTTATACTAATGGGAGAGCATCTGCTGAAAAAAAAGTCTGTCTTTAACTGCTAACAACTTTCTGCTAATGGAGCATACTTCTCTGTAATGAATTCTTTGTTACTTTTAGGCTGGTGGATAAATGGCTGAATGAAACTGGAGCCCATTCGCTTACATTCCCACCCAGTACTTGCCTGGAACTTATCTTGCTGCTCTCCCTCAACAATACTTCATTGCCTCATTCTTTGCGCTCCATGAACAACTGGAAGGTAATGAAAGCTTTTATCATGCTTCGTAATGTCATTTGTCACCAATATTGCTTTATAGCATTGATTACAAACCTTAATAGAATTTTAGATGCTTGTCTCATCTCTATCAAAGAATTGTACAATACAATTATTATGCACTTCACAGCTTCATTTTGCAAGTAATTTATCTGGTTTGGTATGTACATACAGCATTGCACAGAATGGCTTTTTGCTGTAGCTAAGGCTTTCTCCCCTGTAGCCCTGCTACATAATGCTGCAGTAGGGAAAGCTTGCCTGTGCAATGTACTTAGGGTAGCCAACTATACTGTAGACTTCAGAGATTTGCAGCACTGCTTTGTGATGTTGGATGGAGGATTTTTTTTTTTTTTAAACTCCTATTGCAAAGCTTTTTATAAAAAAGACCTTTGACATCTCCTGACATGTTTATTTTTTAGTAAATACTTATTTCCCCTGTGAAATAACAATTCTGGAGCCTCTACTCTTCCTTTGTTATTCCTCCTAGAAATGTATTACTGAATCAGTCAGATGGGTGGTGATACCAATCCAAAGGGTAATTTAAAGGGTATTTGTTCCTGCACACACGGAGTCTGTCAACACTGATTGGGCAATGTCAGACTCTGCTGGGGGACACTCCTGATTGGTACCACCCATCTGTCAGATTCAGTAATACATTTCTAGAAGGAATAACAGAACAGCACAACACAGAGATATAAGAGAAGAGGCTCCAGAATTGTTATTTCACAGGAAACATAAGTACTTACTAAAACCATGTCATGTCAGGAATAGCCACCAGTCCTCTTTAAAGGGGTTGTCCATATCCCAACAAGAAATTATGCTTCTGAAGTCAAAGAAAAAAAATCAAAGAAAGACCCGGACGCCTCTTTCCCTGGTTTTGGGTTTCTCTCCGCTCTTTTGTTTATAGTCTGCTATTCCCGAAAGGACATGTCACCGCTGGAGCCAATCACATGCCTCTACTTAGATCACTGTTCAGCGCTGTTCATTTCCCAACAGTGATGCAAATGAATGGTATGAATCCAGTGCAGCCAATTGGCATGTACAACGGTGACATATCCATTCAGAAATAGATTGTAATAGATTGTAAGCTCTTGCGAGCAGGGCCCTCACACCGCGTGTCTCATTTGTCAGTAGCTTCTTGATAATGTACTGTCTGGTTTGTCTGTTCTTATTCCCTCTCTATTCTAAAGTGCTGCGGAATATTTATTGGCGCTATATAAATAAAGATTATTATTATTATTATTTATACTGTAAGCTCAAGACCAGAGAAGGTATAGATTTTTTTGGCCCCTGGAGCATAATGTTATTTTTCGTTAGGACATGAAAAATCCCTCAAAGACCTAACTTCACTTACAGGCACTGTACTCTGAGAACAATAAAATACCTTACCTTCTTCAGCTGTGCAATTATCTCTCAAAGATCTGCTCTTGAACATGTTTCACGGCTTTGTCTCCCCCACTAGAAATGACTTCCTATATCCGTGCCCGTTATGGCTGTTGATACAATAGACATAATATGTGTGGTCATCATTGTGTTGTTTTCCACTTACAACAACATAATAGCATTTCTAGATAACCATGGATAAACATGGCTTCTTTCCCTCTGCTGTCTGAATACTTTGTATGCCTGTTGCTTCCTTCCTAGTCATCTGCTAAGCTCTTAGGGTATGTTCACACAGCTTTTTGCAGCATGATTGGATGTTTTGTATCCATGTGTGTAATTGCAAAATGTGGGGGGAAGGCGGACGGGCGCCGGCCCCATAGACATTCCTGGTCAGCGGCACGTAATCGCCGCTAACAATTGACATGTCAATTTTCCCCCTGCGCGTACGATACGATCGGATTGTACACAGGGGGGTGGGAGGAAGACGTGTAATCCATAGCTCTCTATGAGAGCTATGAATTACCGTAATTGTGGCGCGCAATACGTGGCGAAATGCTTGCCAAAATACGGTGCATTTTAAGCCGTGTGAACATACCCTTAGTTGTTTACTTAACATTAAGGGGCCGTTCACACGGCTTATTTTGGGCACGGATTGCAGCCGTACTGCGCAGCAATACGGCTGGAATCCGTCCCAGCCATTCTCGTAGAGAACTATAGATTCCGTCTCTCCTACCCGCTCGGCGAATACGCGCCGTGGATAATGCATGTCTATGGGGCCGGCGAGCAGCGCCCCTGCCCCTTATTTAAGCCGGAATTGCGGGCGAAATCCGTCCCGCATTTACGGCTTGAATAAACCGTGTGAACCGGCCCTAAATGGGGTTGTCCAACATAAAAAAAAATATAAAAAAACGCTTGAATTGTATAATATAACAAAATAATACTTGTCATATCAATGACCACTGTTTATGTTGTAATATTTTATTACGGTTTCTAGCTTCTCTTAGGAGAGTCTGGCTGTTGCTGACAGCCAGCTCTCCACTACTGCAGCTACTGCCTTTGCAAGGACTTTAAGTAACATTTTGCAGAGTCACTTGCAGACTGCTCTGACATTTAGGTTGTTCAATGGTAGCAATTAGTAAACCCCTTAATGACCTGCCAATTTATTTATTTTTCATATTCATTTTTATATTCTTCGCCTTGCAAGAGCTATCATTTTTTTATGCTTTGTTTCATGCAGAACAAGTTCTATTTTTTAATGTACTAAATAATATGTTGGAGAACTAAACAAAAATCTTTGTGGGGCAGAATCTTTATTTTGCAGGTCGGTAGGATTCCACTGATATCAAATTTATATAATTTTCGCTATGATTTTCTACTTTTAAAGAATAGATACATTTTGGAAAAATTGCTTTGCTTCCCCATTTTATGAGACCAAAAGCATGCTTATTTATCGGTCATTGGAGCTGTTTGAAGGCTCATTTTACAGTGTAAATGCGACTTTCTGATCACTTTTCATTACATTTTTCCATATTCTTTTATATCATAAATGGTGAAAGTTTTTTTTTTTTTGTCATTTTATTATTTTTTCCTGTAAAAAAAAAATTAATTATAAAATCATTTTACTAATCTGTTATTACACTCTGCCCCTAGCATAGCAGACCTGGCATAATAGCAACTGAATGGCACCCGACTATTGTGTTGCGAGAGGGTTTGGATCAGGCAATGGAAGGTGGCATCACATCCCTTTCTAACGGTTGAGCGAAGCATCTAAGTGGTAAAATGGCTGGATCAAAGTTAACTTCATAAATGGCACCATGACGTACATTTACATCTTGGGTTGTTAAAGGGCTAAAAAGAGAACAATCACCCAAACTGGTATCTTCCAAATGGTGTATTGAAGGCACATAGCTCTCTGCTCCTCTTTAGTAAGTAATTGCCAAAATCCATTCAATGCATCTAACATCTTTGCATCAGCCATTTAACCCAGAATTATATTTAACAAAAAAAACCCTTTCTCTTCTTTTATATTTATTATTTGGGATTCAAGCACTGTCTCACAGAATCATCTTTTTTTCTCAATAACTATGGAACATACACAAGCTGAACGTTTACCATAAAAGGCGATGTTCACACAGCTTATTGCCGGCGTAATAGCAGGGACGGATTTCACCCCGCAATTACGCCGGCTGCCATGGGGCGGGGGAGGGGGGGAGGGCGGCAGCTCACCGGCCCCATAGCAATCCATTATCCACGGCGCGTATCCCGCCGGGTTAATGTGCATGTCACTTTCTCCCCGCTCGGCGCAAGGAGAGACGGAATCCATAGTTCTCTATGAGAACTGTGGATTACCGTAATGCCTGGGATGGATTTCAGCCATATTGCAGTGCAGTACGGCGCGCAGTACGGCTGAAATCCGTGCCCAAATCAGCCGTGTGAACACCGCCTTAGGTTGAGTGACATTATTTTTTCATGCTCTTATTTAGCACTGTAGTTCCCATTTAAGCCCCCCGTGTAAAGCGGTTGTCCCGCTAAGTGAAATTCCCACTACGCACACGCTCGGATATACTCTGAACTCCCATGGAAGTGAATGAACAGGATGGCATAGCACCACCCTCCTCATTCAAATGTAGGGCCAGACTGCTCTTAGCAACGGGTGGCTGGCGATGAGAATTTCACGTAGTGGGACTACCCCTTTAAGTGCTGCTGCCTCATGCCTTTTAGTTTATATTGTTTTTGCATCTTCCTTTCAAAGAAATATTGTATGTGACTGGTAACTTTCCAGTCCTGTGAATACATCCTTAAACTTAATTAACTTGACCAACTCTGTCACATTAGAAAACTTTTAAAGCTTTGAGCTGCTGTGGGGTAAGTTCAGCTGCCTGATAGATGCTTAAAGCTTCCTAAATGAATAATTAGGCATTTTTCTAAACGGTCTTCATTAAAAATTTAATATTTTTTTTGGTTTATACTATGCTTGGCTACTAATACACATAAGATAAAAGTGAACCAAAATTGCCAATTTCATTGCCTTTTGAATAATACTGTTTATGTGGACAATCAATTGATAAAGTTGAGGACTGCTAAATATATGATCCGTCAGATTGAATGGCATGATTGGCTGTATTTGCATGATTATTTGGCAATTTATGCTAGGCTGTAGTTTAATTTTTTGTTTGTTTTTTTGGTTTGTGTTTTTTTTTTTAATTTTTCCATGATTAATTAGTTTAGACAGGAATATTAATGGTGAGATTATTCTTACAAAGAATTCTGGCCTCATTCTGCCCTATCAAAACAGATAAAAAAATAAATGCCCCCTACCACCCAATTTTGGTTGTTGTTTTTATCAGTAATGCTTTTTTGAAATTTTTTTTAGAAAGGGGAGTTTTGTTTGATTGTTTTTTAAAAAATTTTGTAACCAGTTCCTGGATCCTGACCATTTATATTTAAACGTTTTAATGCTGTTGGGAGCGGGGCTAGAAGTTACCATTTGGACTGTTTTTATATGTTTTTTGTGTTTGTTTTTTTTCTCTCTCTTACTTAATTTCTCTGTAACTTGGTATGATATATTAACCCCAGATACAGAGCAAAACATCCCCCTGTACTAACTGTAGAGCTTATCTAGGTCTCTTGAAAGGTTTTTGCCACAAAGTAAAATTGACGTGGGAAGCTTGCATATGAAATAACAAACATTTTAACCATACATTATTAAAAATTCTGCACCGTTTTTGTTTTAGCTGCTCCTGTAGTGATCCATTGTTTATAGCTCGTCTCCAGGGGATACGACCAGGGCTGAGAGCTCCTCAGTCCTGGTCGCACATATTCAGACATCACCTCTCCTCTCAGGCAGCTACTGAGTGTTCAAACCCCAGGTGCTGTCACTCCCTTCCTCTGGACTCCTTAGTATTAGTCAAACATTGCAAATAAATAAAAAAGAAACCTCAATGAGATATGTGCACTGATAAAGAGAAAAAAAACACAGGTTTGGTTCCTGCAGGGATTTGAACCTAGGACCCTTGTGCCTGGAGGCAAAAACTTTACCTCTCAGCTACTCACAATGCTTTACATAAACAGACCTTTATTTGACTACAGAGAGAAAAGGCCTGGTGATGTCATCCTGCTGGGTCACATGATATGCAATTGAAACAAATCACACACGCCCCCTTCTGAGCACACAGAGCTGAAGAGCTGGATGCAGGAGGTATGAAATGAGATTGTGGCAAAATCCCTTTAAGGCCCAGCAGCCTTTGTAACTACCAAACCACCAGAAACAGAAAGTATTGAGCACGGTTATCTGTAGTGTAATAACACACAAAAATGATCTACAGATCTAACAAATTTGATTTAAGGTACTGCTGCCCAGATAAATTAAAAAAAAACTTTTACTCACCTTCCTCATCACTTGCATTCTAGTGTTGCCTCTGGTCTTCCATTTACTTCCGTCGGTGGCAGTCTGAGTGTCACCGCTTCAGCTTCTGACTCACGTGCCACTGCCTTATTTTGCCATTCAGAAGTGAACACTTTGTGATTTCAGGCAGTGGCATGTGACGTTCCAAGTGCTGCTAGTGAAAGTAAACAGGAGTATGGGTAGAGATGGCCCGCAGAGTCAGTGCTGGAACAGAGGTGAAGAGGAACGTGAGCTTTATTTTACTTATGCATAGAAAAGAATACGTCCGCTTCACCCTCTTCTGGCTGTTGTTATGTGGCAATCAATCTCAAGGTATAAATTCCAAGCGTGGTTGAAGGACGAGCTCGGAGACAGCCCATGGATTCACTGGCCAGTACAACATGTAATCAAAAAATAGAGGTTCTCCAGCTCCGTCACATTAAAAAGTTTTCTTTATTCCAAAAGTTTAAAAATCCATAGTATATGTAGCAAGTAGCTTACATGTTTCAGGTAAAAATAACCCTTATTCATAGCATGTGTAAAGAGAATCCTTATTGAAGTGAAGCTTGGCTGATATACAGTATCCCTTTGGCCACTTGGAAGAATCCGTTTCGGGGGGTTGAATTTGGCCCCTTTTTTAAAGCTCTTGGGAAATCCTATTTCTTTTTTTTTCCCGCTATGAATTTAGGGAAAATGGGGGCTGGTATACAAAAATTCCAAAAAAAATAAAATTAAAACGGGAAAAACGGCCAAAAATTGGGTAGTGGGGCCCAGGGTTTTTGAAAGGGCCCATTTTTTTTTTAAAAGGGGTTCTTCCAAAATTTTTTTTTAAATCTTTATTTTTTTACTTTAAAAATTTTGAATCCGCCAATTATTTTTATAAAATAAATTTCAAAAAAGGGTTTAATTATCTGTAACCCGTTTATTATTTAAAGAAAAAGGAAAAACGGGAAAAAACCCCTTAAATTGTCCGCAAGGCTTTTTAAACCCGGGTTTTTCCTCTTAATTTTTGTTTTAATTAGGGGTTATTAATTTTTTTATTACTTATTTTTATAGATGACATAAAGATTTTTTTTAAATTTCAAGAAAATCCAAAACAAAAACCCTAAAAATTTTTAGGTTTTAAAGTTTTAAAAAATTTTTTAAAAGGAAAAAAAATAAAAAATTTTTTTTTTTATAATTTTTTTTCTCCCCCCGGGGCTAAAAATTTAAATTTATTTTTTTTTTAAAAAAGGGTTTTTTATATTGTTTTTTTTTTATATAAAAATTTTTTAAAACTAAAATAAACTTTTATTTAAATTTTAAGTTGGGGATATTTTATAATAAAAAAATTAAAATTTATTTTAAAATTTTTAAAGTGTTTTTGGGTAGTATTTTTAAATTTTTTAAATTTTTTTTTAAAAATTTTTTTTATAAATTTTTAAATTTAAAAATTTTTTCTTCCCCTTTTAAAAATTTTTAAAATTTAAAAATTTTTTTATAAATTTTTTTATATAAAAAATAAAAATTTTTAAAAAAATAAAATTTTTTTTTCTTTCCCTTTTATTTTTAATTTTTTTTAAGTAAATTTTTTTTTAAAATTTTAAAAAATTTTAAATTTTTTTTTTTTTTTTTTTTTTCAAACCTTTCCATTTTTCTTTTTCTTTTCGTCCGGTACCCCCCCCCCTTTGGGGTTTTTTTGGGTTCTTTTTTTTTTCCCCTTTTTTGTTTTTTGTCTTTTTATTTTTTTCCCCCCTTTTGTTTTTTTTTTTATGCCCCCCCTTTTTCTTTTTTTTTTTTTTCCCCCCCCTTAAAAAAAAACCTTTCCCCTTTTTTTCCCCCCCTTTTCTCTTTTTCTTTTTTCTCCCTTTTCCCCCTTTTTTTTTTTTTCCCCTCTTTTTTTCTTCTCTCCTTTCTTCTCTCCCCTTTCTTTTTTCCCCTTTTTTTTTTTCCCTTTTTCCTTTTCCCCCCCTTTCCCCCTTTTTTCCTTTTTTTTCCTTTTTTTTTCCCCCCCCCCCCTTCCCCCCCTTCCCACAAAAAATTAAATTAAAATTTTTTTTTTTTAAAAAAAAAAAATTAACTTAATTACAAAAACCCCGGGTTTTTCCAAATTTTTTTTTTAGGGTCTATATTTTCTTCTTTTCAACTGAATAGAAGAAATTAGTAATAGTGAAAAATCAAAACATGCAAAGAAGGCCATCACCCTCAAAGCTTAAAGAGAAAAAATTTAACAGAAAGTGAAAATATTGTTTTACACCCCCCCATACAGTGATGCCCTTGCCGTCATAGACTGTACAGGAAAACTGTCAACACTGTTTTTTATGGGGTAAAATTTTACATAAAACAGCTCTGTCTTAGTGAAATAAATAGACTAAGAACTCCTTCTTTCTCCTAGTGTGTTTTGTGATCTCTTAGTAGAAGCCATTGCTCAGTATTATGGCTTATAGTTTGTTTTTTATTTTTGGGTATAATACCCTTAGGCGTACCCATAGGCTTGGGCATCTGGGTCTTTTCTTTACTAAAGTAAGCTACTTTGCTATAGTGCTCAATGATCATAAAGAACATTGGACAACAAGTCTTCTTCATACAAAGAAAAAATGTGCGGAAAATTTCATAATGAAAGGTTTCTACTAAGCTCCAATGAGATTACTACTAACTCTGGATGACATCGACTGGATGACCACAATCTAATGGAAAAGACTTTGTCAGCGACATGAATTTTTAAATTTTACAAAAACCCCAAAACAACCACTGAATGACCTTCCCGTTCTTTGGAACCCCAAATGAGAAAACATGATCCACTGAGTCACCAGAGGCTGGACACGTTGGGCATTAATTCAGTTCCTGATGACACTTTTTCTTCAGAAATTGCCACAAACTCAACAACCATGGTCCTAAACAATTGTAAAACAGAGTCTGTTAAATTTCAAATTTGGGTATTTCATGAGAAAAAGCTAATATTATTTTTCCAAAAAGCTCTGACTTCATCCTGCAATTTCTCTGTAGAAAACAGCACATGGAACGTCGCCGTCAATTTGGTAAAATCCTGTTTGCATATCTTGTTGGGCTTACAAGTCTGATCTACCCTGTGATAAAAGCCAATCATTTCATTCTTTAAAAACCTCAACATATACCGGTATGAAGGATCGAATATGCTGTAAAGTGGCTGCTTGGTTGTTAGGGACAACAATGACAATTATATTATGTATTATTTTACACCTTCAAGTTTTATTTTGTGAATTAACATTTCATAATAATGTTCAGAGAGTTTTCAGAGTTTTACATGTAAATCCAACAGATAGCATCAACACATGAATATACCGTCGTAGTGTGCTTGCACCCTCTGAGCTATGTTAACCCTATTCGCATATGCGTGATGACTGTTTAAATAGCAGTCAATTAAAATTTTAAGAAGGGATCAAATATTTTTAAAGGGCCTAGACAAACCTATATCCCATTACTTGAATTTTTTTACCCTAGATGGATCAAGTACTACCTATGGAGCCAAATGGGCTGTCAAAATTCTCTGCACATTATGCCCATAATTTTATAGAAGGGTGGGATTGTTTGACTTCTTTAAAATCAAAAACACACCACCTTACAATAGGATACAAGCTAGTCCCCGGAGTCGATTGCTAAGGTCTTAACAATCGACTTGAGGCCTTAACAACTGGCTTAACAACCGACTGGAGTCCGCGGAGTCGATTGCTAACTCTTATCAACTGATTTTGTCTTGAGGCCTTTAACAACCCGGCTTAACGATGTTAGCGACTTCACAACGCAGTAAATTATGTGATCCCCCAGTGAAGGTAAATGGGTCCCCAGTAAGTTATACGCCCCCCAGAAGGGGTTTATAACTTTATATATCTCCCGTAGGTAGGGGGTGTAGTTTATATGCCCCCCAGCAGGTATATAGGCAGGTTATGGATCCCCCAGTAGGTATATAGGCAATTTAAATGGATCCCCCAGTAGGTATATGGGCAGGTTTAGGTCCCCAGCAGGTATATAGGCAAGTTAGGGATCCCCCAGTAGGTTATAGGCAGGTTTAGGTCCCCCAGCAGGTATATGGCAGGTTAGGTCCCCCAGCAGGTATATAGGCAGGTTAGGTCCCCAGCAGGAAATATAGGGGTTTGGTCCACCAGCAGGTATATAGATAGCTTATAGGCCCCACAGCACGTGTATATTTAGGTAGCTTATAGGCCTCACAGAACATATGTAGGTAGATTATAACTCCTCCCTGCACGTATATAAGTAGTTTAATAGCTCCCCTCCCTGCAATATGACAGTAGAAATTTAGCCCCCCCCCTGCACATATGACAGTAGATAATAGCCCCCCTCCCTGCACATATGACAGTAGATAATAGCCCCCTCCCTGAAAATATAACAGTAGAAAACAGCCCCCCTCCCTGCACATATAACAGTAGATTATAGCATCCCTCCTGCGCATATAACAAATAGAAAATTTAGCACCCCTCCCCGGCACTATAAACAATAGATAATACCCCCCCTCCTGCACATATAACAGTAGAAAATTTAGCATCCCCCCCTGCACATATAACAATAGATAATATCATCCCTCCCTGCACATATAAAAAGAGATAATAGCCCCCCTGCACATATAACAGTAGATAATAGCATCCCTCCCTGCACATATAACAATAGATAATAGCCCCCCCCCTGAACATATAACAGTAGATAATAGCCCCCTCCCGGCACATATAACAGTAGATAATACCCCCCTCCCTGCACATATAACAATAGAAAACAGCCCCCCCTAAACATAAAACCGTAGATAATAGCCCCCCCCTCCCTGCACATATAACAATAGATAACAGCCCCCCTCCCTGCAGATAAAACAGTAGATAATAGACCCCCAGCATGAATAGAGCTAATTAAAAGTAAACCCTGACAGCACTTACCTGACCTCGTCCCTGTCGCTGTCGGTGCTCCCGGTCTTTTCTTCAGGGCGCGACGTCACCAGCGCGCGGCGGGCAGCGTGATGGACGCACACGCCGCCTGGGCTGTGCACATCCTGACTTGGGGCCCCCACAGATTACTCCGCGGAGCTCTCTGCTCCGCTGAAGCATCTAACCCGTATGTGCGTCCGGCGGACGCACATACAGTTTAGTCCCGCCACCGCTGCCGTCGCCAAGGTCCTAAGCCGCTAAGCGATAGCTAGCGACTGGTAGAGGTTAGGACCCTAACGATCGGCCGGCGGGGGGCGTTTTATAGCGGCGGGCGCGGGGACTAATACAAGCTGGAGTCGACAGGGGGAACTTTGTTCATTGTCACAGTACACATATTTGGTTTACATGTGATAGAATTATACTGTGCTAAGACTTTTGTGGGTTAATGTAATTGTTATACAAAAGAAAAAGAAATTAGCAATTTCTCAATTTTTTTTCTATTATTCACCTATATAAAAATAAGAAATTAAAATATACTAGTTTTAGAACCACAATAAGGCCACACCTTTGTCACACAAAATAAGGAGAAAACATTTTTAGCTAAAGAAAGTTAACACTAATAAATCTTTTGACATTTAGGCATCTAAATGCCTTGGTTTAGAGCCGGCAGCGCTCATTTCTCTGAATAATAGATCTGGTGACGTCACCCTCACTACGAAGTCTACAGACGGTAAAACTATCAACGTGTTTCAGAATAAACTATACGTTTATTCCGAAACGGTATCTCAGGCGCGGAGACTGTGGCTAGTGTTGTGGAGCGTATAAACGATAAAAGGCTTTGTCTTTTAGGCCCAAAATTAGCTGGTTAATGGGTTGTTGTTACACACAAAAAAAAAAATGGACTCGTAATTGACGCGTGATTATGACCACCAGCTCTTATCCAAAGCAACCATGTGCAACACGGACAGCAGCTAAACAGACTGAGGGTGGTTTTATAAGATCCTGGTAGGTTGTGTCAGGTATCTGGAGCAATGCTGACTGCAGTGCATCCCGCAGTTGCTGAAGAGTGCATGAGGAGGATTTTTAAGGGCCGTTCACACGGCTTATTTTGGGCACCGATTCCAGCCATATTGCGCGCCGTACTTCGCAGCAATACGGCTGGAATCCGTCCCAGCTATTACGGTAATCCACAGTTCTCATAGAGAACTATGGATTTCGTCTCTCCTTCCGGCTCGGTGAATCCGCCGGGCGGGGAGAAAGTGACATGCACATTATCCCGGTGGGATACGTGCCATGATAATGGCTGTCTATGGGGCCGGCGGGCAGCACCCCCGCCCCTTATTCAAGCCGTAATTGCGGGCGAAATCCGTCCCGCAATTATGGCTTGAATAAGCCGTGTGAATCGGCCCTAGAGCGAACATAACGGCCAAGGTGGTCCCACAGATGCTCAATTGGGTTCAAGTCTTGGGAATTAGGGGGCCAAGATAGTACGTAGAAGTCTTGGTCATACTCTTCTAACCAATGTCGGACTTTCTTGTTGTGTGCTATGTGCATTTTTTGCTCAAAGATCCCATCTCCCTAGGGAAGACAGTCGGCATGTTTGAGTGTACATGATCTGCAAGGATGAATTCCTATCCCAATTGGTTGAGAGCTCCTTCCACATCTTCTCCCCACCCACTAAATTTTCTTCCCACTCTTGCTTGAACACGATGGATTTATGTCTTTTATTTCAACCATACTCTGTAAGAAGCATGGATAAATGGGCTCAGAGAATGCTGTGAAAGCATTCCATGAACCATAACACAGCCACCACCAACATTCACCCATTGTATAATGCAAAAAACATAACTCATCGGAGAAGGCAAAACTTTTCCAATCAGTGGAGATCCAATTCCGATACTGTTAAGAAAATTGAAGCCTTTTCTGCTGATGCAACTTAGCAGAGCTGCAGTGACCATATCTGCTTCAGAATTCCTGTATGCAGCAGTTTTCACTGGAATGTTACATAGCCCCCTTAGTCATTTTGGCAATGAGCTTCTCCACTGTAGACTGTCTATAGGCCCTTGTGAACTTTTGTAGCCAGTGCTCCCCTCTCACACCAGTGGACACTGTGCTCTGCAATTTCCATATCCCTTATTTGCAAAGGTGCTTTGTGTCGAATCACGATACACTTTCACATCAGCAGCACTTGAACAGTTCACAGACTATGCAGCTTCAGAAATACTGACCAAAAACCAGTAATCATATCTTTGACTCTGACAAATCGCCCCTTTTAGGCTTGGTTCACATGTATGTTGGAGGATCGTAGCGGAACCTCAGAAGCAGATGTGAACCAAGCGTTACCTACAACAAGGGAAAGATATACAAAACAGCTTATCGCACACCTTACATGCCCAGCAAGCCAGCTCACGACATGATTTTCTTTATGAGCTATATTCTGCCAGCGTTGAAAGTAAGACATGTCCACAATAATGTGACTTGACTGTGTGCAAGGTTGCCTAATGCCCCTTTATGTTTTTAATATTTCCTTAATATATGTTGATTATGTATTTGTATGATTTTTTTTTTTTGTAAAGTCCTTATCGAGTTATCTGTTGTATAGCTGGATAGTATTGCTCTCTACATGTGCTTGCTCAGCTGTTGGATTCTGCCTTGCATATATTTTATAAATTGTTGTATGGTATCACTGAGCTGTTCTGTCATTAGAGCTCAGCTCAAGATGTGACCTGACATCAGTCTCCCTTTTTTTGCTAACCACACAAAATCACTTAGAGCAAGAAATATTTTAAACTGACACATAATCTGAGTTCTATTTTGTTAACCTCCTCTCTCTGAGCTTGACTTGCTGGTACGCAGACTTTCTGCTCGGTATTGGATTCTCATGATGATATATGGCCTGTTTAGCTGTGAAATATTAGAACATTTCCATTTGATCACTTCTGTTATTACTGAAATGTCACACTTTCTGGTTTAACGCTAGCTATTGACTGGTAAGGTCATAGGGCTAAGTTATGTTTTTTTGCTTTGAATGTATTAAAGGGAATACCAAGCCTATATTCTTCTCAATTCTTTCTGCATTTAAAGGCGTTGTGCAGGGAAAAAAAAGAGAATTTTATTGTGTGTATATTTTTAGCTCATGCCACTAATATACTGCACAGCCCATATCTGCTAGATTGGTATATTTGAAATGGGCTCTTCTGGTCTCGGCTGCTCCTCTGACACATGAAGAAAACCAAAACTACTATGTATTGGTGATGTGATGGAAATGGGGATGGTTGTCTCCCTCGGCTCAACACTTGAGCCAACCTCCTTCTTTACCTCTGAATCTGCCCTGACAGGGTTGGCCTAGCTGTTGTAGTAAGTCAGCCAGCACCCTTCCAGCACATCACCGACATAAAAAAGGGTGGAGGATGTGCTCCGTTCCTGTAACCGGAAAGACGCGAAAGTGAAGTTGCCTTAAACAGGAAAGATGGTCTTGAATGTAAAAGATGCGAATTGTAAAGTAAATTAGTAAGAACATTAAAAAACATTTTATACACGATAAAACATATTTTTACTTCACTGGCAACACCGCTAAGGTTTGGTTCACACTAGTATTGGAGGTTCCATTCAGAAATTCTGTCAAAACATCAGACACCACGGCGGAAACCCGACAGCCCCATGGCTCTTTTTGGTCCATTTGCAGCTCTATTCCGAACAGAACCTCCGATGCAAATATGAGTTCATCAAATCAATCCACCTTCTTTCGTCTTTCTATGATCCTGTTCAACTCCTCACATACTATTTCTAGGGGCTTTTGATGATGGACAGGGGTCACTATGGGCCCTCTGACTAATGTATGGCTATGCAGCCCCATATGCTTGTAAGCTGAAAAGTTTTTCACTTCACCTGCGTAGTTAATGTTATGGATGATCTGTGTGTATTCGTATTGCATTTGAAGCTATTGCCTAATTATCAGCATTTTTTTGATGGTGAAAAATAAGTAGCTTGTATTTATATTAGTTTTAACTGGAAATTAAACCAAAGGTTGGTCTCTTTCTTTTGCATGGTACTGCGGTGGGTATTACTCATGGATGGAAAAGATACCTGTAGAGAAGCTCCCTGTCCCTCCACAAATACAGTTCAGACTTTGTTAAAGTCTAATAATATGGGGGTGTGGCCTGACCTTCATGGCGTGAGGATTTGTGGCTCTTGAGCTCCTGCTTCATCCTGTGAAAATCCTGATTTAGGACTCTCTGGAGTGATCAATACTGCTCCAGGGCAGAAAGGGAGGACAAAGGTGACCTTTGAGCTGCTGGCAAGCCTAGTAATTACCTTTGCTGGGGCTTGCTTTAGAGTGACAGCAACAAGCATCGCTGAATATCCTGCTGCTAAAACTACAGGACTGCTCCCAGCTCCACCCGGGGCCCTGCTGGAGAGAGGTGCCGGCACACGCCTGTGAAGAAGTGTCTGGAGACAGTGGCGGACATTAGTCGCACATGAGAGAACGACTAAGCGAGAGAGGTCAGTGGTGGAGGGCAGCAGGAACGGACCCCGGTGACCAACGGCTCATAATCCTGGAGACGGGAGCAGAGTGCCGAAAGCAGCAGCCCCAGATAAGTTTTAGAAGACGGGGGAGGAGGAAAAATTCCTGAAGAATCAGAGGGGAAGGGAGAGCAGATTTATAACCCTGTGGAGAGAACTTCAAAGTACTTGGCATTGGCCATCTACGCCACTGATTAGCCGGGGCATACCAAAGGGCGCGAAAACTCCTGAGTGCCGGCCCCATCTTGTCCTAACATGTGGCAGTGAGCTGAGCTGCGCTCTGGTACTAAGTCCTAAGCTGCACGGACACTAGGGTGGTAAAGGGGCTGACACCCCCACATAACTGATCTACTCCTCATCTGAGATATATCTCTATTTGTGTCTCCTAAATAACATAGGACTTTGTGAGGCAAGTTTGCATACTCTCTATCTCTTCAGAGGCTTGGATTACTCAAAGCAGCCCCCTACTGAACTGACAAAAAGTACCGGACACTTTCTCTGCTACACTGCCCTTTTCAGAACAGCAGTACTTGTCACGTCTGAAAGCTCAGAACCTTGGGGGTTAACTCCTTAAAGCCGCAGCTCTCCTGATTTCCCAAATTTTTCAAAGTTTGACTAATAGAGACACCTGCTGATTAAGGGTAGTACTGCGCCCTTTTGTACCCTTTAATCTTACACCACTGCAGTTTTGAATTTTCAATTGCGGCTGTCCTAACTCACAGAGACTCCTGCTGACAGCCTTCATCACAAACCACATCTTCATGATAAAGATTGAGGACTTGGAGGGCCTAGTCTCTTAAGCTGCCATCTACTTGATCAATTCTTGGGTGCGCCACTCCCAATCCACATATGGGCCGCAACAGAAACTCAACAGCACCCTTTTTCCACACAAAATAAAACCACAATGGACACAATGAAGTCAAACGACGAGCCTTCGCAATCGGGCACTCTGTCCAATGGCGCTCTGGACACTGAGAAAATAATGATGGCTATCGCCACTTGCCAGACCACACTGACCACCAAAATTGCCCAAACTACAGGTGGACGTCAACAGACTTCGCTACGACATGGATAAGATCAAAGAGAGAACTGTAGAGGCCGAACGTAGACTAAGCGGGGTAGAGGCCATCTCGACCTCTAATCGGAATCCATCCGCACACTGCAGCAACAAGTAAAAACCCTGCAAGCTAGGGCAGAGGATGCTGAAAATCGTAGCGGACGTAACAATGTGCGTATTTTGGGCCTGCCGGAACGGGTGGAGGGCTCCTCTCCAGAAAAGTTTTGTAAAAAGGCAGCTATTCAAGGAAATCCTGGCTCGCAGTTAGTTCTCACCCAGCTTTGTAGTTGAGCGTGCTCACCGCATTCCGACAAACCCGTTGCCTCCTGGCGCTCCACCCCGACCTTTCATTTTGAAGCTTCTTAATTACAGAGACAGAGACCTTGTATTGTCCACTGCCAGATAAAAAAGGGTGAAATTATGTACGAAAACAGCAAATTGTCCTTTTACCCAGATTTTACATCTGAAGTGCAGAAAAGAAGGAGGCAATTCACGCACGTGCGGAGCCGTCTTAGAGAGGCTGGAATAAAATACGCAATTTTTATACCCTACTAGACTGAGAGTTCAGCATAGAGACCCGCACGTTTTTCTTATGACACCAAGGAAGCTTCGGACTGGTTAGATAAGAGGTCTCCCGAGCGTCGCTGATGTTGTGTTTACAGACCTGGCTGTGTAGAACTAACATGCGATGACAGGGGAAATCTGTCCTTTCTATAGTGCTAATCACCGGTCTTCCCATTTTTTGGACCTGTGTTAGTATATTGTTAGAGGTCCTTTTGCCACGGGAAAGTAGAGAAAAGGGACCTTGTTTCTTTTCCTTTACAGTTTTTTTTTTCTAAAGGCCAATTGCGCACCTTGGTGGTCCACGATTTCTGTTTTTTGACATTTTTAGAAATGTTGGGGTTTGAAGGCTCGGGCAGGTTGGGTGGCTTTGAGCAGGGTGGGATAGGGATAATTTGAGGCCCAGTTGGCCTAGTGAAGGTTGGGCACTTTCATTTGTGTGAATGGTTTGTATGCGTGTGTCGGTCTCTGGTCTATGGGCTTCATGAGTGGTATTCGTTAGCTCAATGGTTGCGATGGCGGATTGTACGATAGTGTCCTGGTCAGGGGTTTAAACTGTAAGCTGAAAAGAGCACTTGTTTTTAACTATGTCAAAACCCATAATCCCAGCATTGTTATTTTTCAAGAGACAACCCCTTCGGGGGCCCAGAGGATCCTAGCTTTGGAAAAGACCTTGGGTAGGGATGGCATACCATGCTGTGTACTCTAGCTATGCCCGAGGGGTCTCGGTCTTGATCAACAAGTCGCTACCATTTCAGCTGCAGGATCTTCACATAGATCCATCGGGAAGGTATGTGCTCCTACATGCAAAATTGTGGGGTTCTAATTTTCTTGTGGGAGGTATCTATGTCCCTCCTCCCTTTAATAGGGGGTCCTGGATGCTCTTATGGCAAAAGTTTCACAATACCCAGGGGCACCGCTACTCCTTTTAGGAGATTTTAACGCCACCCTAGACCAGAGCATGGACCATCTGCATCCCCAGCTGACGCATAATAGAAGCCTTAAAGACTGGGCAGATAACAATGGCCTGATAGAAGCATGGAGGTGGCTGCATCCCAGAGATGGGCAGTTCTCTTTTTTTACCCCGGGCTCATAACTCTCTTTTCCCGCCTAGACTTGGCTTTGGGTGTCCAAGGAAATATTGAAATAGGATCCCGGTCGCAGAGTCCCTGCCTCGGGGATATCAGACCATCACCTTTAAAGCTTATATTGGCATCTCCGACGCAGGCCTCAGGGAGACTGTGGCAGCTAAATCCTCATGGATAGAGGTGCCAAAAAATACTGGGTATATGTCAGGAACAGGTAGAAGAGTACTGGAAAGTAAAACGAGGGCTCTGTAAATCCCCTGGGGGGAATGGGATGCCTCTAAAGCTGTTTTACGAGGCACTATAAATTGGAGCTATTGCAGTGCATAGAGCTGGGTTGAGGGAGGTAAGAGGGAAATTGGGGGGCTGAAGTTTCTGAGAGGGAAGCAGCATATGTCCAGAACCCAACTTCGAGTTGCTGGGGAAACAGTTGCTAATGGCTCAGAGGACATACTCATTACACTTGGCAGACTACACTCAGAAGAAACTGCTTGCACAAAAACAATCTATTTTTGTAGAAGGTGATAAAAATGGTAGAGCACTGGCGTTCCTTGCCAGAACAGAAACACCAGTGACAGTGGTGGCCAATGTGGTTAGTGCAGATGGGACTCTCTGCTCGGAGCCGGGACAAATCTGTGAACAATTTACCTCATATTACAAAGAGTTATATGCCTGCAGATTGAATTATACGGATAGGGAGATAATCCACTTTCTGGACAAAAATAGATATACCTGTACTATCCTGTGAAGAGGTAGAAAGACTTAGCTGTTGATATATCGGCTGGGGAAATTGGCAGGGCTATAGGGAGACTAGCGACGCATAAGACGCCGGGACCTGATGGGTTCCCAGCGGAATGGTACAAGCAGGACACAG
This sequence comes from Phyllomedusa bahiana, assembly GCA_025379985.1. Lineage (NCBI taxonomy): Eukaryota > Metazoa > Chordata > Amphibia > Anura > Hylidae > Phyllomedusa > Phyllomedusa bahiana. Next base: position 89,404 of record JAODAL010003018.1, read on the forward strand.
AACAATGGAGCTGCAGACTGGAGAGGCTGTTTGAGGCTGCGGGTGCGAGGGAGTCCCTGCCGCCTTTCCTTTTCTGAAGCGGTTGATCACAATAGTCCACAAACCGGCAGACCCCCTGATCAATGCAGCTCATAAGGCCAATATCCTTGCTCAAATTGGATGCAAAGATACTGGCGAAAGTATTGGCACTGAGACTAAATGGGGTGATTCATGTCACTTGTTAGTACAGATCAGTCTGGGTTCATGCCGGGGAAAACTGCCGATATCAATCTTCGGCGACTATTTACCAACTTACAAATAGCTCACACAAATGCGGGGAGTAGGGTGGTTGCCGCCTTAGATAATGAGAAGGCATTTGACTCGGTGGAGTGGAGGTTTATGTGGCTAGTGCTATCGCGAATGGGGATTTCTTCTAATTTTATTAAATGGCTACGCTTGTTGTATCTACAACCCACGGCAAGAGTGGCACGGTAAACGGGCTGTTGTCTCCCCCGTGCCCACTTGGCAGGGGTACTAGACAAGGGTGCCCGCTCTCGCCGCTGCTTTTTGCCCTTATTATGGAACCATTAACACTCATGATTAAGGCACATACAAACATCCGGGGTGGATCATTGCGGGGCTTGAAGAAAAACTTTCGCTATATGGGAGATGATATGTTGATATATCTGGGAGATCCAGGGTCATCTTTGGAGAGTCTGTTAGAAACGGTGAATATATTTGGTGGCTATTCTGGGTTGTGGGTGAACTGGGGGAAATCTGTACTGTTTATGCTAGATAACGTTGACCCAAGGTTGGTGACCCCCATCTCTACCCTCCAGGTGGTCACTCAATTCAAATACCTGGGGAAATTTTTGTCACAAAGATATCACTAGATTTAGTGATCTAAACCCCCAGCCAGTGCTGGGGACAAGTGGAGTCTAGGCTGAAGACGTGGGCGAGTCTCCCTTTGTCCCTTATTGGAAGGATAAACATAGTTAAAATGGTGATACGCCTAAGATTTTGTACTTATAAACCCGGGGGGCTCCGGAAGTGCTTCCTAGATCACAATTTGTGGCGCTGGACAAAAATTACTTTTCTCTTTCCTCTGGGGCGGTACAACCCCTCGTCTGAATAGGGATACACTTAAGGCTCCATATGACAGAGATGGGCCTGGCATTTCGGACCTATATATTTATTTATGTAGCGGTCCAGTTAGCGCACATATCAAAGTGGGTTCCAGGTGGATACGCATGATCCTTCCGTGGTGCTGGGAGGCAGCACTGGTGGCTCGCTGGAGGGGCTGGCCAATTTACCTTACAGAGAGGGAAAATGTTTCCAGTACCAATGCACATCACTGATGAGTGCGGCGATATTGGTGTGGAAGACCTTCATTCATCCTTACGGCTATAGCGGGGAGGATACTGTTTGGTCCCCTGTTGTTCCCTTGTGGTGTAACAAAAATTTGCCAGAGCTAATAGACCCCCCCCGGATTAATGGATTTTTGGGCTACCCTGATTGAAATATCTTACCAGCTGTACAGAAATGGTAAAATTTCTGACATTTGCAGAGATTCAGTTGCAGTTTGACCTTCCCAAAGGGATCCCTTTTTCGGTACCTTCCAACTAAGACATTTCGTGTGCGGCGCCCGTTTGGGATGGCTGGGGTACACCTTGAGTATGGGTACTTGGAGGCTATTATGAGGCGGGTTACCCTAAGAAACCAGTTTTCTTCCATCTATAAGGCCATAATGGGATGTCAGACTTCCCCTCTAGCGATTTCCTTTGGGAGTGGGAAAAGGGGCATTCCATCTCTACCAGATGAAGCCGCTTCCCGAATTAAAAACTCCTGGCGCTTAACAGTTCTAAGTGCTTTAAAGGATCAACTAATTTCAAACTAAAATGGGTCCAAGATTTACTTTACACCCGGTTCGGCTGCACCAAATGCATTGTCTGCCTCTCCAGCTTGTTCCAGATGTGGTGCAGACAGGGGAACATTGCTTCACATGGTATGGGAATGCCCGATTTTGCAAAACTATTGGCAGGAGATTCACTGGTTTTTAAACAGGAAGCTGGGTTTCCCCAATGTGTGTTCACCTACGAACAGTCTCTTGGGAATAGGGGAAATTGATCCCGAGTAAGGCAGACCGTACTTTGTTTCCCCTTCTGCTTTTCTAAAGCGAGGAAAAATATTCTCTTGAACAGGAAACCGCCTAAGATCCCCCCCTTAGAGCAGTGGAAACAGTTAATGCGGAACTCCCTCGATACAAGGTCACATATGCTGCTAAGGGCATTCCCAGATGCTTCCATGCAGTCTGGAGTAATTGGATTGTAGCTCAGACGGTGTGATTGTTGAGGGTTTAGGTGGACCGACCAGAGACCGGCAAGTGTGAATGGGGAGTGAGTGTATGGACGAGTGATTGGTGGGAGGAACAGACTGAGAACAAGGGTATCTGGAAACAGGTCCACATGACTATGCAATTTCCTTTTCTATGCTTTGCTAATGATCTCTGATCATAGTTGACCGAATTACTGGGATTTTATGTACTCTTCTGAAACACTGTTGAGAAATAATTGTACGAGTATTGCCTACTTGTCTACCATTGTTTTGAGTTGCTCTCTTCTGTTACTGCCGACGGAAATGTGAGAAATGTTGTTTTCTTTTATGTTCAACGACAAAATTCATAAATAAAACCTTTTTTAAAAAAAAAAAAAGTCTTATAATATCTTTATTCTTAAAGGGAACCTGTCATATTGAACTTTCTATCTGGTCATCCAGCAGCATGTTATAGTGAAGGTGGAACTGAGCAGATTGATGTATAGCTTTGTAGGAAAAGATTCAGTAGAATTTTTGTATTCATTTAAACCCCTACTTTTTCTGGGTGAAGAAATCCAGTGGGCAGTGTTACTGACTGACTGCCATCTCTGTAAGCATACTCATGCAAAGAAGACTGTCAGTCACTGATAATACTGCCATGCAAACACAATACAATATCAGTAGTACTCTAGAATCACTAAAACAGCCAAAAAAGACAATTTTTTGAAACAGCATTTCTGCTACAATGAAACATATGATAAAAGTTGAGGTTATTAGTGTACATTATTGATCAAAACTGTAAATGAACACCTACCATGGCAAGGTGACCCCAATTCAGGTGGGAAGCTATACTACATTCTACCTCTCTTGGTGTGTGTTCAGGCCTCCACACTTCAGGGTTGGAAGGCTCCAGCAACAAATCTGATCTGATTAAAAAGCCTGTGCAGGTGGGTGGAGTGCAAACCCAGATGGGAATCTGCCACTTCCCCATACAAACAGTTAAAAAACAGAAACTGGTCAGCACATCCGTTTTGAAAAATAAACATATAGGTGCACGTTGGTGTGGCAGTCAAAAGCTACACAAAACAATATCCGCAGCACTCTAAAATCACTAAAAACAGTCAAAAAGAGACATGAGAATTTTTTGAAACGGCGTTGCTGCTACTATGAAATATGTGATAAAATTTGAGGTTCTTAGTGTACATTTTTGATCAAAACTGTAAATGCCCACCTAACACGGCAAGGTGACCCCAATTCAGGTGGGAACCTACGCTACATGCTACCTCTCTTGGAGTCTGTTCAGACCTGCACACTTCAGGGTTAGGCTATGTTCACACGATGTACTGCGGCGCGTACAGTATGCGCCACAGTAAATCGCGTCTTTCGGGAGCACGCGCTGAATGCCCCATTGACATTCATTACTCGCGCCGCGTGTTTGCCGCAAGTAATTGACATATCACTTATCTCCCTCACTTATTAAGTGAATAAAATATTTTTATTGAATTGTGACCTACAAAGCTGTATATCAATCTGTTCTATAACATGCTACTAACTGGTCAGACAGGTTCCCTTTTATGTACTCCTCTGAGCCATTTTTTTATGCATTTATCTGAACGTAGTAAATATATTCATATTAATAAATTGTAAGCTTCTGCCATTGAACTCTAATTTGACTATTTGCATAGTGTTAAAATATTGCATGTTAAAGTAGTCTGGTTAATGTTTGGAAATAGGTGACAAAGTTCTAGACTACACTGAGTCCAATAGTGAAAATTATAATAAAAATGGTAAAAATATTAAATGCCATCTGTTATAAACAAGCAAGTTAGTAAATCTGGCAGTATTATTTTCAAATGGCTAAGCTTTTTTAAGGGTGCTTTCACACAGCGCAGTTTTGGTGGAGTTTTAACTGTGCTCCAGTTGAACTGCCTTTATTACCAGCAAACTTTTTCACTTATCTAAACAGTTTGGAAAGTGAGGAATCAATTAGCGTGTTTGTAATCCACAAGTCTTCAAACACAGTAATTGATTTCTTACTTGAAACACCTTTCTGAACAATTTAGACAATTGAAAGAAGCTTGCTGGTAATAAAGGCAGTGTAATTGGAGCGCAGTTAAAAATGCCCCTTCGGGCCGGGTTCACACAGTTTATTAAAGCCGTAATTGGGGGACAAATTTTTCCCCCCCAAATTACGGCTTGATAAGGTCCGGGGGGGGGGGGCGCGCCCGCCGGCCCCATAGACTTTCTTTACCATGGCGTGTATCCCGCCGTGATAAGTGCATTCCTTTAAAAACCCCCCCCCCCCCCCCCCCCGGGGATTCACCGAGCGTGAGAGGAGTCGGAATCTATAGTTGTCTATGAGAACTGTGGTTACCGTAATGGCTGGGACGGATTCCAGCCGTATGCAGCGCATAGGGGCGTGCAATACGACTGCAATCCGGGCCCAAAAAACCCGTTGAACGGCCCCTTTACATGTACTCTTCAATTACTCAAAGTAGATAAAATATATGGAAGTGGTATTATTACATGCTGAATTTTGTGTCAATTAGATAACTGAAGGTAACTTTCTTTGCTCAGCCAACTACTGGCTTGTCTAGTACAGTCATACCCAATTGTGTCAAATCTGTCACAGTGACAAACAGGAATGGAAATTGTTAAACTGTGTTTAAGATATTATCTTGAACATTTTCACTGCATGATTGTAACATTTTATTTGTCATAAAATACTTTTGTTTTTTTAATTCTGAAACCTGTATTATGAAAGCATTTATTTCTAAAAAAAAAAATTAAAATTTTTTTGTATTCAAAGAAGTACTTTTATTAATAAATGAAATCAGCATTACAATTGAAAATAGAAATAATACAGCATTTTTTCTGTAATTCAAAATCAAGTAGAATAGACATAAAATTTCTTTTAACTTTTTCAAGGGCTTATATAACTTCAGAAAAACACAATGCTCCGGGATTGCAAAAAGTTAAACCAAAATGTACTATGGGCCCGTTCACACGCTTATTTGCCGACGGATTGGCCCGATTCCGCGCCGGGTTTTCGCTTTAATACGGCGCCAACCGCGGATCATTACGGTAATCCACTGCTCTCATAGAGAACAGTGGAATCCGTCGCTCCCCCCCCCTCGCAAATCCGCCGCGGGGGAAAATGACTCACTTTTTTACGGCGCGGGAGCGGCGCCCCCCCCGCGCTCCGCCCCCCCCATCCCGCCCCTTATTCACGGCGGATTTGTGCGCTCAATACGGCGCCAAATCCACGGAAAAGCCGTGTGAACACGGGCCTTTTTGTGGGCAGTAATCTAAAGTTAGTGAAAGAAATAAGTCTAAGAACATTCATCCGATCCAAACTTACATAAAACAAAAAAGAAAACTAAGTGCGCCCTTATCACTCCCGCGGAGGACCCCCAGCCCCAAAAACTCATTCTATATCTAGTCAGAGAAAAGATCCCAAAGGATACAAAGTAGGTAAAAATTAAAAATTTTCAAACCATTCTTGAATTTTTCACCCAGCAGATACCTAGAAAAATACTGTAGTACTAAATGTATTACAGCATTAACAGACAGGCTTGAGAGGGCCACCAACTTTTTTTTTTTTTACCAAAGTGGATACAAGAATACCCTTTTATTTTCCGGTTAAATTACCAGGTGAGTCAAGGATGTAGAGTTGTCAGGAAAATCAGGCTGATTCACAAAGCAATTTCGGGGGTACCTTTTTAAACGCAATGTGCCTGCTGTTGAAAGTATCACTGGGCCCTGCTAATTTCAAAAACGCTACCCCAGCCTCCTTTCCTTCCATTTCCCCGGTGAGCACCCAAAAGAGGAAACCTGTCACTTGTTTTTACGGGCGCATATTGTTCGCTGGGCAATACGTCAGGATATCATAGCACTGAATGAGTGCTATGATTTTACCGTATTTGCGGGGCGTAGTTCGGGTTCATTGCAGCGCAAAATTTCGGCCAAAGTATCCCCGCAAATACGACTGTGAAAAATCAGGAGCACAAGCAAAAGAAGGAAAAGAACTGTAGTCAGAAGGCAAGCCAGAAGTCCTATTATGAATAGAAACACAGAATCTAGCTGATAACTTCAATGGACGAGTCAGTATAAGCATATCCAAAGAAGGGATGTAACTGTCTACAGGCAAAAAGATCAGGCTTAAAGGGGTTGTCTCACTACATGATTCATCTTACCTCAGTCCTGTTCTTGGTTTCATTTTGAATTCAGGGGCGTGTTTACTGGCTTCCATTAGGCTGCAGTCGAAGCCAGGTCTTTAGCTATAGCAACCACTGGTGGCAGCCTATCATGAGGGATCAAACAGGTCTGTAGTTGTAGCGACCTGAGGAGCTGATGCAGCCCATACAAGAGGTGATATCTAGGAATAGCTAGGACATTGTTAATGGTAATATATTGCAAAGTGACTTGTTTTCTGCAAGTTCTTTAATATAAAAAGCAATCCTTGTAGTGAGACAACCCATTTGCAAATGAGAGAGAAATAGAAGGAAAACAAATGCAAAAATACGAATGTGTTCAAAACGTTAACGTTGTTAAGTGCTGGAGAAGATTATTATAAAAAGTATCAAAGAAATGCCACTCTGACGTCTGTCATAGGTTCTTCATCTGTTTACAGGTTGCAAGCCACATATCAATTTGCAGTGGATGCGAAAAGGAAATTATTTTTAATAAAATGACTCAAAATACCTGTCACTGCTGTCATTTTGTAAGGGACACTGTGGCTGGCACTATTATTGTAAGTTTGACTTACATTTAAGGGTATGTTCACACAGCGTTTTTTGAAGTGTAAATTTACACTTCAAAATCGGCTTCCAAATCTGCTTAAAAAAAATACCTGATTAGAGGCATTTATCAAAGCGTATTTTGAAGCCTATCCCCATTGAGCGAAAAATGCCTCAAGAATTGACGTCACTTATTTTTATGGCCCTAATTGCATCCAAAAGACGGCTGGCAATTAAGTTTGTGAAATACGTTTCGTGTGAAAAACAAGCCGTATTTTACATTACAGTCCATGAAGGAAGAATTGAAGCTTGTCTGAGGCTGATTTTGGGCCAATTTTCATTGCGTAAAACACGTTTAAAAACACCCCAAAAAAGCGCAGGGGAACATACCCTAAATCAGCTTAAAGTGAACCTGTCAGGTGGTTTGTTACCTAATCTAACTAGGATGGGATGGAGGGAGAGAAGCTAAGCTCTGTGATATGTAGGTTTATAGGAACTGGAGCAGGATTTCTGAGTAAAAAGCAGATTAAATCCTGACAAGACTCCTTAGGCTATGTTCACACGGCTTATTTTGGGTCGTATTTCAGTCTGTAATTACGCGCCATACTGATGCGAATTACGGGGTGAAATCCGTCCCAGTCATTACGGTAATCCACAGTTCTCATAGAGAACTATGGATTACGTCTCCTCTCCCCGCTCGCGCAATACGCCGAGCGGGGAGAGAAGTGACATGTCAATTATTCACGGCGTATACGCGCCGAGAATAATGCATGTCCATGGGGCCGGCGGACTACCTCCAGACCCCGCCCCCCCCCCCGCCCCACCCCCGTACACACGGCGTTATTGCGGGGTGAAATACGTCCTGCAATTAAGCCGTGTGAACATAGCCTTAAGGGTATGCTCACATGGCGTATTGGGGCATGTACTGTAAGCGCCGCAATATGCTAGATGTTTTGGAAGCACATGCTGGCCCCATTGACATGCTTTGACAGCGGCGCATAAGCACCCGCAAAGAATTGACATGTCAATTCTCTCCCCGGGCGTACGATACAATCGTATTGTACGCCCGGGGAGACTACGTGTAATTCAAAGTTCTCTATGAGAGCTATGAAGTACCGTAATGACATCACGCATTTCAGTGCGTATAAAGCGTAATACGCGGCAAAATGCGTGCGCAAATACATGTCAAAATAAGCCGTGAACATACCCTAAGAGACAGTGGAAGTCCTACTTACCCCATCGACATACAGTGATTGACAGTTTGCTCTGTACACACACTGATACAGGGAAAGCTGTGGGCGGGGTCAGCAGGACTTTCAGGTTCACTTTTAAAATTTTCTCTGTTTTTTACTCAGAAATTCAACAATAAATCACATAACCCTATTTATCCCAGATCTCTGCTTCTATCCCTCTGTCATATGCTGCTCTCAGATAGGGTAGCAAAAAAGTCGCCTGACAGGTTAGCTGTGAAGTAGCAATCTAGGTAAAAATGAATAGTCTGTTCTGCCTAGTACAAACGATGACCACTCCGGTCCCTGATCAAGTGTTAACGCATTAGTTTTCCTTTGATTTTTTTTTTCTTTAAAGGGTTATTTCCATCTGAGACGCTAATTATAAACTATTAATCACCACCCGTTATCCTACAGCTGTTCTCTTAAGCAGCCGTATGTTTTCTAGCCTCATGGGGTTTGTATAAGATTTGATTTTAAAGGGGTTTCCAAGGTCATAAAAAATGAGCAAAAGGAGATAAACTGACAAAAGAACCAGATACATTCCAGCTGCTCCAGTGTTTCTGCAGTGATACCCACTGGTCTTTGCTTTGCTGCAGGGATGTTGTGCCCATATATACATGTGACTACTACATATACAATCTGGCTCAACAGCTCTACACCACATATAGCTGCAACCAGTGATTGGCAAAGACCAGCAGGAAACACCAGCGCTGCTGGATTGTAGCAGCCAGGGGTTATCGGGGGAGTAAAACACGTTTCAGATTTCTTTTATGAACTGTAGGTTGTATTGTGTCTGTCTGGTGAGTGTGCCTGTAAGTAGTTAGGAAAAAGGCAAATTAGTAAATAGTGTGTGAAATAGTTTCAGCACTTTTATGTATTCATTTTAAAAAGGAGGAGAAAAAGACAGGAAAAAAGAGGAGAAAGAAGATGTGGTGGGGAAAGGGCATTAGTTGTACAGGTGTGTCCTCAAGTCATGGACTGATTGGTGATAGTGAATCCAAGAGAAATACTCTGTCTATAGACAGATAGGAAAAATATTGTATCTTGCAACAATGAACATCAACAAGAAAAACTAAAATGGGTCCAAAATTGAGTACAACTAATTTGCCTTGTTGCTAAGTTTATCCCATGTTCAACTGTTTTTCCGATTTGCGGTTTCTGCAACTCATTTATTAACTTGCAAACAACAGTAAAAGGCTAGGACTATTATACAGATGAGTATAACAATATATATAAAGGGGTTGTCTCACTACATTGATTCATTTTACCTCAGTCCTGTTTTCTTGGTTTCATTTTGAATTCAGGGAGGCATGTTTACTGGTTTCTACTAGGCTGCAGTAGAAGCCAGGTCTGTAGCTATAGAAACCAGTGCTGGCAGCCTATCAGGAGAGATCAAACAGGTCTGTAGCTATAGTGACCTGAGGAGCTGATGCAGCCCATACAAGAGGGGATATCCAGGAATAGGTAGGACACTGTTAATGGACACATATTGCAAAGTGACTTGTTTTTGCAGGATCTTGAAAATAAAAAGCAATCCTTATAGTGAGACAACCCCTTTAATTCCTTTTTTCTGGCAGTGAGATTTGACTGATTTCTCAGAACAGTCTTGTAAAATATCTAAGTATCCTTTCACGGAACCTTATTCCAGGCGAGCCAGCCTTGTGGCTTAAATTTCATTATGTGCCAGCAGAAATTATTTTCTTTGTATCAAAAGCCTTTAAAACAAAGGATATAAAATGGAGTTAGTGGAAGCAAAGCTTACATTCAATGTGTGTCCATCTTGGTTGATTTTTTACAAAACTTTGTAACTTAAAGTGGCCCAACCACCAAGATTACCCTATCTGTTTTTTTAATTGGAAAATTGTTGTTCTACCAAAATATGAATACTTATTTTTAATATGTCATATTTAGAAAAGTAAATGTCCATTAAGTTAAAGACCCTAATAACCTCAGAAGACACGTCCGAGCTTTGTGATGAAAAGAAATCATGATGCCCAGCACCAATCCATAATTACCAATTCCAGAATTCAGTGTCATATCTGACTATAAGATCACTGCATATATATATACACATACACATGCACACTAGTAAATACCTTGTGGCTGTAATAGAGAATGCAATAACTTGCGGTGTCCTTGTCCTAGGACAAAGATTACAATCTACAAGTGTTGTCCTAGGACAAGGAGTACAATCTACAAGTATAGCAAATGTGTTTGTGTATAATACTATAGAGATGATTATATGAAGATGAATATTACACTATTCAGTGGTCACTGTCACCAGGTGCACTCTAGACCAGCGGTCCCCAACCTTTTTTCTACCAGGGAACGGTTTGATGCACAACAATTTGTCCACGGCCCAGTGGGGGCGGGTTATTGGGGGCGGGTTTGATGTTTAAAAATCCACACACACAAAAAAAACCCCCAAAAAAGTGTATACTGTGTCATTTAGGGGTAAAAGTACGGGGTAAACCAGTATTTTATAACTGGAGACTGATTGTCAGCTCTGTGGGTCACTATTATATTAATAATGCTGACCCACAGAGCTGATAATCAGTCTGCAGTAATATTGATCACTTTGTGGGTCGCATTAACATGTATTAATATACATATTTAATAGCTCGTCATTATAGAGGTACAGCCCCCTGTAAAAAATATACCCCTCCCCAGTATGATACATAGCGCCCCAGTTGAATGATACATACTCCCCCCACTAGTGATACACAGCTGCCCCAGTAGTGATACATACTGCCCCCAGTAATGATACATATGCCCCCAATAGTGATATGATGCAAACTGCCCCCCGTAGTGTTTACTAGCTGTCCCCATAGTATACAAGCGCCCCCATATGAACATAACTCCCCCAATATGATAGTGATACATAGCTCCCCCCAGTATGATATGATACATAGCTCCCCCCATAGTGATACAAGCGCCCCCAATAGTGATAGTGATACTAGCTCCCCCCAAAATTTACATAGCTCCCCCATAGTAAATCATGCTGCCCCCAGTAGGGATACATACTCCCCCCAATTATAGTGATACATAGCTCCCCCAACAGTGATATGAACATAGCTCCCCCAGTAGTGAAAACCGAGCTCCCCCATGTGATACCGAGCTGCCCCTGTGATACAGAGCTGCCCCCAGTAGTGAATCTAGTGCCCCCAGAGTGATCCCTAGTGCCCCAAGTAGTGATACCTAGCTCCCCCCATAGTGATACCTACTGCCCCCTTAGTGTACCTAGTGCCCCCATATGATACCCTCCCCCCAGGGTAATGATATACAGCTGCCCCCATATATTTAAAAACACTCCCCCCAGTATAGATATACAGCTCCCCCCATAAATGGAATACAGCTGCCTCCGGGAGTAATGATATACACTGCCCCAGTATATGATATACAGCTCCCCCCAGTAGTAGTGTATACAGCTGCCCCAGTAGGCAGCCAGGACAATTAAAAAAAAAAAAAAAAAAAGTAAAAGTACCACCTTTCCCGCCCTGCCTGAGCTCCTCCCCCAAACCCGGCACCCCAAGGGCGCGGGGGGGGGGGGGGGGGAGTGACGTCATGTCATCACACTCCCGCGCCGTCATCGTTGTAGATGCGGAGCCAGTGAGCCCGCACTACAAAAATAGGGAAAGCAGGCGGTAATGCCCCGCTCCGTTTTCCCCTGTAATGCACCCGCATGCTGAGCGCAGCGTAGGGCTGCGCGGCCAATTAAGCGCAGCAGAGAAGATGCCGACCGCCCGGACTAGAGTCACCGGGCGGGGGCCCCATAGGTGTAGAGTTACATGTATTTATTCACCGGTGAAGTATTCTCTGATTTGGAGTAATTCACGCTCTTCTTCCCATCAGCCCCCACCCCAAAAAAAAAACTTTCAGGGGAAAATGCTCTGCATCATTTTCTTAAAAAAACTCTTAAGACCCCCACTTTTTCCGCACCCTCCCACCTTTACACCTCATGCAAATTTCCCATCCTTTGCAACCCAAATATGCCCTTTTGGTGTCCCACACAAAAATTATCCCTTTTTTGCCCAATACAGTTGTTGGGCCCCTTTTTGTACCTCCATATAGTAGGTAGGTAGCACCCCAATTAGACATGTAGGTAGGTAGTACTCCTTTCCCATTAGGTTGGTAGCCGTTTATAAGTAACTCCATGAGGCAGGCAGATTTTTGTACAATTTAAAATAAAAAAAATTAAACTCCCATGTCAAGCTGCTCACCTGTGAATCAAGGGTATATTCTTTGGGTTCCTGGGAACTCCTGGAAATCAGAACTGTGTCTGCTGCACCGGAGGATGGTTGGATGGTCTGTGTTTAGCTCTTTAGTGCATATTTGGGAGATGGGTAATGGTTTTTCAACTAGTTTCTTCTTAAATGGGTTTCTCCAGCACAGCAAGGGCCAATTACTGGAAAGTAAGCAATTTTCTAAATGTATATTATAAAAAAAAAAAATCTATGCTTTACCTAATACAGGCCTTTTTTGCTCCTTCAACTTTCTCTCTCCTATCCATAGTTAACGACCACCACTGTGTGCTTTCGGTTGTTATAATAATGCAGCATTATTAAAGAATGTCTGAGACTAAGTTCCTGTGGCCTGGAAGGGGGAGCAAAAATGTGCGTCACCGTTATTAACAGACAGCATCAGAATGCTGCATCACTGGCCACCACTGAAAGCACACAGTAGTGTTCAGTAACCTTGGAGACAGGAGAGCAAGTTGAAGGTGCAAAAAAGGCCTTTATTAGGTAAAGCATAAATGCTTTTTTAGTAATATTTTGAAAATTGCTGTAATGGGAATACCCCTTTAAATATTATATACATTATTATTTAATTAACAGTCTTCAAATTGCTTTTAATGTTTATGATAATCTTTGAGTCTTTGACCACCATGCCATTTCTTTCAATTTGGAATAAAACTTCCAAATTAAAATTACTGTCACTAATATTAATAATGCATTTTGTATTGATTGTTTTCACTGTAAAAGGTGCTGAAATATATTTTTATTTCTCTTTATGATTTGAAAATGCTAAACGGCTATTGCAGATGCCCTTATAGATTATAACGGTAGATGTCTTCCCAGATTCCATGTACAGTAGCACTGTTATTTGGGGTGAACTTTTAACACTATTCACTCAGAGCTCCCTAGTTTAAGAGGAAAAATGTTGAAACTACTTCATCATGTACACTAGCAGAACAGGGACAAGAGAAATGTAATATTGCCTAACAAATTTAAATGGTATATGCCATTCATGGCCTGTGGAAAGCTGGGTAAAACCCATATGGTCATGGTAATGGTGGAGGATCAAGGATCTGTTAAAATACTTCATCCAAAAGGGCAGCTAGGCCTGCCATGTTTCCAGGTCATTTTTATTTTTAGGAGGTATGTTCTTTATTTGCCGTTTTAGGGCATGTACCCACGGCACCGGTTTGCGGACAGTTTTTCAGACGGTTTTTGGTTTTGCAGACTGTCTAAAAAACCGGCCGCAAACTAACACACCGCTTTGGAAAACCTGTGCAGCAGTCAAACCGCTGGCGGCCCGAAAAACACTGAACATGTTCATTCTTTCGTCCGGTTTTCGGGATATGAACATATCAATGGGAATATGAACATATCAATGGGAAGGTGGAGGACTTTTCTCCACTCATCGCGGAGAAAAGCCCCCCCCCCCCCCTGGTGTTTGTCCTTTGCCGTGGGGATCTGCCCTTTATTATTTAGTTTTTATGTACCCAGTACAGTACAATCTTGTTGTTTCTTACCTCGTATGCGCCCTACTTCTGGCAGGTAATCCTAATTCCCTTCCCCACCCCCGCCCCCTTTCCCTTCTTGTGGAAATGAGATGTATTGATTCTATTGATTCTTTCCTTTTCTGTTTCTAACCTTAGTTTCTTGCACCTGCCTTGTATATTATTGCACAAGTTATTGCTGTTTTGGGTTTAAATTTATGTATTCAAGCAATAATTATTGAGATGTGTAAATGATAAATTATAAATATACTTATTTCTATATTTTTAAAACTTTTATACAGAAATGTTGTCTTTTAAAAAAAATGTAAGTTTACAATTCAGCCGTTTATCCTTAAGACAAATACTCCTTACTAGGGAGCATATTTACAGTGTTAGATGTCACCGCTTCTTTCCCTTAATGTGGATGTATGCCTTGGATCAAATAATTGGTAATCTTCTATTCCCGTTCCTTAGCATTTGCGTCACCATCTCTCCCAAAGGATTGTACAAATCTGCTCCTTAAATGATAATGGGATATCTTGAAATGTTCTGTGGTCCTAGACCAAATTAATGTTGCATAAAATACTCAGCTTCCACATTTCAGCACAATAGAGAAATCCCATGAAAACAATAAAATCCTCCCATTGCATGCTGCTTGTGACGTTCAGCCTCTTGCTTTATACTTGCATATTCTTTTAATATATGACTGTTTTAAGGCAGATCTCCAATTACACAAACAAAAAGCAGGGTAGTTACATTTAGAATGCTTCCAAAGTCCTGGTAAGACATCCACAAGTATTAATTAATGCTGCATTTTTTATTCACCCTTTACAACTTCAACGTATGATAAGAAAAATGTTATGTGTGTATGAAATTTCAATGCTGAGGTTGTCCTTGGTGCAGCTCAGGTAAACTTGCCAGTCTAAATTATAGAGTTTTGTAGGTAAAACTTTCATAATGTACTGTATATAATATTCAAGTCCGGAACCACCAAAATATCTTCTATTTCTTTAACTTGGTTAGGAGATTTTTATAATGGATCCATTAATCTGATATATAATGGTATTAATTACACATATTTTGGTGGTGCTTGACTATTCACATGTATTTCTCATTTTATAAGAGTTAATGTAGTAGAGACAGATAGGGATTTGTTTTCTCAACATTTTTCTTACTTTTTTATTGAGAGAATGCAACTCAAAAAATGGAACTCTTGTTGCCACAGTTCTCCTTTTATATGACTGTAGGTTCATTAAAATCCCCCCCAATTGTTCTTTTAAAGGAGTTTTCCCATCTGGCTATTTCACAGAGCCTGCTCTTCACAGCCAACTTCAGGCTCCTGCTTCCTGTGGGTGATTCTACAGCACTGAATGATAATTCAGCTCTTTAATTCTTAGCTGAGCCTGCTAGAAAGACATTGGTGACTGAGGGCTTTTAACAGCAGGACACGAGGCTACAGAGCTCTAAAGGATTAAAGTTTGTCAGTAAGAAAGATAAGCAAGTGTGCTGCTGATAAGACACAGCAAGGAGTGATATCACCGTCTCCAGTACTGCTACATTACAAATTGATGGTTGAGGAAAGCCTGTGTAAATAAGCAGGAGATAAGAATTGATCTCTGAAAGAAAGCAAAATCAGAACATCAGCGTATTAAGTAATAGTTTTTTTCTTGCCTACATGTATAAAGCTAATCGATGTGATGGGAATACCCAGGACTGCCATCAGTAATTTCAGGACCCAGTGCAGCTGAACCATGTGGGCCTCTCAGTCATTACTAGTTCCTATCTTGCACCATATCAGTGGCGTACTGCCATTACTGCCCTGATGGCACCCCTAGGAATACCCCTTTGCTACATTAACCTGCAACATAAGATGCAGATTGGGAAGTTGGTTCCCAAAAGAGTGGACCGGGATATAAGCAACCTTTATATTTGCTGTTTTGTGGCTCACTGAAGGGTTATAATCCTTCATCTCCTTCCCATCCTGTCCTCATTGAGGGCAGATAGGGAACAGAACTCCAAGCTGAGCAGAATCTTCAGTCAGGCAATATTTTGTTTGAATTTACATTGTGGAATATACAGAGCCGTCTTAGTAGCATTATGGGCCCCTGGGCATAGCACTGCAGTGGGCCCCGTCCAAATACATGACATCACACTAGGCCATGCCTCTATCCACCCCCAAGCACACTCATATTATCATGCCACTTATGTCTGGACACCGCCAGCCTGCAGTCTACAAGACTATTTGGCAGGGCAGGAGGCCTTTGGCTCCCTTCTCCACCATGGTTTTTAACTGTTTACACACAGTTAAATAAGCAAAGCCAACCGAGGGATCCAGGGTGTGTGTGTTTTTTTTTTTGTACTCCTGGGACATACATACACCACTTGGGGCCCCCATACTTTTGGGGCCCCCGGGCAACTGCCTAGTGTGCCCAATGGTAAAATACGGCCATGGGAATATAAGACATACGAACCCTATGCTTTTAGTGTTCCCTCTTTTATATCTAGTTTAGTGTGCCAGCGCAAGATTCCTTGAAGCAAACTTTTTCTTTTGTTAACTGCACTCATTCTTAGTGTAGATTGATGCAGAGAGGGTCCACAATTCCTCGCAAAGATGTGAAAAGGATGGAAAGACTGATCCAAAATTAAAACGTTTTTAAAATATTTGTCATTCTTACTTCACTGGAGATCAGCTTCTTGTACAAAAAAAGGAACTCCCTGATGTAAATCTGTACTTGCTTGACCATGTCCAGCTAACCTTGAAACCCCCAAAAAACAGGTGTTTTAATGATATCGTTTTTTAATGTTCCCTGATTTTTTTCCCCTCTTTTTTGAAGGAAAAAGCATGATTGCAGGATTTATGTCAGAACTTGAGCATTCTATATAAAACAACATAATGGGCATCAATAGCACACTATGAATGAGAATTTATAACTTTCTGTTGAAGTTCATGTAACACCAGGTTTATGCATTTATTTGTAATGTAAAATAATTAATCCAATAGTGATTTTGTTCATTTAGTTGTAATTCAATATTTTGTCTCATGTCTAAATGGCTATGCTCTTTTAATATGATATTAGTGAAGGAAAAAATGTAATTCGTTCTGGTAGAAACCAGGTTCATGCTTACTTGCACTACTGCAATTGTGCACAGTAATTAGAGTAATCATGTTTGGTTTGAAGTCATGATATTTTGCAGTTTGATTACTTTTGCCCGTTAATATTTCGTTTACATACAATTTTAATAAATGTTCTGCTTCACAACCATGAATTGAAATTCAATTTGAATTTTAAAGCCTAATGCTACTCACAATCTACAGTTAAACCCAACATTCCACTTGTAGCAATATAAAGTCCAGTACCTCAGGGGCTTGTAAATGCTTTAAGAGGTCCAAAGTTTATTGTAGTACAATTAAAACATCCGGTACATACATATTCCAAAGCAGTAATCGCTTAATCGTTTCGGGATAAACCCTTACTCATAATGTGCTAGTACAAGAGAATGAAAACCACACCTCTTTTAAGTGCTACCAACATCACATGATATGGGCATTACAAACGGGGATTATAACCACATATATTACTATCATAATTGAAAATTCTTGGAACACATAAATATATTCATAAAACAAAATTACCCACCTATTAAATATACCGTACATGATATCCTGTCTTACATTCAGTCCACTCGGTGTTCTTGTGCTCCTATCAAAAATCCAAGAAGGCTCCAATTTCAACAAAACGGAGAGCAGATACGTCCCTTTGATAAAGCTCCCTAAAATGTCTTGATGCAGACACTTCTTCCATGTGACACACGGATTTAAAGATGAGATATGAGGGTCGGTCCGTCTAACAAGAGCAGCTCTAAAAATGCTGTTCAACAAATTTTTTAGATGTATCTTCCCTTGTGAGTGTGACATTAATGCAAAGGGATATTGAGGATAAATCAGTTGCACCTACATTCACAGGTTTTGTTTGAAATTAGACATTAATGGGCGCATGTTCAGAGGAATGATAAAGTTGTGTGCTTGCTCCAGAGTATCTGACTCTTTTCAGACCGATGACAGTTGTCGCACATGACTATCCATGCCCTGTGACTATCTTGAATGTACACACACACAATATCCCTCCTGTACGCCATTATCAGGAGCATTACAGAGCGCCCATGGCACTTTGTAATGCGCCTGATTTCAGGGGGCGTGCGGTAGGCGGGGTGCACTAGAACCATAGATTTATAGCTTCAGTACGGCAAGTCCAGACGCATTACTGCTCGAACAGGTATACCACTTGTTGTGGTATACCTGAGCCAGAAATGTCGTACAAGCGCTAGAATGTGCCTGATTTATGACCCGCTGTAGAGCGGGTTCATAAATCAGGCGCATTCTAGGCTTTTATTGTGCACATGAAATTTGCCATTTACACACAAAAACATGCCACCCTACTGGGTCCTTTCACACGCTTATTTCGCTGCGATTGGCGCCGATCTGACACGCCGGATTTGGCGCAGCAGTACGGCCAATCCTCGCAGTAATATTACGTAATCACTGCATCATTCACGAGAACAGTGATTCCTTCGCCCTAAACCGCTCGGCAATCCGCCGGGCGGGGAGAAAGTCACTTGCACATTATCCAGGCACAATACGCGCCGTGGATAATGCAAGTCTATGGGGCCGGCGGGCCGCGCCCCCGCCGCATCCGCCTCTTATTCAAGCCGTAATTGCGAGCGCAATCCGGCTCGCAATTACGGCTTGAATAAGCCGGCCTAAACATTAGGAGTTTTTGACAGGAGCATTTTTTTTTTTTTTTTTTGCATTACTTAGTGAACATCATTTGTTTAAAAATGGGTGTACTGAGTGGCAGGCTTCTATTCCAAATCTCTTATTTATTTACAGATCCAATAACATGCAGTTTGCAACCTGCTTTTAGTTTCAGACTTTTCTTGTAGGACTGTCTCCATTTAACCCTTTAAAGAGGTATTCCCATTTCATTGATTAGCATTAAACATATACACAAAGGTAAATAGATTATTGCCAAATATATGGCAGTTCTGATTTTGCTTCCCTAAAGCGGTAGAGCAGATTTTATCTTCTGCTTTTGTACACAAGCTTCCCTAGGTTACCACCTTTCTTGGCTCTAACAACAACAGTGGCCAGGATGGTGACATCACTCCCTGCTGTTTTGTTATCAGCTGGACTGACAATCTTTAACCCTTTAGAGCTCTGTAGCCTTGTGCCCTGCTGTTTAGTCTAATCTTTTAAAAATGTCCCTAAAAACGGGCTTAGCAAAAGCTGATATCCAGTCACTTCTGTAACCCCCAAATAGCCTAATCGGGAATTTTTAGCCTAAGCGGCTGCCCCCTCTGTGAAAAAAGCATGGGGGAAAACCCCCTTTTTTTAAATGACTTAAACAAATATTTTACATCAGGGGCAATTTTCCCCCCCTGTGATTTATTTTTTTTTCAGGGTGATCTTGTCCGTGCACCTGCGAGATCAGAGGCAGCAGTCAACTTAGACCTCGTTCACACGGCTTATTCGGGGACGGTTTTGGAGCCGTACTGGCGCCGATTTCGCTGCATTCCCGGTTTCCAATCCGTCCCGCTTAGGGGTAACCCCAATTTAGAGAAATTTGGGTTTTCCGCCCGCTCCTCCCCGCTCGGCGAATCCCGCCGGGGGGGAGAAAGTGACTTTGGACATTATTTCCGGCGTTAAAGCTCTTAAAAAATTGAAAAGTCTATGGGGCCCCGGGGGGATTTCCCCCCCCCCCGGGGCCCCCCCCCTTTTATTCAAGCCGTAATTTGGGGGCAAATCCCCCCGGCAATTACGGCTTGAATAAAGGGTTGGGGAACACTCCCTTTAGGGGAAACTCCAGCCCCGGAATTTAAACAGTCTAGTTTGTTGCAGTCATTAGTGACCACAACATCTAAAGTGTTTGACAGAGGAGGTAACTCCTTTTGTCTTACCACCAGCACCATTTGTGAGGAGATGGTAGTCCTACTGCTGCCATGCTAACCCCTCGAACTGCCATCGGTATCCCGTCTTTTGGCCCAAAACCCGAAGGGAAAACCCAATACTAATATTTTCCCGAGCAATAACCCAATTTACAGATTGCTTCCCAAACACCCCCAAAGGGGGAAAAAAAAAAAAAAAAAAAGTGAAATTAAAAAAAGACCATCCCCCAAAAGATAAGTTTAAAAATGTTTTTTTTATTTCGTTTCCCTGAAATAAAAATACATATTTGATTTCCCCCAGCACGTATACACCTGCCAGCACGTGACGTGGGTATGACGGCAAGTGGTTAATCTGTATTTATCACTCAATTTTGCACCCTCTTTTTTCTATGGTTGCAAACTGAGCATAAATCACACCCTATAACAGTCCACAAACCCAAGATACACAATGGGAGCAGTAGCTCTGCCCCCAAACCCGTCCCCCACAGTCACCAGTTAAATTTTTAACATTATGATGCTCCCAGCATAAAGGGTTAAAACTTTTCAAAGGCTATGGATTCTTTAGCGCATGCAAGAACCAAACTCATTAAAGTTTTAGACTTGAATAGACAAAAGCTACAGTTTTTAAAAATAAAGTGAAATAAGTTGACATACATATAAGCAATACAGTTATAAAAGAGATAAGTAACAGAAAACCTAACATTTAGAATGTAGAGGCTATATTGTTCCAGGGGTCAGGAGGATATTTGGAACACAGTTCCAATATTAACTCTACCCTAATGAACTGATGGTCTGTTCTAAATTACTGTAATTTGTTCTAAAACCGGGACGTGTGATATAAAAGGGGAAAGGAAAGGGAATACTTCTGGCCCTTTAAAATTTTTGGAATGTGAATTTTGAGGTATGATATGCAGAGCCTCATCTGTCCATCCACTGAAGTGTACAACGATCCAGACCCCATGTCAAGAGTCAGTCACTGGCTCACCCATAGCCCTTTAAAACAGCTAGAACCCGGCCAGAAATTGACTTAGCAACTCCACACCACATTTTTCAATTCAGAATCCATGCGGATTCCGACTTGAAATATTAGCCTAAAGCCGAAAGTAAATAATTCCCATTGACTTTATTAGAAAATACACATTTTAGTTAATACAACAAATTTTTGTTGGTTTTTAAGAATAAAAAAACAATTAGAACGTTTTTTCTTCCCTCACATTCCATGGAGATTGCTTTCCCGAACGACATACAAATGTTTTGGACACGTATCTGTGTCCAAAACCTCATAGATATGAAATCCTCTGGAATCAGCCAGAAAAAAAACCTATGAAAATACTTGTTTTAAATTTCGTCATCTACTGTAAAAAAAATTTTACCGACGTTGGAAAATGCCCCTTTTGCTACAGGGTAAACCATTTTGTCAGTGAAGTACCGTTTTATCGAGTATAAGCCGAGTTTTTCAGCACAAAAAATGTGCTGAAAAATCCCCCCTCGACTTATACTCGAGTCACTGTCGGTGCTTGGGCGCTGCGATGGCCCGTGCGCCGACAGGGACGCTTCAGTTATTTGCGACTCCTCATGGAGCGCATATAGCTGAAGGCCGAGTACAGCTGACAGCCTCCGGGCGCTGCGGTGGCCCAGGCGCTGTCAGCGATCTCCTCCCCTGTGTGCAACTCCTCCGAGCGCACACAGGTGAAGAGATACCACTGCGGCGCAGAGAGCGAGCGCTCCCTACGTCACCCGCCTGTGCCGAGAAGACCGAGGAGCGCGCGGGAGGCCGGACAGCGAGGAGGCGGAGCGGCGAGGGAGACGGAGCAGTGGGGACAGGTAAGTGGTTTTTTTTTTTTTAAAACCCTGCCTACAGCCTACCTATAAGGGCCTATACCTGCCTAACGCCTACCTATAGGACCTATACCTGCCTATACCCTGCCTCAAGCCTAACTATGAGACCTATACCCTGCCTACAGCCTACCCATGAGACCTATACCTGCCGATACCCTGCCTACAGCCTTCCTATGAGACCTATACCCTGCCTACAGCCTACCTATGAGACGTATACCTGCCTGTACCCTGCCCACAGCCTACTATGAGACCTATACCTGCTATACCCTGCTACACCTACCTATGAGACCTATACCTGCCTATTTCCCCGCCTACAGCTACCTAATAGGACCTATACCCTGCCTACAGCCTACCTAAAAGGACCTATACCTGCCTATTCCGCCTAACACCTACCTAATGGGCCTATACCTGCCCATACCCTGCCTATAGCCTACCTAGAGGACCTATAACTGCCTATAGCCTGCCTAGGTGGCCTATACCTGCCTATAACAATCTATACCATGCCTATAGCCTGCCTAGGGTGACGTATACCTGCCTAGGGGGACCTATAACGACCTATACCAGCCTATAACCTGCCTATGGGGGACATATAGCTGCCTATATCTGCCTATGGGGGACATTAAAAATGCTTATGCCAGCCCATATCTCCCCTAAGGGGGACTTTAAACCTGCCTATATTTTCCTATGAAATTTTATTGGTATCATTTTTTTTTTAAAAAATTTCCCCAAAAGGGGTTTTGCTTTTTCCACCCTAGGCTTATACTCGACTCAATAAGCCCCCGGGTTTTTGGGAAAAGTGGGTTTCCCTTTGGCTTATACTGGGGTGGCTTTTTACTCTAGATATAGGGTAATATGAGAATTTTTTTTACCCCTTTTTAAAATAAAAAAAAAACACAGCATAGCACATAAAAAAAAAAGGGCAAAAAAGGGAAAGGAAAATTGCATTTCCTTTTACAATTCACCTCCCCCCAAAAATTTTAAAAAGTGGGAAAAAAATTTTAAAAAGTTGTTTGCAGCAACACAAAACTTTTTTTTTTGCTGTTGTATAAGACGTGCTTTAATACTGCAAAAGTGTACCTTTTTTACCCCTTTTTTACTGTCTGTGTTTTCACTATTCCTTTTCAGACTGCGTGTCCCTGCCCTCCCACGGTACAGCTTTTTGATTTGCTCTCCCTAAAGATTTGACTGTTTTTCCCCCCTCTCCATAATTTAATATGCCATTTATAACCGCCTTCCCCTGTCTGCTGCTATCTCTATAATGCTAACACTGAAAAAAAGGGGGGGAAGGGGGAGCAGAGATCCCCAATACAACCAAGGCAAAAAAGGGTTGCAAAATAAAAAGGGAAAAAAAATTCAAATTTTTTTGTCTTAGAAAGCAAATTAATAATAAAAAATGTTAGTACAAACCGGTGTCTATAGCCTTTACCCATAGCCCTTCAGAAAATCCCCCCTTTTTTTGTTAAGTTGGGGGGTTTTTCTTCTGCTCATTTTATCTTTTTTTTTATTATGGGTTTTAAAATGCTTCTTTGTTGTGACGTTTTACATAATCGTTCAATTATTCTTTCACATATTTTCCATTAACTGGATATCTCTTCCTATGTAATTTAATATGTATCATCCTTAGAACATTATCAGGGGATGGATATTGATTTATATAACCTTGTAGACAGAAATTTCGAATGTGTCCTATCCTGTAAAAAAGTAATCTTTAAAGAGAACCTGTCACATAGTTTATGCCCAATTGCGGAGGACAGAACAAGCTAGTGACAGACAAGCTGTTTCCAGCGTTGTATCCCTTATTCTGTAAGATGCTGTCTTTTTAGAGTATTTAATGCTCAAATCTGCAGTTTTTACCAAAAGGGGTCAAGAGTCAATTTTTTTTTATACTCCCCCACCTAGGCTAGCCCCCCCAAACCCCACAAAATGATTAACCTATTACTTTGAATTGGCAAAAAAAATGTGAACAACTGCCAGGGGGGCGGAAAACTGGCTTGGTGGGCGGGCCAATCCTCTCATGAATAAAATTTGGCATTAAAATTTCTCTAAAGCTATGTTCCACGGGGTAATTGCGGGGCGTACAGTATGCCGGGTGTTTTGGGGGTCGTGCTGATCGTCCCCCTTACCCCCTGCGAGTATTCGCCGCAAGCAATTTACAGTCCTTTTCTTTCCCAGGGTAAATACGAAACGTATTGGACGAGCGGGGAAGGGGGGGTGTAATCCCTAGTTTTTTCTATTTAAACTATGGAACCGTAATTTCGGCGCAATCTCGCTCGTAAATTTAAAACACAAATACGAAGCAAAAGCGCGCCGAAATTTGCCCCGGGGAAAAAATACCCAAAACTAAAGCATTTTAAAAATAAGGGACACAGCCTGGAAACACAGGTCTGACACTAGCTTGTGCGCCCTCAGCAAGGGGCACAATCAAATTGACATTTCCCCTTTAAGAACTGAATAAACAGAACTTTTTTCATTTTATGACTTGTTTTAAAGTAATTTTTTGTACACTAATGGGTTCAAATTCCGTTGACAATTTTTAAAAGAAGGGCTAAAGGCTCCCTGGCTAGTCATTGGCTAACGTAGGTCTTTGAGTTGATTTTTTTCACGAAGTATATGGTAAATCAGTTTTCTGTTATATAAACGAGTACGAAAAACAAAAATAAACCTATTAAAAATTTCTTCCTAATTTTTTGGTATATGAACTTTTTAAACCTTTGTTTTCCAAGTATCTTCCCTCGAAAAAGACATGTTCATTCCATCCCAAAGCACCAATACAGTTATCTTGGAAATTGTTGCTATCAAGTTGACAATTTAATAAAAAGCAATGGATGTGATTTGGTTTTGCTGAGTACTCATAAAATACTTCTGGGTAAAAGCACAGATAGTCATGACTGAATACTGTTAATTTTTTGGTCTTTTTCCCAGGAAGCTGTCATTGGATATTTTAACACAACTTGCAAAAAATAACACTGAAATGGTAAAGTGAAGCGAAACATTTTTTCTTTAGATGTAGCTTTAAAATGTCAAAGGTTTTCTCGACTCCAAAATAAGTATTCTTACAAATACGCCCACATATCTGGCAAATTCTTAATTTTACCTTAATAAATTGAAAGAAATGCATAATGGGAAAATGAGAAAATTATGCATTATTATAGTTAGGGTTTTTATTATAACTTTTTTTTAAATTCTATTTTCTTGTTTAAAACCAACTTTTTGAAATCATACTGTATGTATAACATAAGGGTTCAACAAGTGCGTATAAGTCTTGTTAGTGCATACTTGGGATCACTCTGCAAGACAGAGGTTAGGAGTTCAAGCCCCATCAGTAGTTTTTTTTTTTTTTTCCTTTTTGTTTTATAAATTGTACACCTAAGTAAATATATGAAAATATATGTGTAGACATCTATAATTTTATTTATATACACACAAAAAGCTCCCCTATATATTTGTCCCATCCTGGCAGTAGTCACACCAAGCACTTCCAACATCTGTGATACAATGCATATACTCTGGGGGATGATACATGATATAGGGGGGAGCTATGTTTGTGTATATATATCATTATAGAGATTGACATATATATTTTAGGTCTCTCTACATATGTGTAGACTTTAGGGGGGGGGGATATACTCTGTGAGGGGACTAGAACTCCAAACCCCTTCCTTGTAAAGCCAAAGCCCTACCGCTAGACTACCAGCCCAAGTCAATTACAGGTTGTGTAGGGTCTCCTCTCAAAGCTGATTGTTTCTCCCCCCGTTGTTTTCACTCACATGTCACTGACAGCAAGCAGAGATCTTTACTTGAAGCTGACATTTGTCCTTGTAGTTAAGTAAAGATCTCTGCCTGTTGCCAGTACAATTTGGGTGAACACCACTAGAATAGAAGTTAAAGCTGCTGGCTTTCAGTGTCATTTGTGTGTAAATTAAGAGATATAATAGGTGCTTGCTGCAGCTTGTGGAGCCTCAAGGCTACAGACATAAGCATGCAGGAGGCTACAGAGCTGTTATATTCAGACAACCTTCTGCATCCCCTGCTTCAAACAAAATGATGATGTCACAGTTCTTCAGTGAGGAGAGACACGCCTCCTGGGAGGAGAGACACGCCCCTGGATTTCAAAATTAGCTGAACAGGCCGAACAGCTCAAACGATAAAACTCCTTTAAGTTAGCACCACAATATGGGTAGATTCACATAGTGTTGTGCCACTTGTCAGTTGTATCTGTCACGGTACTGTAAAAAAAAAATGGTACCCTAATGGAGCCGTATTGGGTCCCTTAGAATTAAGAGAACCAATATGGACTATATTTGCTAGACGTGTACGCTTTCCGTATGGTCTACCACTTGTTTGCATCCTTCATGTGAATGGTATACCACCGAGAAATAGGGCAAACATAGTCTGAATTTGACTACGTTTGCTGTAATAATTTCTATAGACCTATTGGGGCTCCATCACGTTATCTGTTGGGGTACCTTTTTCACTGTATCCCAAAGGATACATATCTCTGTAATTAACTTTTATTCATTTCACTGCCATAAACTGCACACCTTCTGCTATACTGTCCATACAGGAAGAAAGTGTGCACCTCCAATATGGCCTCCCAAACAACGAGTTTTGAAGCTTTGCTTTAGGAATTGTATGTCGCCTCAATATCATGACCAGCAACAAGTCCACACCTCAATCCGATTACAAATTTGTGTATCCATACCACAGTTAATTTTCATGCTAAAATTTCCGTCCTATAAGCATGTGATTTATAAGATCCCATTCACATGGCTGATACTGGGAATTTTTCAGGCATCAAATTCCTCTTGTGTCTGGAAAATGGGACCTGTACTTGGCTTTATACAGACAGGCTCCAGGACTAATCCTTGCCACACTCATACAATACGTGGACAATACTTAGTGATATACAGTGGATACGAAAAGTATTCAGACAGTATTTCACTCTTTGTTTCATTGCAGTCATTTGGTAAGATCAAAAAAGTTCTTTTTTTGGCTCATTAATTTACACTCTGCCCCCCCCCTTCCCAACCCAATCTTGAAAGGAAAAAAAAACAGAAATGTAGATATTTTTGCAAATTTGTTAAACAAGAAAGACTGAAATATCATATGGTCATAAGTATTCAGACCCTTTGCTGTGACACCCATATGTAACCCATATTTCCTTCTGATCCTCCTTGAGTTTGTTCTACTCCTTCAATGGAGTCCAGCTGTGTTTAATTAAACTGATTGGACTTGATTAGGAAAGGCACACACCTGTTTATATAAGACCTCACAGTGCATGTCAGAGCACATGATGTCAAAGGTTACAAAAGAATTTCTGCAGCACTCGCGGTTCCTAAGAGCACAGTGGCCTCAATAATCCTTAAATGGAAGAAGTTTGGGACGACCACAAGTCTTCCTCAACCTGGCCATCCAGCCAAACTAAGCAATAGTGGGAGAAGAGCCTTGGTGTGAGAGGCAAAGAAGAAGACCCAGATCACTGTGGCTGAACCCCAGTAGGGAGATGGGAGAATGTTCAACAAAGTCAACTATCACTGCAGCCCTCCACCAGTCGGGGCTTTATGGCAGAGTGTGCCGACGGAAGCCTCTCCTCAGTGCAAGACATATGAAAGCCCGCATACAGTTTGCAAAAAAACACATGAAGGACTCCCAGACTATGAGAAATAAGATTCTCTGGTCTGATGAGACAAAGATTGAACTTTTTGGTGTTAATTCTAAGCGGTATGTGTGGAGAAAAACAGGCACTGCTCATCACCTGCCCAATACAATCCCAACAGTGAAACATGGTGGTGGCAGCATCATGCTATGGAGGTGTTTTCAGCTGCAGGGACAGGATGACTGGTTGCAATTGAAGGAAAGATGAATGCGGCCAAGTACAGAGATATCCTGGATGAAAATCTCATCCAGAGTGCTCTGGACCTCAGACTGGGCCAAAAATTCATCCTCCAACAAGACGACCCTAAGCGCACACAGCTAAAATAACAAAGCAGCGGCTTTAGAACTACTCTGTGCCCATTCTTGACTGGCCCAGCCAGAGCCCTGACCTAAACCCAATTGAGCATCTCTGGAGAGACTTGAAAATGGCTGACCTCTAATATTCACCATCCAACCTGAGGGAACTGGAGAGGATCTGCAAGGATGCATGGCAGAAGATCCCCAAATCCAGGTGTGAAAAACTTGTTGCATCATTCCCAAGGACTCGTGGCTGTACTACCTCAAAAGTGGGCTTCTACTCAATACTGAGTAAAGGGTCTGAATACTGATGACTATGGGATATTTAAGTTTTTCTCATTTAATAAATTTGCAAAAATATCTACATTTTTTTTCTACCAAGATGGGAGGGGGAGGGTAGAGTGTACATTAATGAGCAAGAAAATGAACTTTGTTGATCTTACCAAATGGCCGCAATGAAAGAAAGAGTGAAAAATTTAAAGGTGTCTGAATACTCTCCGTACCTACTGTAGGTAAGAAAACAGCATGCCAGTCAATACTAGTCCTGCATTTGGACACGGTGCAAGAAACCTTTAAACCTAATTTCATAAACTAACTTTAAGCATTTGTTAGACACATAGGCGTCTTGGGACGCAAACCACCATCCTGAAGAGTCTCTATTCTTTTAA
Organism: Phyllomedusa bahiana; assembly: GCA_025379985.1. Taxonomy (NCBI): domain Eukaryota; kingdom Metazoa; phylum Chordata; class Amphibia; order Anura; family Hylidae; genus Phyllomedusa; species Phyllomedusa bahiana. Next base: position 117,791 of record JAODAL010003018.1, read on the forward strand.
TGGAGTGTTATATTCTTTCACCACCATTCTTTCAAATGCCTTTTAGGGATTTAGGTGCAACAGAGAAAGGAAACAAAATTTCCTTTTGTTGTGTGTGTGTCTATATAAATATATGTTTCTGGTGTCTGTTATGTGATGTCTGTTCTTTGTGAACGGCCAAACAGGCGCCCTCTGCACCAAATTTGGCACATAGGTAAATGAGGTACTTTGGGAGGTTTTAGAATGGATTCCATAGCTGCCTTGAATTGTTTGCAAACATTTGTAATTTGCCATGATTGGTGTCTGATTTTAGAATGGGTTTCAGCTCTCTGGGAAATACTGTTCTCAATATTAACCAAAAATCAGAATTTGCTATGAATACCATATATTTTTTATGAATGCCCAAAGGACTGGCCCAATATGCACCAAAATTGGCACATAGGTGAATCGGCCACTTCAGAGGATTTTAGACTGGGTTTCAGCTTGCTAGATTCTAACATATTCACAAACAAAATTGTAATTTGCTGAGATCTGTGACTGTTCTTTATGCATGGCGAAACGACTGAACCAGTCAACTTTGGCAGATAAGTAAATCAGATGCTTCAGAACGTTTTATATCAAGCTTTAACTCTCCTTGGCCTACTATCCTCGACCTATCCGACAAAAAATGGAATTTGCCATGAACGGTATCTGTTCCTTATGCACAAGCGATACAACAAACAGTTAAAGGAGTTGTCTCCCCACAGGGTTTCAAAGAATGCATGAAAGAAATTCTCTGTCACTTCCTGGTTCAGACTAATTTGCATAAGCTCTGTGCTTGTACAGCTACGTTGTGCTTTCAGATGCTAATTAGATTAGATTAGCTTCTCAAACTACTCAAAGGACTTCTTATCTGATCCCCAAAACAAAAGCTAATTACAGAGCTGTTTACTTGAGATTAAATCAAGCTTTTTACTTTGGCAAGCACAGGACACTGACTGACACTGCTGACCGGGGTTTTGATGACTACTCTCTGTTATCTCATTGAACAAACAGCCGGGGAGTTTTGTTTACAGGTCGGTTACTGAGGGAACTGAAATAGCCATGGGGGTTTAATAAATTCACTGTATCTCTTTAGGGAAAACAGAGGAACAATGCAATATATTTGGAAAATGTCTTTATTTTGTGTTCCCTACAATTTGAAAGCTATTCTTTGTAGCGAGACAACCCCTTTAAATGGAAGGTTTTATACTGGGCTTCGGCTATCTAGGACATATTCGCAATATGAATATATAAATTTGAGCATTCTCATAAATGGAAACTTTTCAGACCAGTCATGTCCCTAAAAAGGAACCCTGCTTTTGGACAAAAAATCCTGTGGCAAAGTACATGGCTGCTACCGAGCTGTCCAAAACCGCTTAGGGCGCATCCCCACGGCAGTGGACAAATACCGGCCGGTTTGCCGGCCGGTATGTGTCCGGTTTTGCGCCCGTCCCCATGGCCGCAGGGGGGGAAGGCTTTTCTCCGCGATGAGCGGAGACCAGCGCTCCCCCCTCCCCTTGAAATTGTTCATATTCGTCCGGAAACCGGTGGAGAAAATAAACATGTTCAATGTTTTGGCCGCCGGACCACCCGGCGGAAAAAACCCCTGGCAGGTGGGGACTGCTGCACGGGTTTTCCTTATAGCACAATTGTGCTCATTTTCGGCCGTTTTTTCAGGCGGTCTGAAAAACTGCAAATCGGCTGAAAAACCGGTCGAAAACCCGTGCCGTGGGGACATGCCCTTAGAAGACCCAAGTCAGCCTCCAGGCTGTCCAGCCCCACTCACGCAAAGCAAGCTGACTGAAATTTCCAGACAAAAGCATGACTTTCATCTCAGTGATTGTTTGATTAATATATGTAGGGGGGAGTGGTAGTCTCCCTTTTGGTGTTTTGCACCCCACCACTTCCCAGGTTTTTAAACAGTGCAGTGTTCTTTGAAGCAGGTATCTTCGCTCCCTAAGGTATGCAGGTCTGAATAGGACCCCAATAGAGGTGACAATAGCGTAGGACCCAACTGCACTTGAGGTCCCTTGATGATTGTGGAGGTGGGCTTAAGCATTTTTGGCCAAAAGTGTGAACTGAGAACCTCAATTTTTTTCATGTATTTAGTTAGCAGTAGATGACTTTTTCCAAATTTCCTATGTCCCATTTGACGGTTTCCTTAGTCCATAAATGTGCCAACTGTTTTTGAATTTGTAATGCCATCTCAG
>JAODAL010003018.1:127500-182212 GCA_025379985.1 Phyllomedusa bahiana
ACTCCTGTCCATAGACTCAGTCAGATAGACGCTAACCTCTACAACATGGACAAGACCAAAGAGCTTTCTAAGAATGTCAGGAACAAGATCATAAACCTGCACAAAGCTGGAATGGGCTACAAAACCAAAAGTAAGATTCTGGGTGAGAAGGAGACAACTGTTTGTGCAATAGTAAGAAAGTGAAAGAAATACAAAATGACTGCAAAATATCAGCTCGTGGGGTATCCCTGATCATGAGGAAGGTGAGAGATCAGCCGTGACCTACAAGGGGGGAACTTGTTAATGATCTCAAGACTACTGGGACCACAGTCACCAAGAAAACCATTGGTAACACATTACATTGTAATGGTTTAAAATCCTGCCGTGCCCGCAAGGTCCCCCTGTGGAGGCCCGTCTGAAGTTTGCCAGTGAACACCTGAATGATTCTGTGAGTGATTGAGTGAAGGTGCTGTGGTCAGATGAGACAAAAATTGAGCTCTTCGGCATTAACTCAACTCGCCATGTTTGGAGGAAGAGAAATGCTGCCTATGACCCATAGAACACCGTCCCCACTGTTAAGCATGGAGGTAGAAACAATATGTTTTGGGAGTGTTTCTCTGCTAAGGGCGCAGGACTACTTCACCGCATTAGTGGGAAAATGGATGGGGCCATGTACCGTAAAATCCTGAGTGACAACCTCCTTCCCTCCGCCAGAACATTAAAAATGGGTCGTGGCTGGGTCTTCCAGCAAGACAGTGACCCAAAACATACAGCCAGGGCGACAGAGGAGTGGCTCACAAAGAAGCACATTAAGGTCAATGAGTGACCTAGCCAGTCTCCAGACCTTAATCCCATAGAAGAACGTAAGCATAGGTGCACAATGGTAAGGCAATAGCATACATCTAATACACATATCAGTGGCACAATACAAACCAAAGTAAAACATAACGGTATATAGTAATTTTTTGAAAATGCATTACTGCTAAGGAAAATATGAAAAACCTGGGATTCTTCGTTTACAGTTTTTGATCAAGAATTGTTTAAGCTCATATCCGAAAGCGTCAAGGGGATCCCAGCACAGGTGAGTCCCTAACACTAACATGTTACCTCACTAGGAGGTTTTTTAAAATATATGGATGTGCACAGCCTAATTAATTTGTGTAGTCTATTTGAGGGATGGCAACCTCATTGGCTTGCTGCACTCCCCTTACCTCTTTTAAACCAGTGCAGGATAATTCAGTAGCAAGTTCCTATCACTCCCTGAGAGGTTGTAGTCTGAATGGACTCCTAGTGAGGTAACATGTTAGTGTTAGGGACTCACCTGTGCTGGGATCCCCTTGACGCTTTTGGGAGGTGAGCTTAAACAATTCTTGATCAAAAACTGTAAACTAAGAATCCCAGGTTTTTTCATATTTTCCTTAGCAGTAATGCATTTAAAAAAATTCCTATATACCTTGATGTTTTACTTAGTTTTGTAGTGTGCCACTGATATTTGTATTAGACTTAATCCCATAGAAAACTTATGGAGGGGGTTGGAACTCCGAGTTGCCAAGCGACAGCCTCAAAATCTTAATGATTTAGAGATGATCTGCAGAGAGGAGTGGACTAAAATTCCTCCTGACATGTGCGCAAACCTCATCAGCTACAAAAAACCTCAGACTGCTGCGCTTGCCAGCAAGGGTTTTGCCACCAAGGATTGTCTTGTTTGCCAGAGGGATCAAATACTTATTTCTCTCAGCAAAATGCAAATAAATTTATATCATTTATACAATGGGATTTTCTACAACGACAAGGTGACCTCAATACAGATGGGGACCTACTCTAACATTTTACCTCTTTTGGTGTCTGTTTAGACCTCCATATTTTCAGGGAGAGAAGATCCCAGCTATGATCTGCTTTAGTTAAAAACACTGTGTGTGGATGCCGGGAGTGCACAACCAGAATGGGGGCTAACCAAATCCCCCATGCAAACAGTCTAAAAAGCAAAAATTGGACAGCACATCCATGGCAATTTTTTTTAAAATTAGTATAGTTGCACACTTGCGTGGCAGCAAAAAGCAATGCAAACACAATACAATATCAGCAGCACTCTATAAGCACTAAAAAACAGAAATGCTTTTTGACAAATTCCTTTATTCCCTTTGACTGTTTTTTAGTGCTTATAGAGCGCTGATGATATTGTATTTGCATTGCTTTTTGCTGCCACGCCAGCCTGCACATATACTTCTTTTTTTAAAAATTGGCTTGGATGTGCTGACCAATTTTTGCGTTTTAGACTAAAAGGATGACCATGGTATATGTTGTTATGCCAAGTCCACGGAGTGGGAGCTGCTCTTTATAGAAGAGCTCTCGGTCATAGCCATAGTATCTATATACGACCAGAGATATTTACTCATAAATGTTGTCCACTTCTGCCTAGATACTACACTTAACTCCTTAGCACAGCATGACATACTCGTTCCTCATGACGACACTAAGGAAGTATGAGCCCACTCCATATGCATCAGGTTAAACTGCAGCTGAAACTTGCTGCTAGCAGCCAGGATCGGAGATTAGCTACTTTGATGCCATGACCAGTATGGCATATATGCACTTAGAAAGCGGTGCAACACCCCATTCCACCTCCCATTTGGCCGCCGTGTAATGAGATTGCAGAGTACACAGAAGTTGCTTTGGCAGAAGTGGTTAGAATGAAGTCATCCAGGCAAACCATGAATGTACTCTTATTACACCCAGCCATAAGCATCATAGTACAAAAGTACTGCAGTAAATGGTACAAGCCACCATATGTTCAAGTCCCCGAATTGCCAGTTTGCTTTCATCAGATTGATTTATAGGGCAAAAATCACTGACAACATTTTTTTTCAATCTCATCAGCTCAAAATCATATCACTGAAAGAAGGAAACTAAAATATGACTTTTACTAACTGCCGTTAGAAAAAAACATCAATAGTGATCTACAATTTTGATGTACGTCAAGGTGACAAAGTAGTCAGTGGGAGTTGTTTGCAGTCAATTCAGGATATGTAGAGACAACCATTACTATTAGTAGGCTTTCTTTTACTCACAGTACCCAGAGGATGGAGATTTATATCCACTCTTCAGTAGATCTACCAACTCCAAATTGGGGAAGGAGATTGCCCAGTGACGCCCTAATAAGACCCTGTTGTGTTGTGCATAACCGGCGGGTTTGTCACAGCGAAAATGGCGTCCCCACCGTGCAGCAGCTGTCCCTGTAATGCCCTAGTTGGTATAGGTCCAAAATCATAAAGCGGTAGGCAGAAAGAGACATAGCAAGACAGGTGTAGGAAAAAATAGCCTGTCTGTTCCCGACATGTTTTCCCGTATATAAGGTACTTCTAACCGTTCCTCAGGAGGCCATATGAATCAAAGGTGTTGGATAAAATGGCCAATAATGCCAATACACATATATTCACCAGAGGACCAAAGATACTTAAGCAATGCAAAAAAAAAATAAAATGTGCATGCATATTAAGTGGTATTAAGCACTGCAGATAAAAAAAGCTAAGTTTTGTGTAGGAGGGTTAACAATCTCCCACAGATATCTCCTGTCCCAGCTAGAATGTTAAGCTTTTTACAGGGCAGTTGCAGGATGATTGAGTTCCCTGCAAGTTGTACAAGCTATATGTAGCAGTAAGGCATGGTCCCCACGGTAAGGGTTTTCAGACGGTTTTCGGTTTTGAAAACCGTCTGCAAACCGACTGACAAATTTTAAAATGGGCCTTTATGGAAAACCCGCGCAGCGGTCCACACTGCACAGGTTTTCTGCCGGGCGGTTTTTCAGTCAGTCCGGAAAACATAGAACATGTTCATTCTTCCGTCCAGTTTTTGGGCAGAATATGAACATGTTTATGAGAAGGGGGAGGGCTAATCGCGGAGAAAAGCCGCCACATGCAGGCGTGTGCATGGCCCGAAAACAGTGCAAATACTGGTCGGATAAACCGACCAGTTTTTGTCCTGTGTCGTGGGGACGCGCCCTAAATATATTTTACATACCAGTAATTACTGTGTACCACTCTGCACTGTTATCACAATATTAAAAAAAAAATATGGGTAGAGCTTAAATGGAAAAAACACTTAATTAGTCATTGCTGTCCTATATGTCACAATAAAGGCTCCATTTATTTGTGGCTACTCTTACCTTATTGTATATTGCTATTTTGTTTTAACATGTAGGTTTTAACATTGAATTGTGAAAGTGCTGTCAGAGAATCGCCTGCTTTTTTTTCCCGACTCAGCTGTGACGGGTGACAGGTAGCAGTGTTGCTTAATGTCAAATGTTGGCTTCCTTAAACTTACTTTCATAATACAATACAGAAATAATATTATTTATTTTAAAGCACCACTATTTCTAGCTAGCTGTACATGAAAAAGGGTTTAAATACATAATGTAAGACCAAAACAATACTATGCCATAATAACAGTAAACCATTGACAACTTGTACAGAGGGAAAGTGGATCCTGCCTATGAAGGCTTGCAATCTAAACGTAAGGAGGAAGGAGATAAAAGGAAAAATAACAGACAGGTGTGGAAGGTGGTGTCGTTGCAGCATGGTTCTTGTAGGTTGCATGCTATCCTGAAGAGATGGGTTTTCAGGTCACTTTCAAAATTAGTAAAAGTGGCGGAGAGTCTGATGTGTTTGGGTAATAATCTTGGAGATGGTTGCGTGTGGAGCTGACAAGAGGAGAGCAGAGAAAAAGGTCCTGTGAGGAGCAGAGATTGCGTGAGGGGAGATATTAGGAGATTAAAGGGGATGTATCGCTTCATCAGTTCGGCTGTTCTCTTGAAGCTTGATTCAGTTCCTGAAATCCAGGGGCGTTTCTTCCTCTTCCAGCTGGGTGTTTCTTAACTGAAGGGGGATGACATCATCCCCCCTTAACTGTTCATGCTAGCTCCTAAGTCAGTGTGCTCAACCCCCCCCTCCGCCTTCACATGTCACTGTCCTCTCCCTATGCAGCCTTATTTTGTAAGAGCTGTTTACACACCACAGCCCTGCATTCAGTCTAGACAGACTTCTATGAACTCAGAGCACTGATCTCTTCTCCTCTCACAGCTGGAGGTTTGTTACAATTGAATCCAGTCTTCTATGAACTCCTCCAGAGCAGCACAGATCCATCTGCCTTCTATGTTTACACAAGGCACCGAGGCAGAATTCAGTTTTCTAATTATAGAAGCAGTTTCAGAGACACTGAGGAGCTGGTGGCTGTGCAGAGTGAAATGTTGCTGGCCCCTTACACACAGCAGCATTAGGCACCGAGGCACAATTCTGCTGTTTTTTGATAGGAGAAGTAGCTGCAATGTCAATGAGGAGCTGCTAGCTGTACAGAGTGAAATTGTTGCCAGCCCCTTGTTCTGAGTAAGGCAGGAATGCACGCTACCGTGAATACGACCGGGGGGGCCAGACAGAATGTAAATTAGTAGAGCCGGCAGCCAATGAAATGAAAGGAGGAGGGATCCGACCGGCACTGGGGAACAGTGTTTACAGAGAACGAAGATAAGGGAGACAGTGAAAAAAAGACAGCTTTGCAAATGACCAATTACAAAGTTGCTTGTTTTCACTGTCCACTTATTCTGAAGACCATTTAATGAAATGATACAACCCCTTTAAAGATGAGATGTAAGGAGAGCTCAGGTCATGGAGGACCTTGCATGCTGTGGTTAATAGTTTGAACTGAATATCTTTTTTTTTTTATATATATAATTGCAGTTATATAATTAGCTTTCCTAAGTCACTGTGGACCATTGGGTACACATTACAAGCACTTTGTGTTAAATGGTCTTGTATAAATGTATTAGCTGCATGGTTCAACCTCTCTTCCTCTGGAGACATTGGTGGCCTTCCAATTATGGTTTACCTGCAGTTGTTTCTTCCTGTGGGTAAAGACTTCTGTTGCTCTGTATTCTCCTTTGTGCATTTCAGTGTATTTGCGGTTTGAAGAGAAGACTAGCTCAGATATTGGTACCTAGAATAATTAGTTACACTCTTCTTAAAATGCTCAGCATTTAGATTTTGACTGCTTTAGGACAGTGTCCCATTAATGAATAGTCTAGATTTTTTCATTCTTTGCTAAAATGATCTATTACGGATATAGTTGCGCTTTTGTCAGATATCCAGAAAAATTACACTAACAAGCTTCACAGTGGTAGTCTGGTCTTCTGCTGGAATCCCTCTGTGACAGACTATGAACATGCAGAGGTCAGCAAACTAAAATAGCAAATGTAAAGTCCCAAGGAAAGAGTAAGTACCTATTAACTGCAAAATCCCATGTTTTGTGTGACCTTTAGCAACGGCGGCTCTTCGTGACTCTGTGAAGAAGCATCATTCCTCATTGCTGTCAGTGCAGCAAGTCACAATTGCTCTGCGAGATTACTGAAATCTTTTCAATGTAAGTGCCAGTACTTATGTCGACTCTGGGATTAAACATGAGTTTTTTTCATATGTCCTTTCGTATCAACGTTCTCAAAGTACGTAGGCGCATTAGACCATTTTATTTTCTTCCCAACAGGGAATCCTCGTAGACTAATATTATAGATGATTAAAGCTTGCAGATACTAATAATAAATATGAATGATAAATGAATGGAGATTGTTGAATTGTGGCAGCATGGGTATTGTAAATTGTAGGCTGTCCTGAAGAGATGGGTTTCTTGGTTACTCTTGAGTCATAAAGGTGGAGAAGAGTCTGATGTGTTGTGATAGTGAGTTCCAGAGTATGGGATATGCATGGGAGAAATTTTGGAGACAATTGTATGATAAGCAGAGAAGAAGGTCCTGTGAGGATTGACGCACACATTGAGGGGAGGTATCTGAAGATTAAGACAGCGATGGTGGTGGGGGGAGACACGTAATGGAGAGTCTTGTACTTCATGCTTAGTAACTTGAAATGAATTTGCTGGACAATAGGTAGCCACCGTAAAGTGATTGGCAGAGGGGAGAGGCAGAAGAGTAGTGGGAGAGAGAGAGAGGTGGATCAGCCAGGCAGCGGTATTAAAGGGGTTTTGCCTGGTTTGTCCTGCTTTAGCTTTCAATGTGCGCAAAGGCGTGTGTATGATTTGTTTGTACTGCATGTTATGTGACCCAGCAGGATTGACATTACCACGCCTTTCCCTGCAGTTTGCTCATTCTAGTCAAAGGTCTGTTTATGTAAAGAGTTGCCAGTAGCTACAATGTAGCTGAGTGGTTAGCACTTATGCCTTAGGCTAGGTCTACACTGCATCGAATAAAAAACAGCCCGAAAGCAGCCGTTTTTTTTCCGATGCAGGACAACGGCTTTTGTCACGTTTTGCGCAAAAGCCGCGATCGTTTCTCTTTTTTCTGACGTCACCCATACAATTGTTTTGTGTGGGAAGACGCCAAGAAAACTAAAAGCGCCGGCATATTGTACAACATGTTGTATAATACACCGACACCAGAAGACGAGCAGAGAAAAGACGAGCTGTGGAGACTGCAGCTTGTCTTTTCTATTGCCGTTTATGGGGCCGCATGATCAATCGTATATTCGGCACTTTTAAAAAAAACTAAAAACGTCAAAGATACGATCGTAATGCTGTGCAGTGTAGAGGGTCTAGGGGTCCTAGGTTTCAAATCCCTGCAGGAACCAAACGTGAATTTTTTTGACCCAATGCACAGACCTGATTGAGGTTTATTTTTATTTATTAGCACTGTTTGATTATTAAGGAGTACAGAGGACAGGAGTAGAATGACAGCACCTGGGGTTGAACACTGCTCAGCAGTGAGTGTGTGTAAATACAAGGCAGGGAAGAGACTGACAGTAGCTGCCTAAGAGCATGTGCGGCAAGGACTGAGGAGCTTTAGTCACTGCTTGTATCCCCTGGAGATTAGCTGTACACTATCAATCACTAAGGTAGCATCTAAAACAAAAATGCTACAGAATTTTTAATAATGCTGAATGGTGAAAATGTTTATTTAATTTGCAAACTTCCCACATCAATTTTACTTTACGGATAAATTGAAGCAGAGCGAAAGTGTTTGATTTAAGGCCACAGAGAAGGATGTGACAGAGTCAAAGTCAAGAAAGGTGTTAAGCAAAAAAGAATACAATGACAAAAAACTCATAGGAAAATATATATTGACAATCTTTATTAATTCAATAATAAATATTAAAAACTAATATGTCACAAATAGTACAAATTTAAGGCTAAAAACACTAAAAAATAATGCCCATATCAAACAAGGCATACAAATCACACCATTCCTGAATAAAGAAAGTCATCTAAGGTGTATAACCTATAACATTTAACATTAGTATTAAAGTGTCTTATGTTATAGATCAAGTGATTAAATAGTATATAGACACATCAAGATGGGCATACAATAATGCCACACCTCTCACACACAATACATTACCAAGTGTATACAGGAATGGAGACGATGCACTGCCAAGGAAATGGGATAGCCTCGACGCGCGTTTCACCAAGCTTTCTCGAGTCAAGAAAGGAGCAGATTCAAGAGATGTTTTTCAGGTGGAGGTGGCAATTGCTTGAATGTGTCAAAGGATATCCCAAGGCAGCGGACCTGTGGTACTGGGGAGAGCATTGACCCATTGACTGTGATGGATAGACCTGATGTAGATGTTGAGTGGAGTGGAGAAAAGATGATGAACTCCGTTTTCTCCATAACGAGTTTGAGAAAACGGGAAGAGAAGGAGGAAGATCTAGAGAACATTTGAACTTATGACGCTCCGAACTTGTGACGTTGATTTGCGTGTCCTCAGCATACAAAGCAAAGTGATGCTATGAGTTGTTCGAGGCAAAGGTTATAGAGGGGGAAGGCTAGAGAGCCCTGGACTGACTCTTGAGGGGTACCAGCAGCGAAAGGGCTAGACAAGGAAGTGGAGGGAGAATGGGTGATGCTAAATGTTCAGTCTGTGAGGTAAGAGGAGGTCCAGAAAAGGCTCAAGAAAATTTGTAAGGAGTGATCAGCTGTGTCAAAGGCGGATGACAGATCTGGAAGGATGAGCACAGAGTAGTGGCGTTAGGCTTTTGTGGATATTATAGGGGTGTTCTCACCATGCTGTTTCACAGAGCCATAAGCAACTTCAAACTCACACTTTCTGGTTAGGCTGTAAGTGGATCTATAGCAGTAATTGGCATATCTGCTTTGCTATTCATAGGAGATTCTCTTAGTGACAGGAATGCTGGAGGTTTGTAAGTAGCAGAGTACAAGACTATAGAGCTCTAAAGCCTAAAAACCTCTCATTAACTTAGATACACACGCTCCTGTGCTAAAGATAAGACTCAGAAGGGAGTGACTCAACATGCTCAGACTGACTGACTTGATAGTTGCTTGAAGAAATGAGATATAAGAGGAAGAGGTGGTCGGTAACCTAGAGAAACTTGTGTACACTATCAGTAGATAAAATCTTATTTTTCTCCTGAACAAAGCAAAATAAAAACAACAATGTATTTGGTTATAGACTTCATTTACCTTTCCCTAAATGTTAAAAGCTAATCGTGATGAGAAAACCCCTTTAAGTCATTGGTGATTTTAGTCAATTTCCATAGAGTGGGAAACCAGACTGCATCGAGTCAAGGAGTGAGTTAGATGAAAGAAGAACAGTTCAAGACATACATGTTGTTTGAGGAGTTTTGAGGCAAATTGTAGTAGAAAGATGGGGCAATATTTGGATAAAGAGGATTTCTTGAGAAATGACTTGTTGAGGATAGGTGTGACCTGTTGCATGTTTAAAAGACGAGAAAAGCCCTCCTATGCTGCACTCATCACCTGTATTAATTGCACCTGTTTGAACCAGTTACCTATATAAAAGATACCTGTCCACACACTCAATCACACTCCAACCTCTCCACCATGGCCAAGACCAAAGAGCTGTCTAAGGACAACAGGGACAAAATTGTAGACCTGTAGATGGGCTACCAGACAATAGACAATCAGCTTGTTTAGAAGGCAACAACTTTTGGCACAATTATTAGAAAATGAAAGAAACGCAAGATGACTGTCAGTCGTCCTCAGTCTGAGGCTCCATGCAAGATGGGTGATTATGAGAAAGGTCATGAATCAGTCCTGAACTACATGGAAAGACCTGATCAATGACCTGAATAGAGCTGGGACCACATTCTCAAAGATTACTGTTAGTAATAGACTACTTCGTCATGGCTTAAAATCCTGCAGGGCACACAAGGTCTCCCTGCTTACGCCAGCACATGTCCATCTGGATGATCCGGAGGATACATGGGAGAAGGTCATGTGATCAGATGAGACCAAAATAGAACTTTATGGTAACACTCCACTCGCCATGTTTGGAGGAATAAGGATTAATACATGCCCAAAACCACCAGCCCAACAGTGAAGCATAGGGGTGGAAAGATCATACTATGAGGGTGCTTTTCTGCAAAGGCTACAGGACGACTGCACCGTATTAAAGGGAGGATGGATGGGGCCATGTATTGCGAGATTTTGTCCAACAACCTCCTTCCCACAGTAATAGCATTGAAGATCGGTTGTGGCTGGGTCTTCCAACAGATAATGACCTGAAACACACAGCCAGGGCAACTAAGGAGTGGCTCCACAAGAAGCATTTTAGGTCATAGAGTGGTCTAGTCAGTCTCCAGACCTGAAACCAATCTAAAATGTATGGAGTGAGTTGAAACTCAATGTAGCCCAGCGACAGCACCGAAATCGGAAATATCTGGAGAAGATCTGAATGGAGAAGTGGGCCAAAATCCCTGTTTCAGTGTTTCCAAATTTGATCAAGAACTACAGGAAATGTCTAACCTCTGTAATTAAAAACAAAGGTTTCTGTACCAAATATTAAGTTCTGTTTTTCTATTGTATCAGATACTTATTTCATGCAATAAAGTACAAAGTAATTATTTAAGAATCCTACAATGTGATTTTCTGGATTTTTTTTTAGATTCTGTCTCTCATAGTTGTAGTGTACCTACGATGAATATTACAGACCTCTTCATTCTTTTTAGGTGGGAAAACGTGCAAAATCTCCAGTGTATCAAATACGTACTCTATTACCCACTCTAGGTTATCTGCATCTCGAAACACAGAACATGGACCATATTATGTTGTGCAAATTGGGGTTGTCATCACTATATTCCTATGCTCTAATCCTAGTATCATTTAAAACAAAGTAATAAGTGGGGCATCTACGTGGCAATGCAACTTGATAGTACTGTAGCAGTAAGTACTGTTATTTGCTATTTGTTACCAATTCCAAAGACCATTAAGAAAAAACAGCCATGTAAGAAATTTTTATAAAGCGTGCAGCCAAAAAAAGAGAAAGCAATCTTCTTGTTTAGTTCGCTGTGATTTTTTTTTTTAAAAGTTCTTTATAATATTCTTTCCATACTTAGTCCCCTGAGAAAGTGTGTTGAGGGACACAGAAACATGTTGGGACGGGACATTTCTCTATTGTAGGGCTTTTCTAGTTAGGGTAAGGTTCCTGACAGGGCTGCCTTTTTTGGGGCGCATTCCCTGTGTGTTTATAGGGTAAGCCTAGGTTAAGTAGGGCTTTGTAGGTTTTCATGCCCGTGTTTTGCTTCTTAGTGCTTTCCCTTTTTCTTTTTGTGGTTTTTTTTTTGTCTCTGTTTTTTCTCTCCCCCCATTCTTAGTATTATTATTAAAAGTGAAGTTTTAATACATGGTCTCTTTTGTTAGTTTATTTTGATTTATCATCTATTTTGTGGGGGATTCCTTTTAGAATAGGCTGTATCATTATCCCCTTGCAATTTGGTGTGTTTTTTTAGTTCTCAGTAAGAAAATGTCCAAGAGTGTCGCCATCCACAGCAGCTGACAGGTTTGTAAGTTTTGGGGGTTTTTGTGTTCAGTTAGCACCTATCTTTTATCAGTAGGCAACAAAGCAGGTGGCACTATTTAGTTGCCCAGTAAATAAATTTGTAACAATACTTGTGCTGCTTTTTTTTTTCGGTTTTTTTTGTTGTTGTTTATTTTTGTCTTTTTTCTTTTTACTTTTTTTGGTCTTTTCTCAATAAAAATGTATTATTATTGTTCTCCCCTGTTAGGATATGTAAAGCATTTTCTCGTTCCTATGTTGACAAATAGTGCAGAACATGAAATTCAAACTCTACCAAATCTGTCTAAACAACCAGCAGATATTGAAATTGCTAAAAAGAAATGCAAATTTATAGGACTGCCCTAGCATGACAATTGCGTACTAGAAAATTTTCATGCCACCACAGAAATAGAAGATGTAAATACTGTGTTTTGTTTGTGAAGAGATTATAGTATTCTACCCATTACCTCAGAGGTAAATTTGAATATTCCGAAGTCGAAATGGTCACTGTTGATACTGTCTGGTGCATGTACAATATAAGTTTGCCTCTTAAATTAAGAGGCTTGAATAAATTGTGCATACCTAAAATCCAACATAAATGTTTGGAGCCAGAGCCTTGTGTTGTATAGCCCCCTACTCTCTGGGTCTCATTACCTGGCTCAATCAGGGATATATCATACATAGTCAAATTTAAAGCCAGATGCATCTGCCTTACTTTACTACTGAATTTTGATATATTTTTATTCAACTAGCATGGTGCAAACTGTAGTAAAGCAAGCAGCACTAAGCCTGAAGTACAACAAATCTGTATTTAAATGCATGTGAAAGCTCAGAGAATTTGAGATGTCCGAGATAAAGCAGCGATCAAGGGAGCAGACATTTTTCTGGTCTTTCTGTCAGTAATCCCATGGAAGAACACTACATTCAACCTCTCACCAGCCAAATATTGCTGCTTAGAAGAGGACAATAAATAGCATTCAGCTGCGCAGCACCGATAAGATTTTAGGTTTTGTTTGTCTTCAAGGTCATATTTACAGTACAGTTGGTTTTTACAGCAAAATCAGACATGAATATCAAAGATGAGCATTCTTGTCCCCTCTGAAGGATGTGATCCAACTAAGAGGGAAAAAAATGTCACATATAGCAGTAGCAGCCTTAAAGGAACATGTCTCGTAATTTTAGTTTTCTAACTGAAACTGTACACTGACACATCTAATTTTTTTCTAATCCGTTTTCATTTTCTTATTTGCATTGTGTAAAATTTCAAGGCATTCTCTATGACCTGGCATAGTTCATTATGCAGGGAGGTAAAGGAAGGGAGCTGAGTGCATCACCTATTGTGAATGGTGGATCCTCTGTTTTAATTATGTATGCAAAAAGTTTTACTGTTCTTCTTCAATGAGAAAAACAAAGTAGCCATCTTGAAGATATGACTGCTATTAACGGCTAACAAGAATAAATTATGTTAAAGGGTTTTTCTCACTACAGCATGTAAGGAACGGTAAATGAAGACTTTTTCTAAATATGTTGCTCTTTTGATGTTGCCATGCTCAGCAGATCGATAAATATATATACAGTGAAGGAAATGATTATTTGATCCCTTGCTGATTTTGTAAGTTTGCCCAAAGATATGAACAGTCTATGATTTTACGGGTGGGTTAATTTTAATATTGAGAGATAGAATATCAAAAATAACATCCAGAAAATCACATTTTATAAATTATACAGATTTGTTTGCATTTTGCTGACAGAAATAAGTATTTGATCCACTACCAACCATTAAGAGTTCTGGCTCCTGAAGACCAGTTAGACGCTCCTAATCAACTAGTTACCTGCATTAAAGATAGCTGTCTTAAATTGTCACTTTTATAAAAGACTCCAGTCCACAGACTCAATCAGTCAGACGCTAACCTTTACAACATGGACAAGACCAAAGAGCTTTCTGAGGATGTCAGGGACAAGATTATAGACCTGCACAAAGCTGGAATGGGCTACAAAATCATAAGTAAAACGCTGGGTGAAAAGGAGACAACTGTTGGTTCAATAGTAAGAAAATGGAAGAAATACAAAATGACTGTCAATCGACATCGATCTGGGGCACCATGCAAAATCTCGCCTCGTGGGGTATCCTTGATCACGAGGAAGGTGAGAGATCAGCCTAAAACTACATGGTGGGGACTTGTTAATGATGTCAACCTTAATGACATCACCAGTGTGTCCATACGTAATAGATCCCATCTCTCACTACACTTTAGGGATGTGCATGGAGGCAATTATAACAAATTAACTGTCATGGGCATTGATAGAGTCAACAAGCCTAGCCGTGGTGGTGATATTAACCATATTCTCCATGATAGGGAGGCTTATTGGATTTGTGTTCTGGATACTGCAGCCCCTGCTGGTTTAAACTCAAAGAGAGAATGGATGTTTCACTACTAATCATTTAGAGAGTCATGATATAGGGGTCTATCTGTATCATGTATCACGTCTCCCTTGCAGCTGTTATATTCTTCAGATTATCCATTACCCTAAGAATATTGTACGTAGGTTGTTCTATATTTAGATGAATTTTCTAGGTATTGATTATTACATTCAATGCATGCATGTGTAATTGTATTTGTATTCAAGATTTTTGTCCTTGCATTCTGGTCTCGGACACATTTTAATCTGTTGTTTTTGTTTTTTATTACTCTCACCGTTTTTGCTCGTCTCCCCACCTTTCTTTTTTATTTGGTGTAGACAGCATCAGCTGTCCCCTTCTTGGACCGCTGGCGCTTGTTACTAAGTCGGCTCCAGGCAGCGTCGTTGTTTGCTATGCTGGCGCCTACGTCACTTCCTGGATACGTCCGGTGTTGTTGGGCTGGTTGCCTGACAGGACACCCATGTGTTTCCGGTGGCGTTCCGGAAGCCTGGGTGCCTGGTATTGGATGGGAAGGCGAGCGAGAGCAGGTGAGTGCACTTAGCAGCATCCGCTTTATGATATATAAGGGACCGTATGTTAGTACTATGTATGCCGTGACTAAGGGTGGGTTCGCCACCTGAAACGCGTCGGCGTCTTCAAGGGTTTTTCTCTTTGTCTGTTATGTCATCACGGGTTACCCTGTATTCCACGGATTTGCAATAAAGGATATATCTTTTATCCATTGGTACCGCTGTATCATCTATTCTATTCCTTATTGAATCCCTACGGACTGCTCTGACCGGGATACGTGCGGAGGCCATCACAGGAATTGGTGAGCTGGTTCATTTCTTCTTTGTTTTTGCTCTATATGTCAAGCTGGGGCCACAGTCACAGAGAAAACCATTGGTAACATATTACGTCATAATGGTTTAAAATCAGTGCCCGTAAGGTCCCCCTGCTCAAGAAGGCCCATGTGCAGGCCCTTCTGCAGTTTGCCAGTGAACACCTGGATAATTCTGTTAGTGATTGGGAGAAGGTGCTGTGGTCAGATGAGAAAAAAATTGAGCTCTTTGGGATTAACTCAACTCGCTGTGTTTGGAGGAAGAGAATTGCTGCCTATGACCCAAAGAACACCGTCCCCACTGTTAAGCATGGAGGTGGAAACATTATGTTTTTGGGGTGTTTATCTGCTGAGGCACAGGACTACTTCATTGCATCAATGGGAGAATGGATGGAGCCATGTACTGTAAAATCCTGAGTGACAACCTCCTTCCCTCCACCAAGACATTAAAAATGGGTTGTGGCTGGGTCTTCCCGCAAGACAATGACCCAAAACATGCAACCAAGCAACAAAGGAGTGGCTCAAAAAGAAACACATTAAGGTCATGGAGTGGCCTAGCCAGTCTCCAGACCTTAATCCCATAGAAAACTTATGGAGGGAGTTGAAGCTCCGAGTTGCCAAGCGACAGCCTCAAAATCTTAATGATTTAGAGATGATCTGCAAAGAGGAGTGGACCAAAATTTTTCCTGACGTGTGCAAACCTCATCATCAACAAATAAAAAATGTCTGACTGCTGTGCTTGCCACAAGGGTTTTGCCACCAATTATTAAGTCTTGTTTGCCAGAGGGATCAAATACTTATTTCTCACTGCAAAATGCAAGTAAATTTATATCATTTATACAATGTGATTTTCCTGGATTTTATTTTTTAGATTCTATCTCTCAATGTTAAAATTAAACTACCCTTAAAATCATAGACTGTTCATGTCTTTGTCAATGGGCAAGCTTACACCATGAGCAAGGGATCAAATAATGATTTCCTTCAAATAAAATAAATAAATAAATTTTAAAAAAATATATATATAATATAATATATTATATATATATATATATATTATATATATATATATTATTTATTTTACATACATACATTTGAGGAGATAACTGGACAGTTAAGAAAAAATGTGAACGTTTTATTGTCTCTAAATGGATGTTCAGTCCTGAGACCTTATGCCACTACTATTTGTGGACCACATTCTTTAGATGTGGTATTGCGCCATTTATCCCTGGGGCAGGTTCAGTCCTGTGTTCAGAGTGTCTAAAATTGTCATATATTTGTCTTCCCAGACCCCCTCATCCTTCTATGTGCATTTTAGTATTACCACTTTAATACCTTCTTCATTCTGTCCTGAACTACAGAAATGTTCAGCCACAGGTCACTGTCTTTTTGTCCTTGATTGTGTGGTGGTAGGGCCTCATCCTTGCTTTAAGTTTCTGTCCTGTCTCTCCAACATTTACCCCCCAATGGGACATTTAGGACCTCATGTATGTAAACTTTCTAAGTCTAAGACTTTCTTTGTTGCCCATAGAAACCAATCAGAGCTCCCTTTTCGTTTGATATATTGCTATGGAAAAATTAAAGGAGAGCTGTGATAAGTTGCTCTGGGCAACAAAAGAAAGTCTTAGACCTAGACCGTTTTCATACATGTCCCTATTAGTGCACAAAATGAAGTACACAACATTGGATGTAGAGCATGTGTATGTCCCGGGATTTTAGTCCGGCTGAGTGTTGGGAGTACTGTACTTAACCTGTCTGTGGTCATGATATGAGAACAGTTTTGCAGCTCCTCTCATTGCAAGGAAAGGTTCTTTTTTAAGTCTGGGCTGCCATCCCAATTTAATTAGTTCTCTAATTTGAAAGTTGTCAGTAACATAGTTGGAGGTCTGGGAATACTGTCTGCAGTCATCCTTGTGTAGAATATAATGTTTTTTCTTAGTACCTGTAGCTGTGCATTGCCAGGTTATTACCAGAAGTACACTGGTGTTTTGTTCTTTCCCTTTGTATTGGAGAAGTTGACTTCGGGGCGTCGTGATGATTTGGTCATTAATTAAATTGGGATGGCAGCCCAGACTTAAAAATGTTCTTTTAAGTTGGACTAAGTGGACATCCCTGTCTGCGGGAATAGGACAGATATGATATCTGATTGTCTGGATATAGATGATGGACCTCTTAATATGACTGTCCTGTCTGAGGAATGTAGGCTATTTAATAATTTTCTAGTATAGGGATATAAGTACTGAGCTGTTTTGAATTCTTATGTGGTGTCCGTTACGCAGTGCGCCTCGATAGGCGCATTACATACATTAACATTGATATGCTATGCGCCACGATTGCGCAATGTGCCTTTTAGGTGCATTAAGTTTACTATGCAAGGTATACCACATGTCAGATTTTTAAAACTATTGTACTTTCAGGCGCACTTTACACTGATTAGATGCACCTTAAATCTGCCGCGGCGATGCCAAGTTTTGGACGCATTGGCCTTATTCGTAGGCCATGTTCTCACGGCTTAATTGCGGGGCGTAATTACGCCCCGCAATTACGGCGTGTGGGCGGGAGCGGGGGGCCGGCACCTCGCCGGTCCATAGACTATCATTACTAGCGGCGCGTATACACTGCTAGTAAATGACATGTCACTTCTCTCCCCGCTCGGCGGATTCTCCGAGCAGGGAGAGGAGACATAATCCATAGTTCTCTATGACAACTGTGGATTATTGTAATGACTGGGACGTATTCCAGCCGTAATTCGTGCAGTACGCCGCGAATTACGGGCTGAAATATGTGCCCAAATAAGCCGTGTGAACATGTTACCACGGGCAGGCAACATCTAACTCTGCACGGACTTCCTGGAAGTGTTAGCCAGCTCTCCACTGAGAAGGCAGGGATTGTTTATTTCCGTCTCTGTCTTACTGATAGTTTTGTATATATAGTGCTCAGTGAGTGCTCTATATACAGAATAAAAGGAAGCCTCCTGGCTTCCTGCTTTCCAGTGCCGGCAGTCATGTATTCACCAGGGCTTGGTAACTGCAACTTCTGGTGGGTCTTATCAGATCAGCTCTGCAGTGAGTTCAGTGGGGGTCTATTTCCCCTTGTAACTGGAACTTATATATCATTCAGCTCCCATTGTAGGGGAAATCTTCCAAAAAGTTATATAAAAGTGGCCCCCTAGAGGTCTTTTGCTGACCTTATTGGGGGCCTAATATGTTAAATAAAATAATAAAACACCCCCCAAAAAATGTTCATGAAAAAAAAACAACAACAGTTCTAACAACAACTTTAGCCACGCTCTGACAAACCTAAAACTTTATATCACCCATATATAAAGGTCTGTGACAGCAAATGGACACAATAATAAAACTTACTTTACCCCCGCTTTTGCTGTTAAAAAAACAAGTAAAAAAAGTGACAGTGAATTTTTTTACTTAATACTTTCCATCATTTTATAAAAGAAAAAATATCTATTGTAAAAGTTACATAAAAATAAAGCCTAACAAAAGGCAAAAAAAAGTAATAGAATAACCAAACTAGAAAAATTGTTATATTGTTTTAACCCTCATGTACTAAGGAAAAGGAAAATGTGCCTGGTTAGGAAGGGGGGCAAATGGTTAACCCCTTAACGACCGCCCACCGACTTTTGACGTCGGCTGGTGCAGGTCGGTCGTCTGCAGCAACGTCTTTTGGCGTTGCTGCAGACATTGGGGTTTGCGGCGCCTGGGCACCGCAGCAGCGCTGGGAGCGGGGCTGTACTACACAGCCCTGATCCCAGAGCATCTCCTGCGAGCAGCGGGAAGTGGCGGAACCTCCGCACCTCGGTGCTTTAACCCTTTGATTGCGGCGGATCGTCACCGCAGCGCAATCAAAGGGTTTCCCTGCTCTGTCGGGTGATTGGAACTCCCGGTGACCCGACAGAGCCCGGGAAACGGCTGCACTGTCAACCTTGGGGACCAAGAGTGGCCCCAGAGCGGTCTGTGTAACAAGCCAGTGACCAGGACAGACTGTGTGCTGTCCTGATCAGACTGACACAGATTATAATGGATTAGCATATATGAATATGCTAATACATTACTAAGTGTAAAAAAAAAAATGTAAAACAGTTCTCCCTTCATGGAATTAAAAAAAAAAAAAAAAAAAAAGTAAAAAACATAGAGTGTAAAAAAAAAAATGAATAAACAAAATATTTAATAAAAAATAATTGTGCATATATTACACACACAAAAAAACCTTACACATATTAGGTATCCACATGACCGTAATAACCTGTAGAATTAATCTAACAAGTTATTAAGTGTGAAATGTGAATGGTGTAAAAAAAAAGAAAAGAAAAAAGTGAACTTAAACTATTCCCCCATAAAGTACAACTTGTCTCGAATAAAACGAGGCCTCATCCAACTGCGTAATTGAAAAATAAAAAAGTTACAACTGTTGAAACGCAAAGAGGCAAAAACGAAAAAATAAATGTTCTGGTCAATAACTACTTTTCAGGCGTTCGGCTTAAGGGGTTAATCAAACTTGGTTTAAATATCACGATCATTTTATTTTTGAAGCGCTGATATTTTCTACAGCACTGCAGTAATAATTTACAACATCTCTTCTTTCTAAATTCTCTTTGCCTTTCACTGCAATTTCTCTTTAAGGAGTTACCTTGAATTGTTTGTCCTTGAATTGTACCATTTACCTTCTGTTCAAGGTGAGTGTCTGAGAGTGAGACAGAGTGCGGAGAGGGATTCATACTCTTCACCTTCCATCCAATACTAATAAGCTGCTCTGTAAAGTTGTTTGTCACCGTGTAACGGAGTTGTTGTCACGTTCATCCCTAGAGAGCTAGTTAAACAATATGCAGCTATGTCCTATGGCTGGGCTATTGCAATATGTCTGTAAAGTCATCTAGAACAGTATGTTAAAATATATCCCGGTAGTTGCTGGGATAGATTGCAAAATTATGAATTGTTCTTAATTGTTTTAGAAACCCTGATGCTTATTGAAGAATAAGATTATATGTACACTACTTGTAACAATCTTTAGAAAACCTCAAATTTTTCCAGTTTTTATTGATTTTTTTTATTGATTTTTTTTACATTTTTATTTGTATCTAAATTGTAATTGAAAAGGAAAGAAGAAATTAAGAAAATAAAAATTGTATTAACTTTTAACAAAATAAATCTAGATTTTTCAATCTTCAGGGTAGCCATCTCTAGCTGATACAACAGCTTTACACAATAGGGGTATTTTTCTACAGTTGTATTTAGATATTGTTCATAAATTTCTTTCTAACATTGTTGCAGACGTTCCCACAAATGTGCTGCACGTGCTTTGCTTTCACCCTTATATTCATCCCAAACAAGTTTAATGGGATTTTATGTTTGGAGACCATGCAGGTTATATAATTCTTTAAAGTCTATCGGCTTCTTCTCGTCTTTTTAGGTAGCTCTGGCTTAACCTGGAAGTATGTGTCGCATTATTGACTTGCTTTAATATGAACCTCTGAACAACTAGACATACTACAGAGGGAATTGCGTGGTAGCCATTCTTGTTTAGTGTGCCAGTTACTCTGTGCAAGTTACCAACTCTGGAACCAGCAAAAGAGTCTATACCAGGGAATCACAAACTCCAGTCCAAACGCCCCACCAACAGGTCATGTTTTCAGGATCTCCCACAGAAAGCACTGACAATAAGTAAGTCACCTGTGCAGCATAATTAAATCACTAGTGCACTGCTAAGGAATGCCAGAAAACATGAGCTGTTAGTGGGGGGTGAGGACTGCAGTTTGGTAACCCCTGGTCTAGACCATCACACTTTCTTCTCTGTGTTTGACAGTTGGTGTCACACTCTGAGGAATTATCCTTTCACGCACTTAACAATGCACAAAACCCTGTGTGATGAACTAAAGATGTCAAGTTTTCATTCATCAGTGCATCAGACCTTCTTCCACTCTTCAATAGACCACTTGGCTCTGGCAAGTCTTTTATTTTTTAATTTTGCAATATTAGCAGTGACTTTCTTATTGATGCCTGACTTGTTAAACTTGCCGGTACAAGTCTTCTCTTTACGTTTAAGATGGAAAAAGATGAGGTTTTGATTTTGCTTAGTTTGCTTAGGTAAAGGAGATTTTATCTACTACTTATATATACAAGTTTCTCTAAGTTACTTGCTTATCCAAGTTAATGACAGGTTTTATCCCTTAGAGCTCTGTAGCCTTGAGCACTACAGTTTACAAACTTCCAGCAATCCTTTCACTGTAGAGAGCTGATATACCAATCACTGCGGTAGATCCACCTACAGCCTGACCAGGAGGTATGCATCTGCAGCTGGCTGAAACAGCATGGTGAGACAACCCCTTTAAGCTGTGTTAAAAGATTTTGTAGTGGCCTTTGTTCCGATAGACCTCTTCTTGTCAGAGTTTCTCCTGGTTTTCAAGTGTCTTTTTATGGCGTAGTTGACTGTACTTTTTGGCTTTCTTGCCAATTTTTCTGTATGACCTATGGATTGTAGTTCTCTCTTTTTATTGTTAATTGCCTTAGTCTTGCAGTGATAGCAATGAGATTTGTCCTGAAGAGTAAAACTGGTAGAGGATGATGTAATGCAGGCAATTTTAATACTGGTTATATAGAATCAGAGGTTTTGGAAGTAATCACAAAAAGTTGAGACACCTGTAAGAGTTTGCATCCTAAATGGGTAGAAGGGGTATTCCCATTTAATTGATTAAGCATGTAAGCAAAAATAAACATTATTACCAAATACATTTCTGTACTGATTTTCCTTAATTTCAAAGATACAGCGGGTTTTCTATCCTGCTTGTTAACAGATGAATTCCTATGTTGCTGACTACCTCTGTTCTCTGGCAGCTGTGTATCAGCAGGAGAGATCTGGGTGGCTAGAACACAGAGGTCATCAGTATACCAGGAAACGATTTGTAAACATGAAGGATAGATAACCTGCTGTATCTTTGAAACTATGCCAAATCAGAATAGAAATGAAAGCTGTATCTCCAACCTCAGCGGTTGCAGGAGGAGCCTGACTGTGTAGTATTGATACACTGTGAATTCCCTGCAAGATCATTGTCATGTGGGAACTAGCAACTGATTGACGGTTATACGCGTTATCAATTGTTAAGGGGTCATCCTTAGGATAGGCCATCAATATTTGTGGTGTTCTGACTCCTGGCAGATAGTCAAAGGGTGACTAAAGGGGGCATGACTTTCTATAGAGCTCTCCCTCTGCAGATAGAGCTCTGTATATGATGTGGTATGATGTGGTCTCCTTAGCTTGGTTGGGACTGAGTTTCAGTACTGGCACAGCCACTCAAAGTGTATGGTGCAGTGTCTAGTTAACAATAAATGGATGCAGCTCTTGTTGGAGTGTCGACATAGGACATAATTCTTACTACCAGACTCTTCCATGATGCTTCATAATCCTGTAAAGCAGGCTCTCTATGTTACAGCCTGCCCCGTCATTGCCCTCACACATAGCAGTCAGCAGGGTATTAGAAAAAGATCTCTGACTGGCAAATTACAGCATTCTGCAGCTTCCTACTCTCTGGATCCAACTGTGTTCTCCTCTGGCCTTCACTAGGGAGATACGGCCAACACTAACTGAAAGCTTCTGTAGGTTGGCTGATATATGTTAAAGACCATGGAGAACTACCAGCAGCAATTGATCCTTTATCCCTGTAAACCACTTATGGTATAACTGCAAAAATATATCGAAATTAGTTTGAGAACAGAGTTTAAGGTGTCGACTTGACCTCCAAATTCTCCAGATCACAATTTGTTCAAGCATCTGCTGGATGTTGTGGTAAAACGAGCCTCATCCATGGAGAAATTTTCCTCACCACTAACTATAGAGGGCAGTTTTCCTCCATGGGATTAAAAAAAAAAAGAAGTAAAAATGATAATAAAGTATAGAAAAAAATAAATAAAATAATAAAGTTAAAATACAAAATGAAAAATAATTGTGCCTACATTACACAAAAAAACTACACATATTAGGTATCTACATAATAACCTGTAAAATTAATTTCACAGTTTATTTAGTGTGAAATGTGAATTGTGTAAAAAAAAAAAGTAATTTAAAAAAAAAAAAAGAAAATTCTGCAGTCATTTCTATGTAAACTCAAACTACAGTGATGGCCAAAAGTATTGGCACCCCTGCAATTCTGTCAGATAATACTCGGTTTCTTCCTGAAAATGATTGCAATCACAAATTCTTTGGTATTATTATCTTCATTTATTTTGCTTGCAATGAAAAAACACAAAAGAGAATGAAACAAAAATCAAATCATTGATCATTTCACACAAAACTCCAAAAATGGGCCGGACAAAAGTATTGGCACCCTCAGCCTAATACTTGATAGCACAACCTTTAGCCAAAATAGCTGCGAACAACCGCTTCCGGTAACCATCAATGAGTTTCCTACAATGCTCTGCTGGAATTTTAGACCATTCTTCTTTGGCAAACTCCTCCAGGTCCCTGAGATGTGAGGGCGGCTTCTCCAAGCTGCCATTTTGAGATCTCTCCACAGGTGTTCTATGGGATTCAGGTCTGGACTCATTGCTGGCCACTTTAGAAGTCTCCAGTGCTTTCTCTCAAACCATTTTCTAGTGCTTTTTGAAGTGTGTTTTGGGTCATTGTCCTGCTGGAAGACCCATGACCTCTGAAAGAGACCCAGATTTCTCACACTGGGCCCTACATTATGCTGCAAAATTTGTTGGTAGTCTTCACACTTCATAATGCCATGCACACAGTCAAGCAGTCCAGTGCCAGAGGCAGCAAAGCAACCCCAAAACATCAGGGAACCTCCGCCATGTTTGACTATAGGAACCGTGTTCTTTTCTTTGAGTGCCCCTTTTTTTTCCAGTAAACTCTATGTTGATGCCTTTTCCCAAAAGCTCTACTTTTGTCTCATCTGACCAGAGAACGTTCTTCCAAAACGTTTTAGGCTTTCTCAGGTAAGTTTGTCCCTTTTCATTCAGACGCTAACGGATAGTACGGGTTGACACTGTTGTACCCTCGGACTGCAGGGCAGCTTGAACTTGTTTGGATGTTAGTCGAGGTTCTTTATCCACCATCCGCACAATCTTGCGTTGAAATCTCTCGTCAATTTTTCTTTTTCGTCCACATCTAGGGAGGTTAGCCACAGTGCCATGGGGAGGGTAGCCACAGTGCCATAGGGAGGTTAGCCACAGTGCCATGGGCTTTAAACTTCTTGATAACACTGCGCACGTAGACACAGGAATATTCAGGTCTTTGGAGATGGACTTGTAGCCTTGAGATTGCTCATGCTTCCTCACAATTTGGATTCTCAAGTCCTCAGACAGTTCTTTGGTCTTCTTTCTTTTCTCCATGCTCAATGTGGTACACACAAAGACACAGGACAGAGGTTGAGTCAACTTTAATCCATGTCAACCGGCTGCAAGTGTGATTTAGTTCTTGCCAACACCTGTTAGGTGCCACAGGTAAGTTACACAAATTAGAGAAGCATCACATGATTTTTCAAACAGTGCCAATACTTTTGTCCACCCCTTTTTTATGTGTGGTGTGGAATTATATCCAATTTGGCTTTATGACAATTCTTTTTGTGGTTTTCCATTGAAGACAAATTAAATGAAGATAATAATACCAAAGAATTTGTGATTGCAATCATTTTCAGGAAGAAACTGAGTATTATCTGACAGAATTGCAGGGGTGCCAATACTTTTGGCCACCACTGTATGCCCCCAAAAAGTACAACTTCTCCCGCATAAAATAAGTTTTCTCTAGTTGTGCTCTTGGGTAATATTTTCGTTTGCTGATCATTCGCCCCACAGACTGATTCTCCTATATTTCTACTTGAGATACAAAATGTCGATTTTTATCTGAGTGTCACTTGAACTAGGATAAAGAATGGAATTCACGGCACTCACCACGTCCTTAAAAGTCCTTCTTTATTACGGCAATAACTCCATGTGGAGGGACAATCACTGGATACACAGTAGCTTAGCAGGCGACGTCCGTTTCGCGTTCACACACGCTTCCTCTAGGCCTTGTGGGAAAACACATCATCACCCATTTAAATTTCCCACTGATAGTAACACACTTAACCCATTACAAGGTAAGAATTAAAAACATCACATTACAACTTGTTTTGCTCACAAGAAAGAAGACAAATCATTCCTATCATTAAAGCCTAGTCTCCCTAGTGCCTCAGTACTCAGAATCCACTCGGCCTCACACTGCAACAGCCGTATGTGCCGATCCTTTCCATTAGCGGGTGAAAACACCAGTTGTATACCTGCAAAACGTATACCAGACGTATCATTATTATGTATATCCTTCATATGACTAATAAATCGTGGGACTCCCTTACCTGTTTTCAAGGAGTATAGATGTTCACGTATACGTTTAAATAGAGGTCTTATCGTCTTACCAATATAGAAAAATCCACAAGAACACCACATGGCATATACAACAAAATCTGATCTACAGGTAATAAACTGTTTAACTTCATACTCCATACCCCCCATCTTCAGCACAGGATCAATATTCATATATTTACAATACGAACAATTTCCACATCTACGGTTCCCTTGTGGTATGATCTTATTTAACCAGGTATTTTTTAATTGTTGAACTCTACTCTTAACAAGTTCATCCCTCAAATTTGTACATCTTCTAAAAGAAATTATTGGTAATTGATGTGTTTTTTCTTTCAACGAATCATCATTCTGTAACATGTGCCAGTGCCTACGGATTGTGTCCTTTATAAAATCTGCTAGGGGACTAAATTGAAATGAAAAAATACATCTATCTAATTTTTTATCTTTCCGTCTATTTATCAAAAGCTCACTTCTATCTTTTGTTACAGCTTTTTGAAACGCCTTAGAGATAGTGTATTCATCATAACCCCTACTTCTTAATCTATCCATTAATTCAAATGACTGTTCTAAAAAATCACCATAATTGCTATTATTTCTTTTCAAACGTATAAATTGTCCGTACGGCAAACTCCTGATTACATGTCTGGGATGGAAGCTCTCACTATGCAATAATGCATTAGTAGCGGTCGGTTTATGAAAACCCCTAGTTATTGTCTTCTCATTTTCTATCTTTAAAATCACATCCAAAAATTCAATCTCCAAACCGCCAAAGGAGGATGTAAATTGCATGTTACATTCATTGATATTTAAATACTCAACAAAGGCTTTAAATTGTTCCTGAGTCCCCGACCATACTATGACAACATCGTCAATAAAACGGGACCATTCTACGATGTATTTTAAAAAATGAGTGTTCACATTATATACATATTTTCTTCCCAGATCGCAAGGAACAAATTAGCAAAAGTCGGGGCAACTGGTGTCCCCATTGCGGTACCAGTTCTCTGTAAGAACCACTCATCCATAAATCTAAATGCATTGTGTGTTAGTACAAATTCAAGTGCTTGGCAGATAAAATCCACATGTACCTCTTCAATTTTTTGCCTATTCAAAAATGTTCTAATGGCATCAATCCCATCAGAATGTCTAATCTTAGTATACAAACTGACTACATCTATGGTTGCTAGTCAATAATGGGGTAAAACATTCATATCCTTCAGATTCTGTAGCAAAGTTTTAGTATCTATAAGATATGAAGATATTATATAGTGTATGTAAACTTCTGGTTTCAACTGTAGGAGTTAAAGATGACCTGTGACAGCTCCTGACTTGTCTGTGTGGTGCTGGTCCTGTTAATTCTTCTATAAATGTATTACTAAGTTAGGTGTCACCATTCTAGTGTTCAAGGGGATGGGGTGGAGGGAGGTGTCCCTGCATACACTGACTCTGTCATTACTGACTGGACAATGTCACACTTTGCAGGGACACCCCCCCAGTTAGTAACACCCAGTTGACAGATTGGTAATGGATTTCCAGGAGGAATCACATAACGGAGATCTAAGGAAAAATGCTTGAGAATTGTTAATTCATGGAGAGCACTAGTAGACATGTCCAGAGATGTCACATTGCTCTTCAAAAGATCTGTTGCTAATATCATAATGCCGGATACTAAGTCCAGGACTTCTCAGTTTACAGCTGTTTTGGCAGGATAAGTGTGGCCTAAACAATGCTAGGCAGGCGACCTTAAAGGGGTTTTGCCACGATGTAATGTTGACGTGGGATCCTCCAAAATGGGTATTTAATCACTTTTCTAAATATATGTGATTACAAAAATTGCAGCCTGAGAGAGCTACAGGCTGCCTTACCTGCCCTTAGTTACTTAAAAGCTTGCATTAGATACAACCAGGCAGAGTGACATGAGCTGCTGGCTGGACTTGCTCAGAGAACACTTCCTATCTGATGAAAGGGAGCTGAAGAAGCTTTCAAGGCACCGGGTAGAAATATGTTGTCTTTTGTATACAGAATCCACTAGTTGTAATGTGATTATCTGAGTGGATCCCTGCTTTATCTGATGAAAGAGAACATGAAGAAGCTTTCAAGCTGCTGGGGAGAAAAGGTGTTGTCTTTTGTATACAGAATCCACTAGTTGTAGTTTGATTATTTGAGTGAACATTTCACACGATCCCTTATGCATGGCTCTGTGCTCTGGCTGTGTCTCTCTCTCTCTCTCTCTCAGCTCAGCGTGGCTTGTTTACAATTGCTTCTTAGCAGATAAGGCACGTCCTGGCAAAACCCCTTTAATGCTATGCCTGATCGGTTTATACTGTGAAAACTGCATGCACAGCTCTGTGTCCGTTTTGACTCTTTAAATACGTATCATATCAGTTTTAATACAGTACTTTCACATTATTCATAATTGATCTTTTCGAACAGAGGCAATTTCCGCAGAGGTCACTCCAGATGAAATTGGCTTATCCTATTACATTTTTGTGGTCTTTCTGGACAATTTGAATTATGTGGGGAGGAAGGGAGGGTTCGCCTGCTTGGTGTTTTCCCCCCCATAATTGTTTAAGATTTAATTTAAAAAACTTTATCCTCTAGGCTAACAGAGTGAATAGGCAGCAGTTATTTCTTCAAGGCACAAATGATTAAAACATCTCAAGCACTTCCATTGCAGGTCACGGTGTGCATGCTTACCTTTTCTGCTAGATATCTTGTATATGGATCTGTACTGTACATTCAAGCTGCATCCTAATACTGTCTGAGGTTGCTTATTACAAAAATTCTGCCCAGACTATACATGTGATAAAATTGTGTGTGGGTTTTTTTTTTTTTTTTTACATATCACTTTTAAAATCTTCAATTATTATCACAATCGTTTTCTGCATTTTTGAAAACGAATACATCAGACAGTAGCCGTATGTTGGTTTGTTCCATTGTATAGTCTGTGTGAGATTGAGAGGCCTTGATTTATGTGTTTTTGAAAGCAGAGATTGTGTGGGTGATATTTAGCATAAGATAGATGTGAAGTAAAGCCAGTTAGCCATTATAATTGTCCTTTCTTTTTGTGTATCATGCACTTTATGCCATCACTTTGAGAATTCACCCACACAGACAGTGTTATATGAGCTTAATCTCTATAATATATCAGTTTCGTACATCAGCCACGGAGTTGTAGTCTTAGCCTATACCTCATCACTGCAAGTTCAGTAGCATTTGGGTTATTTGGAGAATACAAACATGTATTTTTACTGAGAAGTCTTTTGGCTGAATAATAAAATAAAAACTAATAGTGAAAAAGCATACCAGTAATTATATATTGATTATAGTAAAGCCCTAATGAGCACTCTTACTTGGTATTTAAGGTAATGGCCTGTGTTGGTGCCACTACACTACTATTCCTGCCCTACCATCTGTGGAATTTTTTAATAAACTCAATGAACTGCTGTTTCTGGAAAGATCTTTAACAATTTGAACTTTTTATCATATAATGGTCCTCTCTATTCATTCACTATTGGTGCCACTAGTTTCAGCACTGATATGCTAATAAACTCCTAGAGTGTCAAGTGGGCAGTCTCCATTTCTCATTTCTGAACAATGGAGAGCGCACACATATACACTTTCTGAGAAGTGCTGATCGAGCCCCTGTATTACTAATGACAGGAACTCTCCTGCTTATTAGGTCAGCAGGAGTTTCTGTGTTATGTCTGTCTCTGTTTGGAGTGATTCCATGAAAACTGCTCAGGATCCTTGCTTGTCAGCTGACCTGGCTGTGCGCCTGAGCTCAATAATTCTGTATAGCTCAGCTGAAAATGGCAGTCTGTGCAGAGTAAACTGCTTTGAATCCTGTCTAGTGCTATTGTCTAGTGAATCCTTTTTTTCTCTAGATAAAGGGAATGTCCCCTGGTCTTTAGAGGGGGTTCTACATGAAATAGCTTTCCACCATACTTTTTGTAGGGCCATTTATATACTTATATAAATTAATCATGTCTCCCCGGAGCCATCTTTTCTCAAGACTAAATAAGTTCAATTCTCTTAACCTCTCCTCATAACTAAGATTCCCTATTCCCCTTGTTAGCTTGGTTGCTCATCTTTGCACTTTCTCCAGCTCCGCTACATCCTTTCTATAAACTGGAGCCCAGAACTGAACAGCATATTCCAAGTGAGGCCGCATCAATGCTTTATATAGCAGTAATATTATGTAATTTTCCCGAAAGTCCATGCCTCTTGCTTGCCTTAGAGGCAGCTGATTGACACTGTATGCTGTTCTGTAATCTATTATCTACAAGAACACCCAGATCTTTCTCAATAATCGATTCTCCCAGTTTTTTTCCCCCTAGGACATATGATGCCTGCAGATTATTAGTACCAAGATGCAAAACTTTACATTTATCCACATTGAACCTCAGTTGCCAAGTGGATGCCCAAACACACAGGTCTGCTGGCACTTTACGAACATCTTCCATAGATTGCACTACTCTACCTAGCTTGGTGTCATCTGCAAAAATAGAACCAGTGCTATTAAACTCTTCCACTTTATCATTAATAAATACATTGAATAAAAGATGACCCAGTACTTGGGGTCACCACTTTTAACCAGGGACCATTCAGAGTAGGGATCATTTACCACCACTCTCTGAGTACGGTCTGATAGCAAGTTTTTAATCCAATTACACACTGTTATGTCTAAGCCCATAGATTTTAATTTACCCAATGAACGCTTTTGAGGGACAGTGTCAAACGCATTTGCAAAGTTTAAAAACAAGATACCCACAGTCGCCCCGCTATCCAGACTTCTACTCACCTTTTCATAAAAACAGATCAGGTTGGTCTGACAAATTCTGTCCTTAGTAAAAGCATGTTGACAATCACTTATAATGTTATACTCAGCCACATATTCCTGTATATAGTCCCTTATGAACCCCTCAAACTGTTTTCCCACAATGGATGTCAAACTTATTGGTCTATAATTACCTGGGCAAGACTTTGGCCTTTTTTGAAGATGGGAACCACATTTGTCTTGTGCCAGTCTCCTGGCACTATACCAGTCACCAGAGAATCTCTAAATATAATGTGCACAAAGATAACCGAGCTGAGCTCTTTAAGAACTTTTCGGTGTAAGCCATCTGAACTGGGAGCCTTATTCACATTCAGTTTATTTAACTTGTCCTGGACCATTTCAGTTGTGTCAGGCTGAAGTTTCTTGTCTCAGTCTCGTTTTTGAGACATATAGATTTGGTGTATGTCTATTTTCTGTTGGGCCCTGCCCAGGATATACTGGGTCCTAAAGCCAGTTCTCTCTCCCGCCCCTCCCCCATGAACATGTTGCACCATGGGTCTTTGGTTCCCCACTGGCCCCTTGGCTTCTGGTATGTTGGGGGTCAATTGGTTGGAACCGCATTAGACACATATTAGAACATATTCTAGAAGTATTACATTCATCTTAAAATTTAAGGAACTCTTTAAGCGTGAAGGGGATTTTCCAATATGGTAAGTGATGATGTATTGCTGGAATATATCATCAATTACTGATCGATATTACTTTGACTTCCAGGACCTCTATTGATCTTTAGAGTGAAAGCGGCGGCAGAGCTTGGTCGCAGTGTTTACCTCCACAGCTTTGGCCCCAGCCATCAACTGTGCAGGGAAATGAAAGACAGCCCCATTTACTCGAAAAAAAATCTAGTTTGGCTTTGGTGCCTTCAAACATAACACTATCAATATTATATCAATAAATCATTACACTGTAGAGTGGGAATTCCACTTTAACTATAATTGGTGATGATTTCTACATGCATACACTTGGCATCCCTATATAAATACAGCTTTAATGGTGTGTCTTTTACTATAAAAAATAATGTTTTGGCTTGGCTATATACATACATGTTGTTTAATAGGTTGGTATTGTACTTTAAGTGTACTTGTTCATTGGGTTTTATCGGAGTTCAAAAAATAATTTAAAGTCAACAATTATGAGTTAGAATGTGTAATTGTAGTATGCTACTGAACACAACCTATACAGTATAGAGTTTACATTGACCCGAACTTGCATGGAATAAAAATGTAATTTTGTATTTTAGCCGTGTAGCACCTTCATTGTGTATTTTTCTCTCTCTGCAGGTAGCCTACTTGAAGATATGAAGAACTTATCTCTAACCCCTTGTGCTTGCTATAATTGGATACTGCTCTTCTCCTAGTAAACAACACATACGGATAAACCTAAATGACCAAGAAGACAGATGTCACTTGTCACATAACAGGAAACTGCCATCTCAGTTACATGCATAGGGTAGATAAGTCTATATTTTGGACACTATTCAGTGGAGCGTTTGGACAAACTTCCCAAAAAAAAAAAAAAAGGAATTCCACTGTTATCCCATTAATCAATGCATACGATTACCAGGTCCTTCCATAGACTTTGCTTACAACCAGTATCCAGTTTTCTATTTTTTATCCAGTGGAAATTAATTATTTTAACCTAATCTTGGAATAATTGATATGTGCAGCTTTCTTCCCTCTTTACTTGTATTTCCCTATCAATGATTGATCTATGTAAAACTCATGCAAGGAATACTTGAGAGAAAAACTATGCTTATTTAATCAACATGCTGCATAACAGACACCTAAATGTGACTTTTGCTTTAGTATTTGCTTTAGATAAACATGATTTAGTTTGGTCTTTTAGCTGTCTTATAAAAGGGCTATTATATTCATTTTAGCCATTTAATGTTGGTCACATTCTTTTACCACAAGAAAAGCTTGAAAATAGTGGCTTCAAAGTGACAGTCCATTCTATACTATATCTTAAGTTCTGTGAAACTGGAAGAGCAATCAAAATTAAGCAAAACACCACAAAGACCGCAAAAGAGACAGATCCTATTGTAACTGGTGCCGTCCTGATTTCATTTGGTAAAGTGGACCTTTTCAGTTCTTCAGCACAACATTCGCAAAGTGGAGAAAGAAAAAGGAAAACTAGTCCGTATGGCATACTGACCTTCTCTCCAACACAGGACAAGGTGAGAAGAGCACAAGCAAATAACCTCCTGGCTGAGACGACCAAAAACGGGTCCACATTTTGCTACGGAATCCCTTACACTTTATATTGACATTCATCTTTATGCACCAAAATCCATAGCTGGGAACTTCCCCCCCCATAGAGCGGACTTTGGCTTTTATGTAACCTCTGGGTACATGTATTAGCAAGAAACCTGTCAAGCACTTGAGTTTTTTGCTGGGTGCAGGTTATATGATTGATGATGATTAGCTCCTGCCTCTGTTTTTTTGCGTTATATAATGCACTTAAAAGTATATGGGTAAAACTATGCCGTGATCACAAATGAAAGCATGAACATGGAGCCATGTTTCATTTTGAATTCAGTGTATGTAGAACCCTAAATGACTGGTGCCAAATCAAATTTGTCAAAAACAGCTAATCAAAGCTACTTTTGTTAAACATAAGAGCCTCGGTATAGTGCTTTTTAGAGATTAATGTTTCCCTCTCTAGTAAAATGTATGTACAGCTCACTGTGACAACAATTAAGAATATTAATGGGCTTGTCTGTTTTTTCGTTTTGTTTTTTTATATTAATTGAGCTCACTATGGGCTATAGTGTGTGTGTGCGTATACATATATAAACTTTAGTAATGTAATGCGTTATGTATTTGTGTAACTTCATTTTTTATTACTATGTGCATGGCAGCATGGGATGCATATACTATAAAAAAGGTGGTTGGCCTAATGACTAAGAGGCCTTCGTTGCTATAGTGTAGCTGCCCGCCGCCCTCCTCAAACAAAATGTTACACTATACAAAGTAGTGTGACACAGCATTCAGTTCAGGTAGGGAGGTGGGCAGCTACACTATAGCAGTGATGGACGTGCTAGTCATCAGGTCAGCTGTCTCTTCTATAGTGTAACGTCATCACTTACTGCTATACACATAGTAATATAAGTATAAAACATGCAAATAACACATTACATAAATAAAGTTTATGTACACTTATATGGCAATAGTGAGCCTAGTTAATTAAAAATAGAAAAAAAATGTACAACCCCTTTAAGGTTTATAGACACCTTTAAATTTTTTTAAAACTTTGTATATATTGTGTGGAATATAACATTTCTACCATTAGCTTAAATTGTTTTGTTTTTTATTGTTCTTTTGCAGTTTTCATATGTTAGAATCCAATGCAAGCTGGTTGATTCCGAATATGCTGAGTGGGGAGAAAGTGACATGCACATTATCCTGGCGGGATACGCGCCATGGATAATGGATGTCTATGGGGCCGGCGAGCTACCAGCCCCGCCCCGCTGCACGGCACACGCCGTAATTGCGTGGCGAAATCCGTCCCGCAATTACGGCGTGAATAAGCCGTGTGAACTTAGCCTAAGGGCCACATGTATGAAAACTGTCTAGGTCTAAAACTCACTTTGTTGCCCATAGCAACCAATCAAAGCGCCCCTCTCATTTTCCCAGAGCACTATATGAAATGAAAGGGGTGCTCTGATTGGTTGCTATGGGCAACAAAGTGAGTTTTAGACCTAGACAGTTTTCATACTTGTGGCCCTAAATGGAAATGGACAGTTTGCAATGCATTAAAGGGGTTGTCGCACTACATTGATTCATCTTGCCTCAGTCCTGTTTTCTTGGTTTCACTTTGAATTTAGGGGCATGTTTACTGGCTTCTGCTAGGCTGCAGTAGAAGCCAGGTCTGTAGCTATAGCGATCAGCACTGACAGCCTGTCCGGAGAGATCAAACAGGTCTGTAGCTATAGCGACCTGAGGAGCTGATGCAGCTCATACAAGAGGGGATATCTCAGAATAGGTAGGACACTGTTAACGGACACTTATTACAAAGTAACTTAAGGCCTTTAACATAAAACATCTTGACTTTAACATAAAAAGCAATCCTTGTAGTGAGACAACCCCTTTAAACCTGCGGCATTTATTTCCTAATCTTTGATAATGGCAAGCATTTTTGTTGTTTTTGGTTTGCAATGTATTGTACTTACCAACTTACCAAAAGAAAAACAGAATCAAATGTTTCTAATAAAAAGCCAACTGTAGGAATGTTTTATTCCACAAAATAAAAACTGTGCACCGAAATGTGCAAAGGTGTCAATAGCCTTTATGAAAGGCTAGATTTTTTTTAAAATTGTGAAATGCATAAAATCCTTTTTGTCTTTCCCCTTTTTTCTTCTTCTTTTTATATTGTTAGCCCATGTTGTGTAGAAAATAAAGCAACACATTTTTGGAGTTGTGCATCCGCATTTTGAGACCTACTTCTTTGTAATGAAGAATTTAATGACTTAAACGGTGATCTGAACTGTTCTAGCTATTTCCAGTGTGGTGATGTTACTTCCCATTAAACAAGAAGGAACATCACAAGCTTCATAGTATAGTTGTCCTTGGTCTGCATATTCTGTTCAGTAATACAATACTTTGGAAGCATACAGGGAAAAATGCATCTACACCTCAGAGGGGGGGTGTTAAATTGATTTACCGAAAATTCTGTTGTTTAAAGTGACCTAATAGTGTTTTAAATCGTATCTGTTGGTCATTGTCCTGAATATTTCAGCATGGTGTTTGCTAAATGACTTGAATGTAAGCCAGAGTACTAATATTTTCTTCCTGTAGGGCCTGAATAAGTGTGATGCCAGGTTTAATTGTATGTGCTGCACTAGTTTTTGTTTGTTTTTTTACATTTTCTTTGTGTGAAAAAAAATATAACTTGTGAAAGATCAGAAGAGTGTCGGACTAAGATAAGAGAAAATATTACCTGTTTTATAGGGAAATTCCACCTAAATTTGTCCTCGGTTATAAAGACGTGTTGGACCATAACAGGATTTAGTTTTCTTGTTTTTGTTTGTAAAAAACCTTAAAGGGGTTTTGTCTCACCTCTTTGATTCATCTAAACCTCATCCTGTTTTACTTTTTTCACTTTGAGTTCGGGGCGTGTTTTACTGGCTTCTACTAGGCTTCATTAAACCAGGTCGTACTATAGCAAACCATGTACCAGGAGAATCAAACAGGTCTTAGCATAGCAACCTAGGAGCTGATGCACCCCTACAAGAGGGGGAATTTCCCCCCCAAAATAGGTAGGACACTGTAATGAACAATAATGCAAAGTATTGTTTTTGCAAGGTCCTTAACATAAAAAGAAACCCTTGAGCGAGACAACCCCTTTAAGGGGAAACGCTTTTTTTTGACCAATGCTTTTTTTATTTTTGGGTCATGACAACGGGTTTTTGGGGATAAAAAAAAATTAGCAAAATGACTATTAATCAGTATGATTTGGTAAAGAATGGGCTATTTTTGTAACAAATGACATTGAAAACACATTCACATCTACACAGATTAATTGAGTATGGACAAAACAATAAAGACAGTCTGATTTTATCTGTTACACTGTTTTTTAATGCAAACCACAAAAACAAGTAACTGACCTCTGTTAACACCCACATGATTTTATTGAAACAAAGCCAAATTTTGCATTGACCGCAACTTTAGGGCTACATAACTCAGTATATTTTGTCCTCATTGAATAGATGATTTTGCTCCTTTCATAAGTAAATGTCATGTTAAAAAAAAAAAAAGTATTGAACAATTTAAAGCAGATGAAAACATTGTAAAGCTTCACATCTCACATTTCACATCCATTACTGTGAACAGAAATACTGACCCGGCCCGAAAACGCATTAATGAATGCTACATTTTTCCGCTTTTTACCGCTCTATTTCTCCAGCCATATTTTGTAATTTTTCCATTGACATGGCTGTATAAGGATTTGTTTTATGCAGCAGAAATAGTATTTTTAAGCGTTATGTATAAATTACTGTGTAATTTGTTTAATTTAGTTTTGTGTCCTAAACCTATAGAAAAGTGTTTTTTTTTTATAGGTTTCAGATCAAGTAACCTCAATTAAAGGGGTTGTCTCACACAAGATTGCTTTTGTTCAAGATCTGCACAAACAAGTACTTTTGGGAATAGTCTCCATTAACAGTGCCTACCATTCCTAGATTCCCCCTTGTATGGATTAACAGCTCCTCAGGTCGCTATAGCTACAGACCTATTCAATCTCTCCTGGTAGGCTGCCAGCGCTGGTTGCTATAGCTACAGACCTGGTGGTCTCAGCAGCTCGACACTGCAGGCCAGTAGAAGCCACTAAATGCCCCTGAATGAAACTGAGAAAACAGGATTGAGGTAAGATGAATCAATGTAGTGAGACAACCCCTTTAAGTCTTCTAGTTGTGTGGATTTTAATACATGTAGGTTTTTCGTTTTTATGTAGTGTATGCATATTTTTTTTGTCATACTAAATAACTTTTTTGCAGATTTTTTTCTTACAATTTTTGTATTTTTTTTTAAATAGATATGAGGTTACAGTTTTGTAACTTTATTTTGTACTTCTACTTAATGAGCAACATTTAGGGCCACATGTATGAAAACTGTCTAGGTCTAAGACTTTGTTGCCCATAGCAACCAATCACAGCTCCTCTTTCATGTCATATAGTGCTCTGAAAAAAAGGAAAGGAGAGCTCTGATTGGTTGTTATGGGCTAAGTCTTAGACCTAGACAGTTTTCATACAGCCCCCTTTATTGGTTTTAAAACAGAGTTTAGGCCCGGTTTTACGCGGCTTATTTCCCCGTAATTGCGGGGACAGATTTTCGCCCCCCAATTCCGCCAGCTCCGTGGGCGGGGGGCCCGGGAGCTCCGGCCCCCTAGACATGCTTTACCCGACGCGTTTTCCCCCCGGGATAATGTGGCATGTCACTTTCTCCCCGCCCCCCGTATTCGCGAGCGGGAGAGGAGAGACAATCCTAGTTCTCTATGAGAACTAGGATTTCCCCAAAAGCCTGGCACGGATTTCAGTACGGCGCGCAATATGGCTGGAATCCATGCCCGAAATAAGCCGTGTGAACGGCCCCTTTTAAAGACCCGACCGTCTGGGGTCTTTTTTTAAAATGGCTCAAGCATAGGGGCCCCCCCGTGTCTATCAGGAAAAATGAAAAACGATGACTTAACAAATTGGGAAGCCCCCTCTTGATAATGCCTAAATTGAATTCCCAGTGATCAAAGGTTCTCAGCAGGAGCATATTTCTCTAAAAACTAGAGCTGTTAATTAAAGGTCCATTCTTAGAGCATTAGAGAATGGAGAGTTACAAACCACAAATCTATTGCAGACCCAGGACCCACATCAATTGCTATCAGAAGATGCGGTGGTCATTAAGTGCATAACATTACTCTCTGATTCTATATTAGCCTTTCCATGTGACATGTTTTTCTGTCCTCCGTTCTAGATATAGATTTATGGATTTCAAAGTCAAATGTGAAAATAGACTACAAACCTGTGACCATAATTCTAAGTGTATGCTTTAAACATATATTACTATTGGGTTAAAGGGATTAATTTAAAGTCTTTCATAATCCCAAAGACCCAAAGCAGTAGATTTGCAGTGGCTAAACTGATGTATGGAGTTCATGGAACAATAAACCGTAAGTGATCTAGTAACTTTCTATTGCATACTGAAGGTTAAACACAGCAGCTTTTGTTTAAAGGTAAGACTATGTTATGCATGTGGTTACACTTTGGACAGTCCTTGTTAGATAGCCGTTTATATGACTGGATCGAATCAGAATGAAGACTGTGGCAATGAAGGCTGTGGAGTCGGTAAGCCAAAGTTCCGACTCCTCAATTTCCCTGACTCCGACTCACGACTCCTGACTCCCTCATACATGGCGCATGTTTGAGTGATAACTTTACTGTAGTAATGGTAACATCAGGCTTTTTATCACCTTACGATGCAATAATCAAGCTATTTAGGTAGAACATACACTGACAAGCAAAATGGTAACAATGTTTTGAACTTTTGACTTTCAGGCTTCATATCTTACCATCCGCTATATCTTTGTACATGAGACTCCCATCATTGTATAGACAATCATCTTACCTATCTTATACATAAATTTGACTTGCAAGTATTTAGCATTTGCTTAGTTCTGCAGATTCTTTTCATGTAACTGCATTGTTACTGTTTTACTCCCAAAAATCAAAATGTTAATTTTTATTATTTTGTTCGTATTTGGTAAAGCCACCTCTGGCTTTCAATACTGCCTGAATCCTTCTGGGCCCTGGTTCAGATTCAAGCATGTCTTGACCAATATCTGATCTCCGGTCTCTTCTACACATTCCCAATGTTGGTGCAGACTGGACTTGGGCACGAATACAGCTTTTTCTTCAACTCTACCCACAAGTGTTGGATTGGGTTGAGGTCTGGGAAATATGGAGGCCAATACAGCAACTCTACTTCATTGTCATTGAACCATTCCTTCTCCAACCTTGATGTATGCTTCAGGTCGTGGTCCTGCTGGAACACTTTGTCGTCCTTTTCATACCCATAGTACTCGAGTGTACGAAGTAACTCATCTTGAAGGACACTCCCATATAGCTCAGCATTGAGATCAACATTAATCCTGGTCAAGTATCCAGCATCTTTCGCTGTGAAAAAAAACCCATATCATCAGGCTTTCATGGCCAAACTTGACAGTTTCTTCAATTTCACAATTCATTAGCCCCATTCTTCCAAACCCATTTGCCCCCATCAGAGCCCGTTCTTTTGACTTTCATCTCATCGCTCCAAATCACCAGTTTCCAATCTTCCATTTTTCATACTTTTTTGCAAATTCAAGCCAAAGCTTCTTATGACGAGATTGAAATTGAGGCTTCTTCACCTTTTTTCAGCCCACCATTCCAGACTTGTGTAACGCGTGTTACATGGCGCTTGCATAGATGTCTGTGATCTCACTCTTATGAAGCTTATGAGCCTCCTCCACTGTCGTGTTAGAACTGATAGACCTTGTGATGAGCCAACTTGTTGACGGATATTTTGCCTGGACGTCCACCTGTTAGCTTTGGAATGGATGGACAGAATTCATATCATATTCTTCCAGCCGTCAGGGCCTCACATGATGCAGTTTGGGAAATCTTCTTCATAGCTACTCGAACCAGTGACCTTTCGCTTGAGAATCAGCCTAATAACACACTGAGCTATTAGGAAATGTGAAAATAGGTTGTAATTTGTAGTAACAAGAAGAAAAAGATTGTCCCACCGCCAGGAGCAAAACAGTAACAATGCAGTTACTTGACAAGAATCTGCAGAATTTAGCATATGCTAAATAGTTGCAGTTCAGAGTTATGTATGAGATAGCCAAGATGATTGTCTATAAAATGATGGTGACCTCGCGGTCACAGCTATAGTGGATGGTGAGATATGGAGAATGAAAGTCAAAAGTTCAAAACATTGTTACCCTTTTGCTTGTCGGTGTAAAATATATTTATTGTATACGATTTTAAAGCACAAAAAACATGAATAAAAAATTGTAAATATGCAAAACACTGCAGTAAGTGTGAAACAACAGTTTTTATCAAATCCGTCCTGAATAACATTTGTGGAGCCGATGACGACAGATCTGACCTCATTATTTCCAGTGTAGAGAACGGCCTCTCTACACTATCTTGGTTTGGTTCCAAAGCGGTGACCAAAGGGGCAATATCTCTAACAATTTCAGGGTATAAAAGAATTCCCTCTGGCACAGTCAGTTCTGATGAACGGTTGAACTCTTCTACTTCTTTGAAAGCAAGTGAAAAATTTTACTGAAAACTGGTCAATCTTTTTGCCTGCTCCATGTCATCCAAATACTTTTCAAAATTAAACTCCTCATCTGATGAGGCTGAACATATGGGAGCAGTAGCACTGGTAAGACCCAATTCCTCTTGCTCTTGGCACTGCATAGAAATAACTGTACCAATTTATAATATATTTGGGGATTTGGTCCATTTTATAACGACTCCGACTCCTGCAAAATGGACGCTGACTCAGTCTCCACAGCCCTGGTTGGCAGTGTTACAGATGGGAATCTACTAGTTGAACCGATTGGTGCTACTTATGGTGACTTTCAGAATATTGCCCTATATGTAATGGGCAGAGACAATGTTCACACACTAAAAACCATTATATCTTGTGATCGCCTTGTGTGTCTACATCCTGCCCACTACACCATAGGTGATGCTCGGCAACAATGGCAACACACTGACAACCGTTGGATTAATTTGGTTTTCTTTCTGAACCTCTATGAATGATCAGACAGCAAACCTCAATGTCTCTTGCACACAACCTTACAGACTCTCTCCTAAGGCCTATAGTATTAGCACGTCTGCAATGGCATGCCTGAGGGACAGGAGGCTCTCTCCTCATTCACACATTAATTTTCTTGGCTTTCCAGGCACCATACTCTCTGACCACAACATGCCTTGACTTGCTTAAGAACTTGTCTACTAAATCTCTGCATTCTTGGTGTCTACCGAACCACTAATCCTCTGACACCAACTCTTTCAATCAAGTTTACGTCCTTCCCTGTCTTTTGTTCTTCTTCTACATTACATCTGTAGCCTGGCACTTCCTACTGTCCGGAGCAAATATGGGTCCTAATTCTACATAACTGCAGCCAAGTAACTTTTGCAAATGGAAATTCTGAACTGTAATCCTGGTCAGTTGAAAAATATAGTTTTGGCCTGAGACATAATAATAAGTTGAAGTGATAAGCAGTTCTAAACCACAGTCATTTCAACACAGGGTGAGGGAAGCTCTGTCTATAGTAACACAGAGAAGAAGGTGCTCACAGCTATCTTTACATTTTTGTCCATTTCTAAGGATTCTCATACATCTGTGTGTATATATAGTGTGTGTGTGTGTGGTCTGTGTGTGTGTGTGTATATATATATATATATATATATATATATATATATGTGTGTTTATTACTCACAAAAAGTTAGGGATATTTGGCTTTTGGGTGAAATTTATGGGAAGTATAAAAATTTCACGCTACAGTGATATTTTATCCTGAAAGAAGGTCATTTAAGTTGTAGCTGCAATGTTGATTTTCTCATCTCAAACAATTTAATGAAACAAAAGCCAACAACAGTGGGAGATTATACACCATCAAAAGATTTCATTGTCTCAATAACGTGTCATGTGGCCTTGAGTGTCGATTACATTTTGACAACGACGTCTCATACTGTTCACAAGTCGCGTTATTGACTGCTGAGGCATGGCCTCCCACTCTTCTTGAAGGGAGCATCTCTGGCCATTGAGGTTCAGGGGTACAGAGTTAAGAGCTTGTACACAGCAACTCGGCTAATCCCACAGGTTTTCTAGGAGGTTCAGGTCTGGAGAAAGTGCAAGCCACTCCATTTGAGGTGTCCCAGTCTCCAAAAGCCATTCCCTAATGATACGATCGCAATGAGCTGGAGCAATGTTATTCATGAAGCTGAAATTAGCCCTGTGTTGTTCATGCAGAGGCACAATGCCTGGATGAATGATGTTATTCAAGTAGTAGAGGCTTGTCACTGTACTATTCACAAAGTTTTGTATTGACAAAGTTTTGTATTGTATTGACAGTTTTGTATTGACTAGGCACACTGGCCCACACTGTAACACCACCACCACCAAAGCCTCATCTGGTGACAACAATGGCTGATGCATAGCGCTTTCCTTGACATCTCCAGTATCGTTGGCGGCCATCATTTCTGCTCAGTGTGAATCGACTTTCATTCACAATAGAAAAGTAAATTTCAGCTCATCGTTCTTTGTAGAAAAGCCTGCACGGATCCATAAGGTAAATGGAAAGCCAAGTAGAAAAAATGAGAAGTATCCAGCAATCCTTAGGAATAAAAGAGGCTCTTTTATTGTACAAAAACCTTTAAAAATGTAGTATCATAAAGAGGGCTTTCATCACTGAACAGTACTGAAAACCACTGGTCCCTCGTCCAGCGTAGATGCTCCCTGGCTCGTGCAAGATGATGATGTCTATGCCTGGTGGTGCGGTCAGGTGCCCTTGCTGATCATCTACCACACAGACCACACTGATTTAAATGCTTCCGAATGGTCTGATGTCACACTTGATTGTCTCTAACCCCCCTAAACATGCCTGGAGCAGATTGGCATTATGCAGGGCATTGTTTACAATGAAGTGGTCATCAGTGTGTGATGGAACCAAAAGACGTCCATTTCTTTTCCTTTCTGTGACTCTTCCAGTCTCTCTGTATCTCTGTTGCAACCTGCTGATGACACTCTGTAAAACTCTAAGATTAGTGGTCACTTCCGTCAGAGCATCCTGCTTGAAGCCTCACAATGGCAAGGAACTGTTGATTAATTGTAAGGTGTTGTCTTGGTCTCATGATGTCAAAATGTGAACAGCATAATGAGGAGGACTGTTTAAATCCCAATTCAAATTGATCCCCTAAATTTATTGGGCAAAATGTACTGAAACACTGAACAGTTGTACATTTGCATTCTAAAGTTAAGAAATGGTCTCATTTAGTACATTTAAAAAAAATGTTCAAGAAATTTAA
Organism: Phyllomedusa bahiana; assembly: GCA_025379985.1. Classification (NCBI taxonomy): domain Eukaryota; kingdom Metazoa; phylum Chordata; class Amphibia; order Anura; family Hylidae; genus Phyllomedusa; species Phyllomedusa bahiana. Next base: position 170,289 of record JAODAL010003018.1, read on the forward strand.
TGTTGATCCTGAAATTTCAATCAAAAGCCAAATATCCTTAACTTTTTATGGGTAGTGTATGTACAACCATATAGAAACAAATCAGCAATAAAAGTAACCCCTTAATAATCCAGCGTTTTTTGTTTTTTTAGCATGTTCATATTTTCCTCCCCGCTTTCCAAGAGCCATAACTTCATAATTTTTCCATCTATATAGACATCTACAGATCTCTGCTGTTACCAGCGTGTGTCAACTATCTAACAACTGGCACCCTCTGCGTATGGAGCAAAATCAGCAAGCGAGCCCACTCCATAGTCCCTTAACGACTCCATGAAATACTGGTACGTCGGTGTGCTAGGAGGTTAGCACTCACTGCCCAATATTGTGTTGGTTTCCCTTGTGCCACCTCAACAGCTCTGACCTGTCAAGACATAGACTTTCTAAGACTTCTTATGTTCCATGCTGTTTGTAACAATCCTTCAAGTCCTGTAAAATGTGAAGTGGCATACGTCAATGCCATTGGCATGAAGGGTGTAGTTGGTCTGTAATGTTATTGAGTTTGAATCCCAGGACATATGAATCCAAGGTTTCCCAGTAGAATGTTGCCAAGACCATTACACAGCATTCACTGGCTTTGCTTTTTCCACCCATGGTACATCTACATGTGTACATACAGGCATTCACATGATGTAAAAAAAAATGTTATTCCTCAGGTCATATTATTCACCATTTTCTAGTCCAGTTCTGTTTTAGCAATGGCCAGCATTCAGCATGGGTAATGTTATATGTCTGGTGCTATGCACTGTGTGTTCTGAGACCTTTCTATCATAGTCAGAATTACATTTTAGCTAGTTATGCTACAAAGGCTCTTTTGTAGGATTAGACCACACATGCTAAACTTTGTGCATCAGTGAGCCTCGGATATCTCTGACCCTATTGCTAGTTCACCAGTTGTCATTCATTTAAACACTTTTGATAGGTACTAGCCACTGCTAACTGGTATCACTCCACAAGTCATGTCATTTTAGAGATGTTCTGACCTAGTCATCTAGTCATCAAATTTAGTTCCTAGTCAGACTTGCTCTTTGCACTTCCCCCATTTTCCTGTTTCCAACAAATCAATTTCAAGAACTGTTTGCTTACTCACTGTCTAATATATCCCATCTCTTGACAGGTGCCATTGTCAATGTTATTCACTTCAAAGTTATTGCTGTAGAGTATAGTAGTCATTGTAAATCTGCAAATGTTTTCTCCAAAGTTGATCCAATATGCAGCATATGCTATTCTGAAAACAGAATTGATTAATGAATCTTCACTTGTGGAAGATTTGCAGAAGTTTTCGTGACTGAAAATCTCTTCCACTTAGTTGACTGGATAGTTTGGTTGCAAGAACATGTATTTCTGCAAGCTCCATTCAAATGAATAGAATGGTCACTGAAATTTCTGCCACAAATCTGCTTTTTATGAACATGGCTGTAAAATAGCCACATTTTAGGATCCTTGTTAGCTCTGCAGTACCCAGTGTCCTTTTCCAGGGGCCTAACAATATTAACCCCTTCCTGACAGGTGTTCATACTTTTTAATGGTGCCATTGACTATACTATATAATGTACTTGGAGACCAGAAAAAAAGTGGGGTGAAATGTGAAAAAAGTACTTGCGTCTTGTTTGCAGGGTTTTGTTCTTTTTGGATTAGATGGTCATATGGGAAACTAGAATAAGGCTCTGTTTGTAATACTGTAGTCTCACTTCCATGGATACTTTTTAAGGCTGCTTTTGACAGGGGCTTATTACCCAACTCTATACATAAGTCCATATTGATGTTTTAACAAAGCTTAGAAGGAACCCTTTGACTTCAGATTCTATATCACAACATTTTCTTTTTATATTCTGCAATAATAATTGTCAGTAAAAGCCTTGAAGTGAGACTACTATTATCTTAAATGTCACAGGCTCAACTACATTCAGGCTTAAAGGGGTTTTTCCATGATGTAATGTTGACGTGGGATCCTCCAAAATGGTTATTTAATCACTTTGCAATTTTTGTAATCACATATATTTAGAAGTCTGAGAGAGCTACAGGCTGCCTTACCTGCCCTTAGTTACTTAAAAGCTTGCATTAGATACGACCAGGCAGAGTGACAGGAGCTGCTGGCCCGGCTTGCACAGAGAACACTTCTTATCTGATGAAAGGGAGCTGAAGAAGCTTTCAAGGCACCGGGTAGAAATATGTTGTCTTTTGTATACAGAATCCACTAGTTGTAGTTTGATTATTTGAGTGGACATTTCACACGATCCCTTATGCAGCTCTGTGCTCTTGCTGTCTCTCTCTCTCTCTCTTAGAGCAGCCTGGCTTGTTTACATTTGTTTCTTAGCAGATAAGGCACGTCCTGGCAAAACCCCTTTAATGCCAATTTTAATAGGGCTCATCAGTATCCTGAGTTTGATTTTCAGAATACTTACCATCAGGACCGCCATCAAGGCAATACAAGCAGTACTCGTATCATTGGCCCTGATCAAATTTAAGAATAAATCGGGTCCCGCTGATAATGGTGGAAGATAGGAATTGGTAATGGGCGATAAAGAATGATCAAAAAACGAAAATAATCTTGTGTATTAAGACTTAACTTTTAATTTCATACTTAAAAGAGAACAATCGGGAATCCACAATGGGTCCAGACAAGGAACCAAAACGGTCCGAAATAAAAAAAATAATCGTGGTGGAAGGGGCTCACAAGGGCCTGTCATGGCAGAGGTGAAACAAGAAGGGATACCCTGTAAATACCCTACTTAACCTGGTTATCCCCAATGCCTGTCCCCGGGGTAGTCACCCCAAAAAAGGCACCAACGACCGGAAACTATCCATTCCACACAATTACCGTATTTAAAGGAAAAAATGTCCCATTGGGGAGCAGGTGTGTTAAATTTGTTATCTCTCTCTCACGTTTTCATACTGGACACTGGAAGTTCAACATAGCACCCTATGGCAAAGAACTGTCTGAGGATCTTAAAAAAAGATTTGTTGCTCTACATAAAGACTATACAGCATTTTATCAAGACTGGTTCCACTCAGAACAGGCTTTGCTATAATTGACCAAAGAAGTTGAGTGCACATGCTCACGTTATTTCCAGAGATTGTCTTTTCCAAATAGATGTATGAGTACTGCCAGCACTGCTGCAGAGGTTTAAGGGGTTGGGGATCAGCCTGTGAGTGCTCAGACTATACGTCGCACACTGCATCAAATTTGTCTGCATGGCTGTCGTCCCATAAGGAAGCCTCTTTTAAAGTTGAGGCCCAAGAGAGCCCACAAACCGCTTGCTGAAGACAAGCAGACTAGATTACTTGAACCATTTCCAGTACCAAATTTAAGAAAAAAAGTATCCTGCTGATCTGGTGCAAGATAGGAATTGGTAATGTGCAGGGGGTCCACGTGCTTCAGCAGTGTGGGTCTCTGAAATAACTGAGGACTGCCCTGCTTGCCATGAAAATCATTGGTATTGCTGAAATCCAATATTTCTCTAACTGTTGCCATTTGGACTGAGTTAATAAACACATTATTTTATTCAAGAGAACATGTATTTGGATAAGAAATATCCCTATAGGTTTTACAAAATCTGGCTATGCTGGGTGCAACCTGTCTGAAGATGACTCATTGACTTCTATGAAAGTGTATTGTGATCTATGCTGAGGTCATATTATGCTGAGGTAAACTGTGACCATCTCTTATTGATTATGGTAAATCCTGTATTATCTACAGTATATTTATTTATGACCATGTGATAGCTTGTATAAAGTGATCTGTACAGAACACTAAGTGTCAGTCTATTGAGGGGTTAGTAGACAGACTGAAAACTGCAAGATTTCATTCTTTTTTTAAAATATAGACCACAAGACAAGAATCATACAAGAATAAACAAGAATCATTAAAAATGTTTACCATCAAAACTTTCTTACATATTCGCTTTAAATCCACGCAGTGAACTGATGCACATCCGGCTGCTGTGATATAATTGCATAAACTTTTCCTGTGCCCATACATATTAAAATATTTTAAAGCAAAACATCTGCAGTAAAGACTTATGTTTTTTTTCTTATTAGAGCTGGTTAAAACAAAAATCAGAGCAGAAGAAATAATGAAAAAAATCTTAGAAATAGATAATTAGTAATACATTAGTAATATAAGTATTAGTAATATGTTTAACTTCTGTAAATTCATCTATAAAACTAGTAATAAAGATATGTTTAAAGGGAACCTGTCACATTGAAAATGTTATCGATCTGCCTGCAGCATGTTATAGAGCAGAAATAGCTGAGCAAATTGATATATTGTTCTGTGGGGAAAGATTCAGTAGAACCTGTATTTTAATTATTTAAAATCCTGCTTATTCTGGATTAAGAAGTCCAGTAGGCGTGATCAGTGATTGACAGCTTTTCTTGTATGAATGCGTATACAGAAGTGGCAGTCACTGATAGGACCACGCAATGGACTCCTTAAAGTAGAATAAGCAGGGATTTAAATGAATAAAATACAAATTGTACTGAATCTTTCCCCACAAAACTATATATGAATCTGCTCAACTCTTCCTACTATATAACATGCTACCAGGAGATCTGATTGCATTTTCAATGTGACAGGTTAATTTTAAACTACAGTTACTTCAAAACATTGTCTTCTAGTCAATTTATAAAGGAGACATATTTTTGGACATGGAGAAAACTTTGAATTAGATGGCTCCAGACCTTTTGTATTACTATAAAACTTGGAAAGTACAGATGAGTGATAGGACTCCAATCACAAGCTTATCAGCTACATGTCACCATGTTTAAAATGAAGAGGAACAGACACGGCTTGCTAATTTATGGCATATCATTTCTCCTAGCAGTCCTGTAGCCAATGTCACAGCAGCATAGTTTATCTGTGTCTAACGTGCACCGAGACATAAACAATGTTCCCTTTGTGTGGTTAGTGCAATCTGCAGTTGCTGATTAGCAGGGTTGCCCTTTAATAGGCCATGATTTGTGTGGCACTAATAAGAGCAGGATGATGGCACTGTATGTTGTTGTCTATGAGTAAAGACAATCTCTGAAATAAATTATAGTGGCTGTTTTACCACTGTAGATAAAAGGCGATTATCTTGCTCAAACAAACCAACAGAAATAGATGGCAGAGATGAAAGCTTCCTAGTTAAAGGGCTTTTATTTCCTTTGATTTTCTTGGGTCTCTTACCAAGTTGCAAATCATAACTGAAGTTGCAGTGACAAAGTTACAAATTATGAGATCAGACGTCAACAGCTATTAAATGCTCTAATTTTAAATGAAATAGTAGCGCTCTGTATAATGCAGTAAACACAGCTGTAAGAAATCTTAGGCCACTGATTTTCCCCAGCTCAATGCCAACAGATAACACTACAGATACAGTCGGTGTACTGATGTGATGCTGTAACTATTGGGGGTAATTGAAAACTTGTAATATTCCACATATAAAAGATACCAATTGGGCTAGGCCTACACGGCATTGAACAAAAAACAGATTGGGGGTGAGCTGTTTTTCAATTTCGGTCATGTTTAAAAGAAACATTGTAAAGCCTTCCACGGATTTGTTGCATGGATCCAAATCAATATCTATTCATATAACTACAACTAAGCCAGGATATCAACAATGATATGAATAGTGACCTGAGCTCATACAGGTTCCTTATGATAAGGCAATTGGAAGTGTTTTAAGATGCACATAGGAGTGCTAGAGCTTTAACTGATGGGCTTGTAACTTCAAATACTATGAGTGATTTCACTCTTCTTCATACACTGGTAGCCTTGGAAGATTTTTCATAGTTCTTCTTTGAGAATAATCTGTAACGACACTGATGGGCTCTATACAATAACTCACAAATAACAGTATAGTCAAAAATGTCTACGTAAGAAATGTACAACCGGGAAGGATAGGTAGGGGAGACCAGACAGTGCACCCTAGCACTAATCCAAACCAAATGTCTCTATCTACTTGCTGCACTGACCCTAAGTGGTTGTCGGCAACTGGGCGACGTTCCTTGTTTATGCCATAGTGTACATGGATACAAACGAGGCAGACACAGAACAATGGTCACCAGAAAAGGGTCAAAACTGAGTGGGCAAATGAGGTACCAAAACAGCAGGAAAGTGGAGTTCTTATGGGATCTCAGAGTCCTGGTCCAAGAGGCGATTGGACCGGCCCTCTAAGATCCAGACCAAACAGATCACAGCCTAGTAAGGAAGGTATGCAAGTAGGTGAAAATGCTGTCAATCACAACTAGCTTTAACCATCTGCCGCCCAGAAAAAAGTTCAGCAGAGACCAGACAGGCATGGCAGAAATCAATTAACACACAGAAGGAACCTAATCAGACCGTGTTCAGACACTGCAAGAAACATGCACGGAACAGCCACAAATCATGGTCAACAGCGCAGCCTCTGGCATACCATACATACAGAGGATCGCGCTGTGGCCTGAATAGGCATGGTAATGACAGTTTATAGGGAGAACATTTGATTACAGCAAAACTAGCCAAAAGTTTCCTAATCTTTTTAAATGACACATAACATAGGAGCTACTTGTATGAGGGTGTTGTGCCTCTCCCTGTTTTGGGAACTTGGGCCCACTGATGAGTCTGTTTATATCTGACAAATGTTATTGTGTATGATTGCGTAGGGTATGCATAGGAGGGGCAGTAATGTGAAATCGCCCTTCTCGGGGCGGATACTCTGCTCAGGGGAAGAAAAGGTGCAATTGTAAGGGTTAGAAGAGATTATAGCAGAACAAGACTAGATCCAAACTTCTGTACTCTGCACAGACTGTCATTTTCAGCTCAGCTTTATAGAGACCTAGTGAGCTCAAGTGCACAGACAGGTCAGCTGAAAAGCAAGTATTCAGAGCAAGTGCCTTGTAACCACCTCAAACAAACACAGACAACAAGATAGACGAAACACAGAGGCTGCTGCTGGCTCTATAAGCAGGAGAAGATAAAATGGCAGGAGGATTCCAGCCATTCGTAACATAATCGAATATTACCAGAATGCTGATTGCACACTCATTAATTGCAATAATTGGTTGTTCTAACCTATTTTGTTTATGACTGTGACCCTAACACAAAGACATGTATTGCCAGATCTATTAACCCACTGAAGCTAAAAGAATGCCAAAAGCACTGGAACATTCAGTCGATTTCTCTAAGCTTTCTCTTGAGACCCCAAATATTTACATACTGCTTAGCTCAGTTTAATTACACTACGGTAATTATCTTACTTAGGAAAACTTAGACTGGATGTTTCTGTTCTGCCAATGGATTTTTTGACTGATATTTAATAATAAAAAGCTGATGTGTGACTGATTATTAGTACTAAATAGCAGTTCCAACCCAAATCAGTGAAGATTGTGCAGGAACTGCAGAGCCGGTCTTCCTAGGCTATGGACTAGCTAATAAAAACACTCTAAATCTTAAAGACTTACAGGAGGGCCAAAGTTTGATCACCACTCAACTGGATCTGAGCATATGCAAAATAGAAGCTATTGTGGGGTATACCTGGAGTTTGGTGGTTGGAGAAGAATAGGCAACAGAATGAACTGTGGGAGGAAGGAAAACCAGGGAGGGCAGTCTGATGCCCTGAACAATGTTCTGCTGGGAAACCTTGCATCTTAACATTCATTTGGACATGTATCACCTGCCTAAACATTGTTGCAGACCACGAATATCCCTTAGGCCGTGTTCACAAGGCTTATTCCCCGACGGATTGTGCGCCGTATTGAGCGCACAAATCCGCCGTGAATAAGGGGCGGACGGGGGCGAGCCGGAGCGCGGCGGGGGCCCCGCTCCCGGCCCCATAGACAATGCATTGTTTACGGCGCGTCCGGCGCCGTAAATAATGTGAAATGTCACTTCTCCCCCCCGCGGCGGATTCACCGAGGGGGGAGGACGACGGATTCCACTTTTTCTCAATGAGAGCATGGATTACCGTAATTGCTATGCCGCGGATTGGCGCCGTACTGAAGCGCAAATCCGGCGCGCAGTACGGCGCCAATACCGGCCAGAATAAGCCGTGTGAACAAGGCCTAAATGACAAAATGATTCCCTAATGAAAGTGGCCACTTTCAGCAGGATATTTCTCCCTGCTAAAATGGTTTAAGGAATATGACAAATGGTTCAAGGTGCTGATTGCATGTATCAAACTCTATCAGACTTGTTTTTCCAGCACATCCTATAGATGCTAACTAGGGTTGAGATTCGGGAAATTTTGGAGACCAACAACAAATTTGAAGGTAGCACACCTTGGAACCTTTTTATGTTCCTCAAACTGTTTTTAAGCAAAAAAAAAAAAAAAAAAATCCCTGCCGGTGGGAAATATTTCCTTGACGGGGTGTTTTTTGTCAGTAACAATATTTAGGTTGCTGTTATATGTGAAAGTAACATACACATGAATGGCAGGGTAAGGTTTCCCAGCAGAACATTGTCCCTAGGATCACACTGCCTCCACTGGCCTGATAAGGCACCAAGCAAGGTGAGAATGTTATAGTGAAGTTCCCATCTGAACTGAGGCCACCTTGCTGTTGATAGATGGGCCCTCACAGTTTTGATAAAAAATGTGCGTTAAGAGCCTCCAGTTTTCATGTATCCTAAAAGTAGCAAAAAATACATTTTGAAATAGTTCTTATATTCATTATTTAACTGTCTCGAAGTGTTTGGAGAGTGCTGCTGATGCATTTTTGTGTTTAACATTTTTCCCTTGTCAGATCATTGTGCTTTTCCAACATTAGTTCAAAAACTGACTGTTCACTTTCTGCTTGATATATCTCACCCCTTGATTGGTGCCATCACAATAAGATAGTCAAGGTTATTAAGTTCACTTGTCAGAGGTTTCAATGTTGGGGCTGATTTTTATGTAGCCATTGATACAATGCCATGAAACTATATTTGCCCCCATTCTGTATGACCTGTGTCCAGCACTTACTGTATGTTATCCATGTTAAAATGTACTTCAGAATTTTTTGAGGTGTCTAGTGTTTACTGTCCCAAATCAGAACACCTTTTTGCTGTAGAGAACAGATCTGCATCTAGCACAGCTCTTAAAAATGAAGGGTAAGTACTCATTACTATCTTATCATTCATTTCTGAGACTCAGAACCTGGACCTCTTTAATAGTTAATGAGGTGTTCCCATCTCAGACAGTTATAGCATATCGATAGTACATGCCATAAGTGCCTAATAGGTGAGAATTCCATCTTGAGTACGGGCCCCAGAAGTTCCAGAGCAGAACATAAAAAAGGTTGTGTTTTGCCCGCTACTCTCCATTCTGTTCTTGACTGTACTTGGAACTTGCAAAGCACAAAATGGAGAGGAGCATGCAAACACAATCTATTCTATGTTCTGCTCAGAGACATCTAGGGGCCGTGCTCAGGATAGTGGCGGGTTGGTACCCCGCCCCACCTATCAAACATTTATAGCATATCTTATCAATGTGCCATTACACCCTTTATTTTTTAGTGAGTTTTCTTTATGTGCAACTTACATTTGAAAGTCATTATTCAGTGTTAGATGACTGAGGACCATGCTATCTCATGATATCTAAAGGGGGTTGTATGGATTTTATTCATTTGTAAGAACTGTTTACTGTCAATGTTTGGAAATATTTATCTTGTTTACTCATCTGGATCATTAGCTTCCTGATGAGTTTATTCCAGTATATTCATCAATGCATTCTCCTGTGGATCTAGCACAGCAGTAGCACAAATTTCTCTACTGCATTGGAGTATTAGTTCATAGCTCTTACCTACACTAGTACTGTATAAAAAATCCATCTTCTGATCAGGTCTAGAGCAGCTCAAAATTTCACAGTGCAGTGAGGGTATTCTGAAGGCATAGGTGAGTATAACTCAAAGAAATTGCTGATCAAACATGGTATGTGGTTAGATTCACGCAGCATATTTTTCCTCTAAAAACATATGCTGTGTAATACACAACACCCTTTGATTTTTGCTAAGTATTTTGCTTTTTGCTTTATGTGAATTATACATTAGCCCTATCCAACAAGGCTAATTCCAAGTCCTGGTTCCTGCCACAAGTTCCTTATTGAATATGTACATAAATCATATGTATGTATACACCAAGCGGATACAGACCCACAGTCTCCTAGAGGGTTGGGAGAGAAAAGAAGACTAACCCCCTGGAGATTGTGCTATGGCTATGGTCTGTACTTCTCAAAATCATATTACCAGGTAGTTTGGCAAGGCCCTAGGTAGGTAAATGGACAAAGCCCCAGGTAGCTAGGTAGACCACTGTTGGGTAAGTTGGTAGGCCCTTGGTAGGTAGGTCGGCCCTATGCAGGTTGGTGGGTAGGCGCAAGTTAGGTAGAAAAGTAGGCCTCAAGTAGGTAGGTAGGTGGGCCATATAAGGGTGGGTAGATAGCCCCCAGGAAGATAAGTAGGCCCCAGTTAGGTTGGTGGACCCCAGTTAGGTATGCTGAAGGTAGTTAAGGCCCCAATTAGGTAGGCTGTAGGTAGTTAGGGCCCCAGTTAGGTAAGCTGTTAGTAGGTAGGGCCACATTCGCCTGGCTTCAAGTGAAGTCTGGCATAGGTGGTGTGATGATGTGATGTCATCGTGTTTCCAACATCACCACTAGATGCCGATGACTGGTAGGCCTAAGGCCTTAGGCCTACCAGTGTAAATAGAGGAGCGGAGCACCAGCGGCGCTCTGCCCTGCTAAGGCTGCACAGTCCCAGGGATCGAGGGCATTAGCCTCCGTTCTCGGGCCCTGCTTCTGAACGCCCGCAACACATATATTGAAGGCACTCACTCATGTCAAGTCGCCATCTTGGACAGTCCAGGCGGGTCATGTTGTCTTTGGGATTGCCATTTTTAGTAAACGGATGTGGCACACGAAAAACATGTTACTCGGACCACATAGTATGTTTTTAAACTGGATCCAGCCAGCTTTATTCTTCTGGCATAAGAAGAAAAAAAATAAAAAATCCCACTCTACCTGTGGCCTAAACCTACTATGCTGTCACCCTTAACGTAGTATTCTCACCAACCTCCACTGGATCCAGCTTCCTGAGGTCAGCCATCTGCTTTCCTCGAGCCTGGGGCTCAGAGCCCTCTCATCAGCTTCGCTGTTTCTCCAAACTCCAGGTACCAAACCAAACCCCCTCTCTTTTTGCGGAGCACAATGCCTGCAACCTCCACCAATTTTGGGATTTTAGTTCAGTCACAGGTACCACAGACACAGAAATGTACAAATAAAGCAGGTTTATTTAAATCAAAGTACAAATGAAAAACAGCTCATCTTCAGCAGGTGCAAAATAACGTGTAACATAAATATGTCCTTTCTTCAGGAAATCAGATTAACAGAAACAGGTTGTTCTCACACTCCAGATCACCTAAGCTGCCTAACTTATAAAGGCCAGGTAAAATATGGCCTGGACACATGGGAGTAGTCTTTCCACCCATCTCTAAGACTACTCATGTAGAAAGAGAGCCCGAATCAGCTGCTTGAAAGCAGCTATATTAACGTTCAAAGTGGAAATTGGCCCCCCAGTAGGTAGAAACTGGCCCCTCTGTTGGTAGATACTGGCCCCCTGCAGGTACAAATTACCCATTATATGCAGAAATTAGCCACCTGTGAGAAGATAGTGGCCCCTGTACAGTAGATACTGGCCCCCCTGTAGGTAGATACTTTTCCCCCCTGTAGGTAGATGCTGGCCCCCCAGAAGGTATAAATTGTGTCCCTCAGTAGGTAGATAATGGCCTCTCTGTAGTTAGATACTGGCCCCCTGTATGTAGAAATTGGCCTCCTGTAGATAGATATTTGCCCCCTGTAGGTCGATACTGGCTCTCTGTAGGTAGATACTGCCCCCCTCCTGTAGGTAGAAATTTGCCCCCTCTGGCAGATTAGAGGAAAAAAAAGATACTTCTCACCTGT
>JAODAL010003019.1:0-182203 GCA_025379985.1 Phyllomedusa bahiana
ACTATTGACGGCCGGGGCTTTTTGGGACGTGGCAAACTCCCCCACCGTTGACAGCACTCACACTTTTGCCAGGTTGCACCACCCTGCGTTTGCTGCCCTCAAGTGCGATGTGAAAATTGCATTGGATTTTGGACAGCATTTTCACATTGCGGGTGTGGACTTGCCTTACGCTTTTCTGGTTTCTGGGCAGAAGGCCAAAACCCCCAGAACATTAATACTGTGGTTTGACACAAATGTCAAAAATGCCCTCACCCCTCAAGTTTCCCTGTATTTAAGAAGGTTCTTTTGCCGACACTGGACAATTTTGGACAGTAGCCTGTGGATGATAACGACTATGACTACTAACATCTAATCATTTTAGAGGAACGAGCTTTTTGTGTGATCTGGGGACTGAGAAAACTATGCAGTGCGCCGCTTGGTTGGTCGGGGCCAAGTGTGCAGAGGCGTTGGCTTGGAAAGTGCGAAGTTTGCCACCATCGACGTGTGTGTGTGCCATCGACAGTGGCAAAAGGTGTTCCGTTGATGGTGACAAAGGTATGCGCTTTTTGTCATTTTAAAAATGCTCACAGTCAAATGTTGAGTCAAAAATTCCCCATGCGTTTGCTGCAGTCGACGAGCCCACATGTTTGCTCCCGTCAAATGCGACCTTGCCCTTTGAGTTTTTCCTATATTTAAGATTTTTTGCCACCGTCGAGATTTCCCGTGTTTTTGCCACGGGTTGACAGTCTCTGGGGCTTTGCCAAGTGCCCCGCCCCACATTTGCCGCCATAAAGAGCAACGTGAAAATGCTTGTCGATTTTGGATGCCCTTTTCAATTGCTGTGTGGACTTAGCCTTACAGCTCTGTTCTGGTTTCTGGGCAGGAGGCCAAAAACACCCTAGGAGATTAAACACTGTGGTTTGCCAACTGTCAAAATGCTTGTGCTTTTTGCCCCGCCAAATGTCAAAAAATGCGCCCCTCACCCCTTTGATTTTGCCTGTATTTAAGAAGTTTTATGCCACTGTTAAATAATAAATGTCACAGGCTCGCGCGTTTGCCACCAATGACACGTGCTTCCGCTCGTTTCCCACTGTCAGAAGCCTTCGTCCACGCTGGATGTTTCTTTTACCTTGTAAAAATGTGTGCTTTTGGGACTGTAAAATTTAAAAAAGTTCATGGTGTCCATCTTTGCCGCTGTGACGGGTTGCGGTTTGGACCTAAATGTAACCCTTCCCCCTTGATTTTTGCCAATATTTAAGACTTTTGCCACTGTCGAATTCTCCCCAATTCGGTCCCCCAGCATTTGCCCCCTTAAATTGCGATTTCACCCTTGGTTTCCTCTTTTAAGACATTTGTCCCCATCAAAGGCCCTGAAATGCTTTACCCCCTCACCCTTGAGTTTGCCTTTTTAAGTTTTTTTCCGGCACTGGAAACTTTTGAACAGTATTTTGGGATGATGACGGATTCTACACTAAAATTGTTTATAGGGGTATGAAAACTTCCCATGTGGTTGTGATTGAGAGAGCGATCAGTGGACCCATCTTTAATCTGGCCAAAGTCCGGCAGTTTTTGGGCTAGTCAAGGTATGGGTTTTGCCCCCGTCAACGCCCCCGTCATGAAAACCCTCATCTTGATTTACCTGTATTTAAAAAGTTTGTACCGTAAGGGACCCTGGGTTTTTCCATGTTGTGAGGGAAACCCGCAAAGGGGCTCGCATCCTGTGGGGGGGGAAACCCAGTATATTAAATGACTGGTTGAGAAAAAATCAAAAAACAAACCCCTGCGTCAGTGAATTCTTTTAAATCTTTTTTGTGCAGCAGTTTTTTTTATAGCCGGCGTATGAAAACACCATGGGCAACTTGACATAATCCATATCTCTTTTCGCCTTTTATCTATATTTTCACCTTTTAAGATTTCCTTGTTAGGGGAAGGGCAAAATGTTGGGGCGGCCATTTTGGTTTTTTAGTTACTTTTTTACAAACAGGTGTGCCTGTACCAGGCACCATCTTATGGATGAAGTAGACATTTTGCCTAATACATTCCATAACACCACAATTGACAGCACCTGCGTTTTTAACACCGTTGATGGCGCCTGTGCTTTTGCCACCATCAATGGCGCCCACTCGTCTGGCACGTGCGCCTTCCCGCGTTTGCACACACGCACCATCTTGTGGGTGAAATAGAAATTTCACCTAATACATTCCATAAAAGTCCCCCCTTGAAATGACCATTTCACCTTTCCCTGACCTTTGCCCTATTCTGTCCCGTAGCGAGGTTACTGCCCTTAAAAGAGAGACCCAGCAAACTAACCCTGCGTTCACCCTATGTCACCCTACATTATTTGGTCTAGTTCTTTGATGGGACATGTGATAGAAGACGGGCATAAGCGACCTTCTGGAGCACTTCTGGCGTCAATGGTCTCCCAAGGAATGGCGTCTCTGTTTCACAATTCACCATAGTGGGAGTAGCATGGTCCACTGCTCTTCCGAGTAGTTTCCTCAAACAAGGAAGAACACAGCACATAATTATTGCAGATATGATTTAGAATTCAGACAATCACAATCCCCACTTGAGCTAAAGCTCCTTGCCATCCCTTTAGCCAACCCAACCAGTCTCCCCAAGGGTCAGTGATTACCGAGTTCCGTTTAAGCTCGTCCGAGAGATCTGACAACGTTTCAATGGCTCTAGTCACTTTACCGTTCGTTTCTGTATTGTCTGGGATGAAGGTATAACAGGTTTCCCCTATCATTTTGTACACTCCTCCTTTTTCAGCCAACACCATATCCAGGGCCATCCTCCAATGTTTTACGCACAAACTTCTTAACATAGACCCAATCTCCAGGCTGTAGCTTTTGGGCAGCAACATCTGAGTCTGGATCTGGAATGGAAGAGAAAACTCTAGAATGTATGAGACAACTCTTTAGCCAAAGCAGTGACATATGTGGTCATAACATCAGTTTGTACCTAGCCTTGAGGTACTGCCAAACAGAGTCTCATAGGGCGAGAGAGCTAACTGTCCCCAGGGCGCATATGTGACACTAAACAAGGCTATTGGAAGGCTGTCGGCCAGGGCATGCCGGTTTCTCTTGTAGAATTCCACACCTGAATCAGCAGTCAGGTCATCAAAGTTGGGGGGCGTATACAGGGATTTCTCCATGATGGGCCAGTAGGAATCTCCTGCCCTCACCTCACATAACCCCCTCAGATCCATCCACGTGGCCGTATAGTTCTTGCAGATCTGCACCACTTTCCTGTAGAAGGGCATGGGTTGTTTCTGTGGATCTGGCATACTTCCGGACAGGTTAGTTGCTTGGATGGGGTTAAATGTGACAATAGTTTGTTGTGGATGCCATATGACTGGGACCTAGTAGGCTAGGAGGTGCTGTACCTGTCGTTCTGGATTGATCCGGTAAGCCTTCCCTGCATCCCCTTCCTGTCAGACCCATAGAAGTACTGCTGATGGGCTGTCCCTCCCGCATTTCCTTAGCTTACTTATCCAGGAAGTATTGGGCTGTTCTTCTTTGCTCGTCTGTCAGGGGTTGTGTTTCCTCTCCTATTGCTCCAGCCAATAAGTCATTCTCTTCTCCCAGTATCATAAGGCCACTGGTCCCTAGTCTCCACTGTCATATGCCACCTCAATGGTGAGCGCGTTTGCCATCGTCAAATACGCATGCGTTTGCCACCATCCAAGGCGACCCTCACTCCCTTTGAGTTTGCCTGTATTTAACACATTTTCCCCGGTCGATCACGCCCGCATGTTTGCCACCCTCAAATGTGACAAGCACGGCGCCTGCATGTTTGCCAAGTGCGCAGGCTCACGTTTGCTGCCATTAAGTGTGATGTGAAAATGCCATCGGATTTTGGATGGCATTTTTACATTGCTGTGTGGAGTTAGCCTTAGCCCTGCTGACTTCAAATTTGACCCTCACCCCTTAATATTGCCTATTTTAAAGACTTTTGCCACCGCCGAATTCCGCGTCTACGGTGCCCACACATTTGCCACCGTCGAATGTGACCCTTACCCCTTGAGTATCCCTGTATTTAAGACACTTGCCACCATCAAAGGTGACCCTCACCCCTACAGTTTGCCCTGCATTTATGATTTTTGCCACCGTCTACGGCACCCGCGCGTTTGCCGAGTGCAGAGTCCCACATCTGCCACCATCAAGTGCAATGTGAAAATGCCATTGGATATTGGATGCCATTTTCACATTGCAGTGTGGACTTAGCCTTACAGCTCTGCTCTGGATTATTGACAGGAGGCCAAAATCACCCCAGGAGATTAACCCTGTGGTTTGCCACCGTCAAATGTCAAAAATGCGCCCCTCGCTCCTCAAGTTTGTCTGTATTAAAGAAGTTTTTTGCTGGCACTGGACAACTTTTGGACAGTAGTACGTAGATGATGACGATGATGACTACTGCACATCTAATCATATACAGAGGTACAAGCTTCCTGTGTGATCTATGATTGAGAGTGATGCAGTGCCCCTTGTATTTGGCCTGGCAAAGTGTGTGCGTTTGCCACCATCAAATGCGCACACATTTGCCACCGTAAAATGTAACCCTCACCTCTTGAGTTTGTCTCTATTTAAAATTTTTGCCACCATCGACAGCGCCCGTGTGTTTGCAACTGTCGACGGAGCCCACGCATTTACCACCGTCAAATGGGACCCTCACCCCTTGAGTTTGTCTGGATTTAAAACATTTGCCACCATCGACAGCGCCCGTGTGGTTGCAACTGTCGACGGAGCCCACGCATTTACCACCGTCAAATGCGACCGTCACCCCTTGATTTTGTCTGTATTTAAAACATTTGCCACCATCGACAGCACCCGTGTGTTTGCCACTGTCGATGGAGCCCACGCATTTGCCACCGTTTAAATTGCCGTACCCTTTTTTTTCACCCCCTCTGGAGTGTTTTTCCCTTTAAAGCCCCTTTGCGCCTACTTGGTTTTTTGGTGGATGTCGTGCCTGCTCATTTGCCAGCACCAATTGCAACCCCTGAACCTTGAGTTTCCCTGTATTTAAGACATTTGTCACTATCGATGGTGCCTGCATGTTTGCGACCCTCACCCCTTGAGTTTGCCTATATTTAAGACATTTGCCACCGTCGATGATGGCCACGCGTTCTCCACCGCCATTTCCACTGTCATTTGCCACTCCTGTCCCATTTGCCGCTGCAGTTTACCACTCTGGTCCATTTTCCACCATCACTTGCCACTCTGGCCCCTTTTTTCGCCGGCGTTTGACACTGTGGCCTTTTTTTCTGCTGTCGTTTGCCACTCCAGATGAATCTGATGTGATAAAATATTACTTGCCATCAAGTTCACCATCCCCCCTGTTTTGCCAAGTTTGCTAATCCCCTCCATTGAGTTGCTCCCCCATGCTCGTGTTTCATCGAGTTTGCCGCCTGCCCCCTTTTTTGCTGACATTGCCACTTGCCCCTCTTTTAGTTGAGTTCGCCTCTTCCCCTTCTTTGTGTCGAGTTCGTCTCTTCCCCCCATTTTTTCATGAGTTCACCTCTGCCACCCCATTTCAACAAGTTAACCACTTTCCTCCTTTTTCGTCAACTTAAACTAGATATACGAATTTTTTTTCCAACACTGGACAACTTTTTGACAGTGGCCCAGAGAAAGACGAAGGAGATGATGGCTGCCACACACCAAACTATTTGTGGAGGCATGAACGTCCTGTGTGATCTGTGACTGACAGCGCTGGGAACTTTTGGCCATTTGCTACATCGGCCCCTTTTTCTGCCGCCGTTTGACTCTCCAGCCCCTTTTCCACTGTTGTTTGACACTCCAGCCCCGTTTTGCACTGCCATTTGTAACTCCCGTCCCTTGTGCCCCGTTAGCCTATATGTAACAATTTTTTTGATGATGCTGGGTAACTTTTTGACAGGTGCTTGGAGAAAGACGGAGGAGACTATGGCTGCTGCATGAATAATCATTTATGGAGGAATGAGCGTCGTGTGTGAACAGACTGAAAGCGATGGGAAGTTGGTTTATTGTTTACAGTAAAAAAAAAATTGGGGGGCTTTTATTGGCTTTATTAATAAGGAAAATGCTGTTTGCCACTCTGGCACCTTTTTGCCGCCAGTGTTTTTTGTTGACATTTAATACTCCGGCCCCATTATACACCACCGTTTACCACTCCTGCCCCATTTGCCACTGCCTTTTGCCACTCCTGTCCTCTTTCCCACCTCCTTTTGCCACTCCTGCCCCTTTACACCTCTGTTTGCCTCTCCTGCCCCCCTTCCACCTCTGTTTTCCTCTCCTGCTCCCTTTCCCCCTCTGTTTGCCTCTCCTTCTCCCTTCCTACCTCCGTTTGCCACTCCTGCCCCCTTTCCTACCTCCGTTTGCCACTTCTCCCCCTTTTCACACCTCCGTTTGTCACTCCATTCCAGGAACTTTTCCACCTCCATTTGCCACTCCTGCCCCCTTTCCCACCTCTGTTAGCCACTTTGGCCACTTTTCCACTGCCTTTTGCCATTAATGATAAATTTGCAGCGTCCTTTCGCCCTCCCCTCCGGGGTCTCTCTGAGTCTTCTAATCATTGCCGTCTGTGACCTGCTCTGGGCGTCCACTGATGGGACCACCACCAACACAGCAGATCCACTGTTCCACAGATCTCTGCCATCATTTATGAAAACTGCCTAAGCGGAAGACTGTTCTTGTTGTCCATAGCAATCAATCAGACCCCATAGCGACCAATCAAAGCCCATAGCGACCAATCAGAGCCCGTAGCGACTGGTCAGAGCCCATAGCGACCGGTCAGAGCCCATAGCAATGATCAAGTCCAAGCGCCAACAAAACCATAGCAACCCAAAAAAGCTCAGTTATTTGTCTTTTACTGCTTGGGGAAAAAGAAACTGAGCTCTGTTGCTATGGTCTTTATTATTGCTATGGTCTCTGATTGGTTGCTATGGGCAACATGGAATTTCATTCACAAATGAGGCCTTTAGTCTTAAAAATAAATGTGGTGCAGGTTTACTCTGTTTGTTGGCTTAGTTTATGTCATTAACTGATCCAATATCTCGGGGCAAGGTGCGATAAGCTATAGATGCCAGGTTCAGCGCCACAGAAGTGTCTAAAAGCTATATAAAGAATATAAAATAAACGAAGCGTAAAGCATTTGCATCAGTATTTTCGCCCAATTTATCCCAGAATTCTAGCACAAGCACCACAGTAAGTCTGCCCCAATGTTCTGCTTTTTATATTTCACTATAGGCTTTACTGACACAGCACAAAAAACAAAACGAAACAGAAATGGCGAGAAAAACACTATAAAACCATGAAAAACACTATAAAACCATAAGAAACACTATACAACCAGCACAAATGAAAGAAAAAATGCTTCTCTTATTCATGTCTACAAACTGATATCCCTCTTTTGGGGCTCCTAGGGTTTTTCTTCATCCTGACTCTAACATTCGTCTTATCAGAAACAAAAAAGAATTGTGCCCAAAAGGGTAAATTTCACGCTGCAGCATGAAATGTCCCCGCACAATTTTCTACATGTTTTATAAAGGAATCTGCTCCAATTTGAGTCTTCTGGTCGTGTGTAAGGGGTCGGTATGGAATTCTTGATTCCCCACCCCACCTGGATTTGAATGGTTGCTTGACCCTGCAGGCCAGGAAGGAGACTCCTTTGTACAAGGTTGTGAAAACTCAGTGGGAAATCAAAGTTCCCCATCACTGTATAGGTAAGGGCTGATGGGTCACACAGCAGGAAATCTCTTATTTCCCCTTTTGGGGGGAACCCGAATTCTGTCCCCATGTAATAGAGGCCCGGTAAAAAATGTCATAGTCAACTGGGGGGGTGTATGTGTGGAGGGGGGCTGCGGATCAAATGACTGATGGTTTAGTATAAGGGGGAGGGATGGGAGTGACAGCGAGTGCCTCTATCCCCGACCTTGATCCATGTCCTGCTGATGTCTGAAGATGGTGTTTTAGGGGCAGGTATTTTGGGGGTGCAGCAGACAAAAATCTATCCCCCCGCACCTAGACCATGTCCATGCTGTGCAATGAATGATGGTAGTATAGGGGGAGGTACTGGGGTTTTGACGCAGAAAGACTCTATCCCCGCACCTTGATCCATGTCCATGGATGTCCCCAAGATGGTCAGTAAAGGGGAGGTACTGGGGTGTGACAGCAGAGTTGATCTTCCCCGCACTAGACCATGTCCTTTGGTGTAACTGACTGATGGTCGTTATTAGGGGCAGGTACGGGGTTGACAGCAGAGCTAGCACTCTATCCCACACCTGATCCATGTCCATGGAGTCACATGACGTGGTCAGATAGGGGAGGTATGGGGTGTGACGCCCAGCTAAAACCTATCCCCCCCAGATCCATTTCCCTGCGATGTCACGCTGGGGGGGGGGTGGTAGAAGGGGCAGGTACGGGGTTTGGGGCAGCAACTGACCTATCCCCCCAAATATATCCATGTCCATGCTGAGTCACATGGTGGTGGTCACCGCCTTCTCCTGATACTTCCAGATGGTTTTCATTTTCCAGCATCACCAGTCGGCAGCGGGTGGGCAGGACATTGCTGTGAAGGGCCGTTCTTGGGGGAGGGGGCGGGGGGTGACCTGGGAGGTGGACGGGAACCTCTCCCTTT
This sequence comes from Phyllomedusa bahiana, assembly GCA_025379985.1. Taxonomy (NCBI): domain Eukaryota; kingdom Metazoa; phylum Chordata; class Amphibia; order Anura; family Hylidae; genus Phyllomedusa; species Phyllomedusa bahiana. The sequence continues at coordinate 8,599 of JAODAL010003019.1, forward strand.
TACAAACCGGCTGTAGTGACAATGGACGCTGATTATCCCGGTGCCCAGGGAAAACGATGCCGGGAGGAGCTCCCTGTCATCACAAACCCGTCCCGTGAGGAGACCCGGGGGAAAAACCACGGGGATTACAGGGAAGGGGGTATTATGGGGAATTTACACCCCACACCTTCTTTACCCCCCTGTGCTGGAGTTTTCGGAAGAGGGGTATTTTGGGGGATTTTAAAAACACCTCACACCTTCTATACCCCTTTGCTGGGAGTTACGGAAAGGGGTATTACTGGGGGTTTATCAAACCCCCCAACCTCTATCCCCATGTACTGGAGTTACAGTAAGAGGGGTGACTGGGGGATTATACACCCACAAACCTTCTATACCCCAAGTGCTGGAGATTAAGGAAGGGGGTTTTATGGGGTATTATACACACCCACACCTTTTATACCCCATGTGTGGAGATTTCAGGTAAGAGGGGTATTATGGGGATTATACAAACCCACACCCTTTTATACCCCCCTTGCTGGAGTTTTCAGGTAAGAGGGGAAATACGCGGTATTTACACCTCACACCTTCTATACCCCATGTGCTGGAGATTAAGGTAAGAGGGGATTACTGGGGTACATACACACCTACACCTTCTTACCCCATTTTTACGGAGGAATTTCAGGTAAGGGGGTTTTTTCTGGGATTATACATCCACCCTTCTTTTTTTTTACCCCATGGCTGGAGTTTTTAGGTAAGAGGGGGATTATGGGGTATTTTACACCACACCTTTATAACCCCTTTACTAGAGATTAAGGTAAAGGGGTATTATGGGGTATTTTAAAAACCCTCACCTTTATCCCCAGTATGGAGATTTTTGTAAGAGGGTATTTGGGGTATTATACCTCACACCTTTTACCCCCGTGCGGAGGGTTTCAGGTAAGAGGGTATTACTGGGGTATTTTAAAAACCCCACACCTTCTAACCCCTGTCTGGAGGTTACAGGGTTTTTAAAAGGGGTATTATTGGGGTTTAATTAAAACCCCACACCTTCTATTTCCCTGTGCGGAGATTTCAGAAAGGGGGGTATTACTGGGGTATTATACACACCCCACACCTTCTATACCCCCTGTATGGAGATTAAGGTAAGAGGGGTTTACGGAGTATTATACACCCTACACCTTCTTACCCCTGTACTGGAGATTTAAAATAAGAGGGGTATTTTGGAGTATTATACATCACACCTTCTATCCCCATGTACTGGAGATTTCAGGTAAAAGGGGATTAGGGTTTATCACACCTCACACCTTTATTTCCCTTGCTGGAGATTACAGGTAAGGGGGTATATGGAGTATTATCACACTTCCACCTTCTATACCCCATGTATGGGTTTTAAGGTAAGAGGGGTATTACTGGGGGTATTTACACACCTCACACTTCTATACCCCATGATGGGGATTACAGGTAAGAGGGGTTTCTGGGTATTATAAAACTCCACCCTATACCCTGTACTGGAGATTCAGGTTTTAAAAAAGGGGTTATTACTGGGGGGATATACAACCACACCTTCTATACCCCCTGTGGGAATTGAGGTAAAGGGGTTTACGGGGGTATAATCACCCCCACCTTTTATACCCCATGTGCTGGGGATTACAGGTAAAAAAGGGGTTATTTCTGGGGTATTATACCACCCACCCTTCTATACCTCATGTGCTGGAGATTACAGGTAAGATGGGTATTACTGGGGTATTATACACAAACCCCCACACCTTCTATACTCCCCTTGTGGGATTACAGGTAAAGGGGGTATTTTCTGGGGTATTATACACAATTTTACACCTTCTATACCCCCGGCGGGGGTTAAAGGGAAGAGGGGTATTTTCTGGGGTTTTTTTTTACCCTCACAATTCTTTCCCCAGGGGCTGAGTTTACAGGTAAGGGGGTTTACTGGGGTTTTTTACACACCTCACACCTTCTATACCCCATGTGTCTGTTTTCAGGTAATGGGGATTATGGGGGATTATACAACCCCACACTTCTATACCCAGTGTGGAGATTACAGGTAAGAGGGGTATTACTGGGGTTTATACACATACACCTTCTTACCCCATGTACTGGGGGAAATTTTAAAGGTTTTGAGGGGTATTACTGGGGGTTTTTTAAAAAACACCTCCCACCTTCTTACCCAGTGCTGGAGATTTCGGTAAGAGGGGGTTTTTACTGGGGTTTTACACCTCACACCTTTTTACACCCCATGTGGGGATTACAGGTAAGAAGGATATTACTGGGGATTATACACCCTCACACCTTCTATACTCCTGTATGGAGTTACAGGGAAAAGGGGGGTTTTCTGGGGTATTATACCCTCACATTTCTATACCCATGTGCTGGAGACAAGGGAGAGGGTTTATGGGGGTATTTTACCTTCACACCCTTTATAAAACCATATATGAGATTAAGGGAAGAGGGATATTTTTTTGGGGTATTATAACACCTCAACCTTCTATACCCTTCTGGGAGATTTTCAGGTAAGAGGGGTATTACTGGGGTATTAACACCTCACACCTTCTTTTCCCCTGTGCTGGAGATTCAGGTAAGAGGGGGTTTATTACGGGGATTATAAAAACCCTCACACCTTCTATAACCCCCATTGGGGAGATTTACAAGAAAGAGGGATAACGGGGTTTTCCCCCCCACACCCTCCCCTTCCCCACTGGAGATTAAGGGAAAAGGGGGAAGGGGTTTTTTAACCCTCACCCCTTACCCCATTGCTGGAGATTACAGGTAAAAGGGGGGATTTTCTGGGGGATTTACCCTCCACCCTTTTTACCCCTGTGTGGAGATTACAGGAAGGGGGTATTACTGGGGTATTAACCTTCCCCCTTTATACCCCATGTGCTGGAGATTACAGGTAAGAGGGGTATTACTGGGGTATTATACACCTCACACCTTCTATAACCCATATACTAGAGATTACAAGTGGAATCTTAGAGAGATCTCACACATTCTATATCTCATGTACTGTAGACTAGAGGTTAGAGGGGTATTACTGGGTGTAATGAAATGGATTTCTGTTGATCAATTATTTAAGTTTTGTTGAGTAGTTGATTTATTTTTTATGTATCAAATTTGTTTTATGTTTACTGGAAACCTACATCAAGTCCTGGACACATGTAAGGGGCTTCTTCAGTATATGGGATGGAATTAGGTCAGCCTGGTGGTGGCAGTGTCAATTAGCACAGACACGGTAGTGAGAGAATGAGGAGAAGAGGGAGACCAGCTGGCTCCAGGACCACCAGGTTCCTGAACATGTGGCGTATGGACAATGGAAAATATTATACATTAAGGAAATCTTGATCACAATCAGAACCCCAGCCACTGCTCCTATATCAAATGCCAGGTTTTTTGCTCTAGGTAACCACATAACAGCATCATGGTTCAGTTCTGAATCTCTCCTATTCATATTTGGTATCCCTGAGTTGGTGAATTTATATTTTGGAACCTGGCAGTCAATCTCTGGCTAAAAGAGTTCATGGAGGAGTTATGAGTATGACAAGCTGGAATTATGATTGCTATACTGTCCCCTGCATGTTATTAGCCATCCCCTCTGTGACCTTAGGAGGATGAAGCACTTAGTGGGGTTTGGCAGTTTCTTTAAACACACCGTGGCCCAAATCCTACCTCCTCCTTAGGTCACAGAGGGGACAGTATAGCAATCATAATTCCAGTTTGTGTTATAACTCTTCCTAGGACCGTCCTAAACAAAACATATGACCAATTACAGATTATTATATGTATATATTCAACAGGCTGAATATCTCGTGCCTCCAGGTCACAGTCTTTCTGATTTGTGTCATTTATAATAGATCCTCCGATTCTCACAGATCCTCTGGTTCTCCGATCTCGATGGTTTCTGTCTCTTGTTCTGGTTGGATTGATGATTGTATCTGCCGGGATATTTCTGGTGAGTCAGTTTTGGGAGATTTTATCTTCTGTGTATAAATGATATAAATACATGATAGAAAACTGTGAGGAGACGAGGGATCTACAAGATCTGTCATCTGTTATGTTTTATCAGTATCGGAGGAAGAAGTCGGTGTCCAGAGCTGTAGAGATGAAGAAGATGGAGTCCGGGGATGTGGAGATGATGAATGGTCACTTAGAAGAACATGTCCGTCCTCCCAGGAGCGGATCAGAGCCAGGTGCTGCTATATTCAGACCAAGGAGGGAGAGAGCTGTGTGTCTGTGAGTGGCTGGGGTGTGAGTGGTGGAGGGACAGGGGGTGTGAGTGGTGGGGGTGTGAGTGGTGGAGGGACAGGGGGTGTGAGTGGTGAAAGAACCGGGGGTGTAAGTGGCGGAAGGACAGGGGGTGTGAGTGGCGGAGGGACAGGGGGTGTGAGTGGAGGAAGGACAGGGGGTGTGAGTGGCGGAAGGACAGGGGGTGTGAGTGGCGGAGGGACAGGGGGTGGTTGCTGGTGGAAGGAAAAGGGGGTGTGTGGGGGCGGAAGGGCAGGGGGTGTGAGTGGCGGGAGGACAGGGGGTGTGAGTGGCGGAAGGACAGGGGGGTGGGGAGTGGCAAAAGGGAAACAGGGGGGTGGTGGAGGGGCAAGGCGGGGTTGGTGAGTGGCGGAAGGACAGGGGGTGTGAGTGGCGGAAGGACAGGGGGTGTGAGTGGCGGAGGGACAGGGGGTGTGAGTGGTGAAAGGACAGGGGGTGTGAGTGGCGGAGGGACAGGGGGTGTGAGTGGTGAAAGGACAGGGGGTGTGCATGGCGGAAGGACAGGGGGTGTGAGTGGCGGGTGTGTGAGTGGCGGAAGGACAGGGGGTGTGAGTGGTGGGGGTGTGAGTGGCGGAAGGACAGGGGGTGTGAGTGGTGGAGGGACAGGGGGTGTGAGTGGCGGAGGGACAGGGGGTGTGAGTGGCGGAAGAATAGGGAGTGTGAGTGGCGGAGGGACAGGGGGTGTGAGTGGCGGAAGGACAGGGGGTGTGAGTGGTGGAGGGACAGTGGGGTGTGAGTGGTGGAGGGACAGGGGGTGTGAGTGGTGGGGGTGTGAGTGGTGGAGGGGTTGGAGGTATGAGTGGCGGAAGGACAGGGGGTGTGAGTGGTGAAAGGACAGGGGGTGTGAGTGGCGGAAGGACAGGGGGTGTGAGTGGAGGAAGGACAGGGGGTGTAAGTGGCGGAAGGACAGGGGGTGTGAGTGGCGGAAGGACAGGGGGTGTGAGTGGCGGAAGGACAGGGGGTGTGAGTGGCAGAAGGACAGGGGGTGTGAGTGGCGGAAGGACAGGGGGTGTGAGTGGCGGAAGGACAGGGGGTGTGAGTGGCGGAAGGACAGGGGGTGTGAGTGGCGGAAGGACAGGGGGTGTGAGTGGCGGAAGGACAGGGGGTGTGAGTGGCGGAAGGACAGGGGGTGTGAGTGGCGGAAGGACAGGGGGTGTGAGTGGGGGAGGGACAGGGGGGGTGAGTGGCGGAGGGACAGGGAGTGGGTGTTGTAGGATGGGGGGTGAGTGATGGGAGGATTGGGGTTTGAGTGCCGGAGAACAAGGGGTGTGTAGTGAGCATAATGAAATGTGACAGAATCTCTAATCACAGGGGTAATTTGCTGCAGATATCATGGGTGTCAGTGTTTGAGCAAAGAGACCAAAGTCTCTAAGTATGCAGGGACACTCAGTTTGGGGGGCGCACAGTGTTCGGTAAAGGGTTTAAACCTCAGGGTGCGGATGTGCGCTGGGATCTCATTCGTCCTCTTCATACATAGTCCGTGGTCATGTTCATGGCTCTGAGATCTGAGGACATGTGCAGTAATTGGATGATACTATCCAGTGCTAAGTCCAGAGGAGACACAGGGTCTCCATTTTGACACTTAGGGCCTCATGTATGAAAACTGTCTAGGTTTAAGACTTTTTTTTTATTGCCAATGGCAACTAATTACATCTCATAGCAACCAATCAGCCCATAACAACCAATCAGAGCCCATAGCAACCAATCAAAGCCCATAGCAACCAATCAAAGCCCATAGCGACCAATCAAAGCCCATATTGACCAATCAGAGCTCATAGCGACCAATCAGAGCTCCCCTTTCATTTTTACAAAGCACTATATGAAATGAAAGGGGAGCTCTGATTAGTTGCAATGGGCAACAAAGACAGTCTTAAACCTGGACAGTTTTCATACATGTGGCCCTTAGTCTCTGCTACCAACAATACTATTATTCTGCTGATGCGCTGCAAATAGAATAATTACAGCTTAATCTAATTGTCTAATGCACATACCGGGCTCCACTGTGATAACTTGAGGTCAGTTCTTCCAGCAGCGGAGGGTATTGTGCCGTTAGGGCAGTCAGTGGTAGTTGGACCAGTGGTTAGTGTCTCTATGATGGGCTGATCTCCATTGCTCTGTACAGCCGCCATGTTCCTGTATGAAGAGCACAATCCACCACCATGATCAGTAGATGACTCCCCTCTGCCTACAGCTCCTGACCCCAGAGAAGCCTGTGACCAGTCCAGCAGTGGTGATGAGAATATATTGTATGATGTCCCCATCACACTGATGATAGAACTTGTTTCCTTCTAGATCCTCCTGATGTCACCACAGAACTTTTAGATCCTCCTGATGTGACCACAGAACTGCTGGATCCTCCTGATGTGACCACAGAACTGCTGGATCCTCCTGATGTCACCACAGAACTGCTGGATCCTCCTGATGTCACCATAGAACTGCTGGATCCTCCTGATGTGACCACAGAACTGCTGGATCCTCCAGATGTGACCAGAGAACTGCTGGATCCTCCTGATGTCACCACAGAACTGCTGGATCCTCCTGATGTCACCACAGAACTGCTGGATCCTCCTCATCAGGAATCCCAGGATCCCCACAGGATGAATGGATCCGGGATCTGTGTAGTATAACCGGTCTCCGTCTTGTGGACAATGTAGCTTTGTACTTACGTCACTCGCCTTTTTCTTCCTCAAAGCAACGATCAAGGCCCCACCAGTATCAGCCGCCGTCCATCTGTAATGGAAAAGTATCCGGTTATTATTTCATTGGCCACAAAATGATTCCTTCCTAAAGTAAAAGTTCTGGCCTGTGACCGGGAATTTTCCCTTTGGGCGGTCTTAGAGGGCCTTGGGGGGAGCGGTTTTCTAACCACTGTGTTTACCCCTTTTTCTTTTGGGGTGGGTTTTTGGACTCTTCAAGAGGACGGGGTCTGGGTATCCCAAACCTTTAAAAATTCCCCCCATCCCTGCTGTTACAAACATTTACGTACTCGCTGTTTTTCTGTTGCAATTTTTTTTAAATATGTTTTAAAATATTCAGTTCTGTGGTTTCTAAAAACATTTCCCTTTTTTATTATTATTTTTTATTTATTATTATTAATTTTTTTCTTTTTATGAATTTTTTGAGCAAACCCTTTTTTCCAAAGGGCGTGTTACCCTTTGGGGGGGTTTTATAAAAATAAGGGGTGAAACCCAAATACGGGAGTTGGTGGGCCCAAAAAATTAACAACTTGTACAAAATGGAAAGAAGAGGGCCCCGCCCGTGATAGCTTACAGTCTACAAGGAAGACATTTTCGTGGGGTAGTTAAAAGTGGCTTTTTGGGGGTTTTTGTAGGGGGGGGAGGGTCCCCCGAATGAGAAGGGGTTTTTTTGGTTGTTTTTGAGGGGGTGAGAGTGGAGGAGGGGTCTGAAGTGTTGGGGCCCGTTTGGGTTCCCCGAGTGTGGGGGGGAAACCGGGAGAAGGGCTTGGGATGGTTTTTTTAAAAGAAGCTGATAAAAAAGGAGGCAAGGTCCCGTGAGGAGCGGAGGGTTGCGAGGGGGGGTATTTAGAGAAAGGGGCAAAAGTATGAAGGGGAGAGGTTATGGGGGGCTTTTTTTTTTAAAAGGGGGGGGAACGGGTTTTGGGCCCCCGGGTTCCCCGGGCCAAGGGGGCCCCCGGGGCGCACCCCCTTGTGTCCCCCCCCGGCAGGTCCCCGGGGGGGGAACGGGTGCCCCCGCGGGTTCCCCACTGCCGCCCGTGGGCTGCATCCCCTTTCCCCTCTCCTCCCTTGGCCGCGTCCGTTCGCTCCGCGTCCCCGTGGCCGGAGTGCGCCCCTGCGCCCCCCCCTAGCGCGCCCAAAACGCCTGCGCTCGTTCATGTAAATTTAAAGGGGGCGTGCGGGCCCGGGAATTGGTAATTTTTCCGGGGGCTTTTCTTATTTAAGTTTAGGTCCAAGGGCACTTCCCCCCTGGGTCTTGTTGGGCCCCTTTCCTTTGAGAAAGGTGTTTCCTTTTTTAGTCTATTTGCCTTGCCCTTTTACCGAAAACCCTTTTAAAGTTTTTTCGATCCGAAAAACCCCTGCCGCTGCCCCCGCCTTATCGCCCCGTCCCCCGACCCCGAAAAACCCTAGCCGCCCTGCCCCTGAAACCCTTCTGCCTTTCCCACCAAATACGTTTTTTGGGTTTACGTTTTTTTTTCCCCGTGAAACCCCGGCCCGCCGCCCCAGGGGAAGTTACGTCCCGGGGGGACGAACCCTTTGGTTTTGCCTCAAGCCGCAGCAAAATCCAATTTCCCCTTTTCGGGGGGGCTTTGGGGAAAAACCCGGGGGGTACTTAGATTCCGTTCCCCGGCTGGCCTTTTTGCTTTTTCGCCTTGGCCGGGGGGTCAGCGGATTCCCCTTTCAAAATTTTTCCCTTTTCAGTTAAAATTTTAAACCAAAGGGTCCCCCCAAGGTGCCCCTTTCCAAGCATTCCCGATTAAATTCCCCGGTTGTTTCCCAGCAAACGCCCCAAAAAATTTGGGCCAAAAAAAGGGCCGCGTTGGGCCGCTCTCGGGGCCCTGATGCTTTTAGCTCTTTTTGCATCCCCGCAGCCGCCCCCCGTTGTGGCTTCCCTTTTACACTGCCCGTTTTATTTGGGCCCCCCGTGGGAAACCCCAAATTTCGGCTCCCTTTTACCCTCAGCTTTGCCGGGGACCCCCAGCTCTGCCCGGGGTTTTCATTACGCAGTGCTCTATGCACCCTGGAGCTGGGTGGCGGGAAACCCGTTTCCTTCCCGGGAGGGGTTAAAATGGCCATCGTTTGGGGAGCCCCACTTTCCGGGAAAGGGCCCTTTTTGGGCAACCCCCCCTTTGGGGCAAGGGAAAAAAACCCCGTGGGCCCGCGGACCCCAGATCCCTTCCCCCCAGGAATTCCGCCAAACCCTTTTTTGGGGGCCGGCGCCGGGGCCCTTTCCCCTTTTAGTTTTGCCCTCTTGGGCCTTTTGTAGGGGGAGTCCCCTGTGGGTACTATGCGGTTCAATTCCGTTTTTTCCTTTGGCTTCGGAGCTCGCCCCCTGGGAAAAAGATGGTTTCCCCCTTTCGCCACCCCTTTAAAAGGGGTCTGTCCTGCAGGTAAAAGAGCTTTTGGGAGCAAGAAAACCTCCCGTTCCCCCCTGAAAAGAAATTTAAATTTTCCCTTTGGGCCCCTGCATCGATATCAGGTTCAATGAAAGGAGGGGAGCTTCGCCCAAAAAAAAGGAGGTGCTTCATCCTAAACGTCCGGGGGAAAAGCTTAAACCCAGGTGCCGTAGGGGGGAGGGGCTCTAGGGGGCAGTTCCTTCCCCCTCACGTTTGAAAATTTATGCCAAATGGGGTGAAGCTGACGCAGGTTCTTTTGTTTGGAGTTCTGCCCTTTCCTGGACTTTGGGGTTTTGCGGGAACTTTAACCATGCCTTTCTGGTATCCCCGGGGGACCGCGTGCCTGGGAGTTGCTGGAGAAACCTTTGTGAAATTTTTCGGTCCCGTGGGGAAACTCCTCATGATCCCCTTTCCCGTATATAACGGGCCAGGGACTTCGGGGGAGGGGGTCTACATAAGGAGAAGATGGGGTTCCCCCGTCCCGTCCCCTTTCTTCCCCGGCGATTCCCCTTGGGGCTTCCCTGGCTTTTCAAAACCCCTTACTGCCCCTAAAGCTGGATTGGGAAAACGGGTTGGGGGTCCTGCGTTTTGGGGGGCCCCGAAAGCCCGGAAACCCCCCCGCTTGGAGGTACCAAGCCCGGTTGGGGTAAACCTTTCCGCACCCCCTTTTTTCCCAGCTTTCCCGCCAGGTCTACCCCGTGCGTACCAGGACTTTGGGGGCGTTTTTTCTCCTTTGGGAAAGGGGGCCAAAACGCTGCCACCCCAAAAACGGGGCCCTTTCGGGTGCCCCCATTGACCTTTTTTCCAGGAAACCCGTCCGCCCCGGGGGAAAGGGGCTTCCGTTTTTTGTACCGGAGACTCGGCCATGTCGGGCCCCATACAAGAGAAAAATTGCAGGGAAAAGGGTTTTCTCGCTAAGTTTTTTTTCAAACCACAGCCGGGGGACCGGGATTTTTTTTTTTTTTTGTTTTTAAAGGGATGGTTCCTGTCCTTTTTTTGACAAAGTATTTTTGGGGTTCAAACTTAAAATTCCCCCGGGGAAAAAAACCGCCCATCCTCTCCCCATGATCGCAGATAAATTTTTTTCCCCCTCAAGGGGGTGAAAAAATGTTTTTCCAAAAATTTGGGCTGCCGAGGTGCCCAAAACCCCCATCAGAATTGGGAGGGGGACGATTTGGGAAAACGGCGTTTTTTACCCGGTTGGGCATTTTGAATATCCCCCGTAATGCCCTTTTGGGGTCCCGCAAAAGCTTCCGCAGTTTTTTCCCAAAAATTTTTTAACGATGTCTTCCCGGGGGATCCCCTTGTAACCCCGTGTTGTAGTTTTACTTGGATGAATCCCCAAATTTTTTTTCCCCCGATCTTAAAAACACCGAACCCCAAGTGCGCCAGGTTCTGCGCGTCTAGCCAGCAAAGGGTTGTACGCCAAGCTGGGGAAAAGTTCATTCTTTAGACCCCGCCACCTTCCCCGGGTTTTATCGTCTTCCCGCCAAGGGCCTGAAGATGGACCCCGGAAAAAACTTCCTCTGTGGGGGACTGCCCAAAGGGTCCCTCCTGTTGGTCTTCGGGCCAAACCAGGCTTCCCGGGCTTCGCGAATTTTTAACCCCAATTTTTTCCCAAATTCTCCCCCCTTGGGGGGCTCTATGTGGGCCCCTCCTGGGAAAGAACGCGAACCCCAGATGTGGTTCCCCTGAGGCTGAGGGAAAGGCGTTTGTTGGTCTGGAAAAAAATGCCTTTTTCCACTGCACCCGTTCTGGGGCGGCCTGATTCCGTAAGCGTTTTTCCCCGGGGGTGGATGCTTCTTTTTGGGGCCAGGGGCAGTCCTAAACAGAAAGGCCCCCAAAGGGGAAGATTTCCCCATGTGGGTTCCCTTTTCTAAGACCCCTTTTCGCGGCGGAGCGGAAAATATGCCATTGGGGACGGGAAATCTTGGGCCCTCAAAATTAGCCCCGGAGGAAATGGCCGGGAAAAACTGCTGGGGGGGGCCGCCCTCCCATTTGACATTTTTACGGACTTTAAAAATTTCTGTAAACTCAGACGGCCCCCCCCGTTTGAAAACCCCGCCAAGCCCCATTTGGTCTCTCTTTTTCTCACGCCCTTTGGGCTTTCACATTTCATTTCCCAAACCCGTGAGAAAAAAATCCCAAAGGGTGACGCCCTCTCCGTGCCTGGAAGGACCCCGGTTTTAAGAACCCCTGTCACAAAACATAATTTTTTCCAAGAAAGGTTGGGTTTTTGTGGCTCCCCCCAGTTTTCCTGAACGTCCCTAAATGGCAAAGGGCCTTAGGCCCCCCCCGCATCAAAGGAAAAAAGGTGGGTTTGGGAAAGGGGGCCCCCTAAAACTCTCTTTTTGGTTGGGGCAAATTTCCGGGAAACAAGGAAGTCCTTCGCTTTGATTCCACGGCAATATTTGGGGGCCTACCCTGGGGTCAGGTGCAAGGACTTCACGCCAGCCTGTATAAAATGTCTTTGGAACAAGGGTTTCCCCCGCCCCCAGGCCGGCCCGGGCTCCCGCATTCTGCCCTTTTCCTGAGATTCCTGGAAGCAATTTTTCCCTGGATTTTCATCAAAGATCTTCCGGCCCCTCTTGGGGAATTCGGTTCAATTTTGGGTGGTTACGGGCGGGGTTTTAAAAAGTCCCATTTCGTTAAAACCCCCCCTTCCCCCAGGGGGCCTGCGTCTTTCTCCACAATTTGCCCAAAAAAACAGTTCTTCCGACATGTTTTCCCACTACATGGGTTACCTTCACAATTGTTTCCGAAAGGGCGTCCAATTTGGGTTTTCCCCTTTTTGGCGGGACTTTTGCCCCCCGTCTGCAAGGTTTAAACTTTGGGGGTTTTTTTGTAAGGGATACCACCCCCAAAACCCAAAGGGGGGTGGAGCAGGGAGTGAAAAAAGGGTTCTTTTGGGGGAATACCTACGTCAATTTGTATTTTGGGGCGTAAGGAAACTGGGGCGGAAAATACCCCCCTTGGGCCGAATTTTCGTAAACCAAACGTTTTTTCGGAGGCAGCCCGGGGTTCCCCATTCTTTGTAGGGCTATGGGGCCCCCATCCGCACCCCCCCTCCCTGCCCCCTAATTCGGGGGGGTGCCCGGGTTGTCAACGACCCCAAATTCGGGTATCAAAGGGCCTTTTGGCCAGGGACGCGCGTTCCCCACTTCCGGGCCCCTGCCCCTTGAAGACTAGGCTGAAAAGAGGAGAAAACCCGCCCCAAAATTTCCCCCCCAGGGGACAAAGGGTTTTGGCCCCTCCTCAAAAGGGACGTGCGCCTGAGGTTTCCTTGTCTCAAATTGGGCCCCGCTTCCCCGGACCCCTTTAATGGTTTTTCGGCCAAATTTAACCCGGGGGGGCGTACAAGCTTTTCCATGCCTCCCTCTCTCCGGATAAAAAAGCATTCCATGTCTCCCTCCTTAAAACCCCTGGTCCCGAAACCCTTTCTCCCCCAGGGAAAAATTGGGGGGAATTTCCCTTCCCCCGTTGCAAAGTCCCCCGACAAATTTTTTAGGTAAAAGGGCATTTGGAGATTTAAAAAGGGGGGTCAAAAGGGAAGCGCTTCTTCCTGTTTGATTTGGGAAAAAGGGTTCGGGCCCCCGAGGGAGAGGGGGGCCTGGGAAAACCAGAATGCAAAAAACCTGAATCGTTTAAACCCCCCCCTCCTCAGGTTTTTGGTCCCAAAAAAAAAAAGGGGGGGAGGTTTTAAGGGGAAGGGGGGTTTTTTTTTAACGGGTTGCGCCGCGGTGGTCACGGACCGCGGACGCCCCGTGTCCCCCGCGGAAAGGTCCCCGGCGGGGAGGGTGCCGCCTTGGGGGCCCACTGCCCCCCGTGGGGTGCAAACCGTCCCCCTCTCCTACCTGACCCCCGCTCCCGTTTGGCTTTCCCCGTCCCCTGTTGGCCGGGGGTGCGCCCGCCCCGCCCCTAGCGCGCCAAGGGAGCGCGCTGTTAATGTAAAATTTAAAAAGGGGCAGTGCGCCCGGGAATTGGCTAATTAAAAGGGGGCTTTTTATTATTTAAGTTTAGGGGGAAAAAGTCACTTCCCCCTGGGTCTTTGTTTTCCCAGTGCCTTTGAGAAAGCGTTCCTGTTTGCTATTAGCCTTGCCGTTTTCCCGGGGCCTTTCTACGTTTCTTTGACTCCGGGAAAACCCCTGCCGACTGCCCTGGGCCTTATCGCTGTCCCCCTACCAGAAAACCCTAGCCGCCCCCCCAATGCCTTTCTGCCTGCCCCAAACCCCACGAAATTTTGGATTTGTTTTTTTTACCTTAGCTTTACCCCGGCTGCCGCCGCAGGCAAAAATCCGTAAAGGGGGGGGAAAGACCTGGTAGCCTCAAAAACCCCAGGAAAATTTCCCTCCCCCTTTGGGGGGCTTTTTGGTGAAAAAAAAGGGGGTACTTTTGATTCCATTTCCCTGGCGGGGGGCCCTTTGCTTTTCATCGCCCGGGGTGGTCCAGCGGATCCCTACCAAGTCCGTTTTCAGTAGGTCCCGGATTAATAACTTGAACTAGAAATTTTTTTTTTTTTAAATTTTAGGGGAAAGGGAAGCCCGTTTAGGGAAATTGGGAAAAGGGGGGAGGCAGGGGAGTAGTGGGGGAGGATGGTTTAAGGGCGGGCAGCAAAGTTTAAGGGGGGGTTTGGAGCGGGAGTGACGGGCTAGGCCCGGATGTTGCGTAGTCTTGGCGGGGAGGGGGGGGAAAAGGGATGGACCCAAATTTTTTTGGTTTTCGAAATTGAGGAAAGAGCGGATGCAAGAGATATTTTTCAGGTGGAGATGGCAGGCAGAGGTGAGGGATTGGATGTGCGGTTTGAAGGACAGATTGGAGTCAAAGGTTATCCCAAGGCACTGGACTTGTGGTGCCGGTGAGAGAGTGTAACCATTGACTGTAATAGAGAGATCAGGTGGAGCGAGAGAGTGGGACGGTGGGAAGATGATGAATTCAGTTTTAGGAGGCGGATATGGATGAAAGAAGGTCTGGGATCCAGGAGAACAGAGAGATGGGTGTCGTCAGCATACAGGTGGCATTGCAAGTTATGTGATGCTATTAACTGACCCAGGCTAAGAGTGTAGATAGAGAAGAGTAGTGGACCAGGACTGACCCCTGGGGGACACCAACAGAGAGCGGGCAACCCTTCAGCATTAAATATTACATTAATTGCAGCATCACTTGTGTTCTATTTAGTCACCTGTAATCTCTGTCATTTGTGGTATGTTGTCCATACATCCTGTGCCCTGAAGGTGAGAACATGTCACCATTTATCTGATGTAAATGCTACAGCTTTTCATCATCATCATCATCATCATCATCATCATCATTATTATTATTTATTTTAGGGTGCCATTGATTCCAGGGTGCTGTACATTCAAGGTGGTTACATACATAACATAGGTCAAACAAGTACAATGGTGACAATATGTGACTAAGAACAGGTACAGATGGAAAGACAGAAGGTGAGGGGCAGACATGTTTGTGGGTTGCAGGGTCAAGGGGGTTATGGTAGGTTATAGGCTCCTGAAGAAATGGGTTTTCAGGTTGCTTTTGAAGCTGGTGAAAGTGGAAGAGAGTCTGATGTGTTGGGGCAGTGAGTTCCAGAGTGTGGGGGAAGCACGAGAGAAGTCTTGGAGACAGTTGTGTGAGGAGCTGACATGGGGAGAGCAGAGAAGAAGGTCATGTGAGGAGCAGAGATTGCATGAGGGGAGGTATCTAGAGATTAGGGCGATGTATGAAGGGGAGAGGTTATGGAGAGCCTTGTAGGTCATGGTTAGTAACTTGAAACTAATTCGCTGAGCGATGGGTAGCCAGTGAAGGGATTGGCAGAGGGGAGAGGCAGAGTAGCGAGGAGAGAAGTGGATCAGAAGGGCAGCAGAGTTAAGGTTGTATTGAAGGGGAGCAAGAGTGCTAGACGGGAGGCCACAGAGAAGGATGTTGCAGTAGTCTAGGCGGGAGATTATGAGGGCATGGACTAGCATTTTTGTAGTATCAGGGTTATGGAATGAGTGGATTTGTGAAATATTTTTCAGGTGGAGGCGGCAGGCGGAGGTAAGGGTGTGGATGTGTGGTTTGAAGGACAAAGTGGAGTCAAGGCAGCGGACTTGCGGGACCGGTGAGAGTGTAGAGCCATTGACTGTAATAGAGAGATCAGGTGGCGGTTTTCTCTACATTAAGTTTTATGAGATGGCAGGAGAAGAAGGAGGATATAGACAGTTGGGATCCAGGACAGTAGAAAGTTAATGTCTGGGCCCATTGCATTCAAATGCATGACAGAAGCACTGCCTCACTCTCTGTTCAGGGCATTGAAAGGGTTAATTTACCAATACATGGAGGCAGCCATCTGCAGAGACTTCAGCATCATGAAACTTTTTGGATTTTTCTTTTAAGGATGTATGCACCTTATGGTCACAAAGGACGTACTGATCTCATATTGCATTGTTAGATAATATTATAATGTGTATTTTTCAGATTTTTTATTCCATTTCACATATTTATGATCATGCGATCTGTTATCTGCTATACTATTGGTAGTTGAAACGTTTTAAATGTGTCTTCACCTGAACTAATGCTATGATTAAGGGCACTCTAGCATGAAATGCGTGAGTACTGTTTATTGGCTTCACCATATTTTTCTAGTGGAAATAAATTTATCCTGTTTTATTCTAAGCTGCTGAATTTCTTGCTCCATTTTCTCTTGGATACTTCTGTTAGTGCTCCCAACTTTCCATGTGGCTTCCTGCAGTGGGTGAGCTGGACTTTTGTGTGTTTGAACATCCCCATCATCCAGAAAGGTTCAGTAAAGGACACTTCCCCCTCTTATCACCGCACTGTCCAGTCAGAAACCACTAATTGTCCTAATGAACAGATGGGTCGTTCTAGAAACCTGAGCCAAGGACTGAGGAGACAAAATATACAGTAGACGGTGATCACTTTTACGTTAAAACCAAGCACACCATTATTTTCCTTGTGAAATTCTCAATAGGTTTGATGTGTTACATGACCCTCTTCCAATTGGAAAAACTAAAGTTGGATCCAAAATGTCCGACTTCAAAATGGCTGCCATGGTCAACACCCATCTTGAAAACTTTTTCCCCTCCCATACACTAATGTGCCACAAACAGGAAGTTGATGTCACCAACCATTCCCATTTTATTTAGGTGTATCCATATAAATGGCCCAGCCTGTATATATTCATACACATATATTTTTGTACGTCACGCACCTTTTTCTATTAAAGCTCAAAACGTTTTGTGCTCATATACACTAAGGAGTCTATAGCCTTTAATATGGGTATTTAGCTACCTGACTGCTGGGGAGCGCTGTGTATGTTTGGGGTAAGCGGCAGCAGTCTGTATCTGGGATATGTGGACGGTGTTGCGGGAGCGGGGGAATTATGCTCCGTTTTCACCCTGAGTGGAATGTGAGTGCAGGGTGGAGATAGATTTAACCCTTGCAGTCATACCCAAGCTGGTGAAGTTCATATGTGACACCATCCACGAAAAGAATATGGGCCTCCTTCCATTATCTATAGGGTCCGCGAAACAGAATTTGGGACGGCAATGTCAGGATTCTCCAAAATGAGCCGGGAGCTTTAACGGCCAAGATATCTCTTAGCCCTACCATTTAACCCTTTATACTGTCAGCGCAACTGTGACCAAGGCCGCTAATTATTTTTATAGGGAAAAGGATCCCTTTGTCTCCCCATTGTTACCCCACATGATTGGGGCCTAATAAAAGCTATTATATAATTAGTACATTGTATTATGTAATCAGTCAAACGGTCACATGCTCCAAAGCTGAACTAAAAAATAGCATCAAAAATGTAAGAAAATTCACGTCCTTACTTTCCAAAAAAACACATTTATTGAAAAAATGAAACTAGATGTAACAGGAAACACGGCATCTGCAATAATCTGGGCTATAAAATCGTCACATTATTTATCTTGCACAACGAGCGCCATAAAAAGTGCTGCTTTTTTCCATCCACTTATTTCTCAATAGGACTGAATAGAAAGCAACTAAAAAGTCCTAGTTTATACCTTAAAATATCATGAATTAAGCAAGTTCCAAGCCAAAAAAATACATATTATAGACGTTAGAATGTGATAATACAAATGTGAAAAAAGCAATAACATCATATAAATGTGGAATTGCTGTAGTTGCACCGACCCAGGAAATATGTTTTACTGCATGGAATCTGTTTTCTCTTAGGCTCAACAGCAGCACAACCACTGTGGTAGTTCTGCCCCTGCGAACTGATAGGACAGATGGAACTTTTAATCAAGACAAAAAGGGCCACATGTATGAAATGGTTTTGGTCTAAAACTCACTTTTTTGCCCATAGGTTTCTATAGGGAAAAAAGTGAGTTTTAGACCAAAACCGTTTCATACATGTGGCCCGAAATGTCCATCAATTAACTAGTTTCTGTTCCTTTAAATACCTGGAAGCCCAGCATGCCGTGTGCTTACTACATAGTTTTATAAAGCAGATAAAGTCGACTGAGGGAAAACAGATTTCCGTTTAGAAATCAAAACAACCGATGAGGATTTAGCAAGCAGAAAGCGGAAATCTCTAAGGAGGGTCCTCATGCCTGATTAAGCTTGAATAGACCCTCAAAGGCCACCTCTTCCAAAATACCAGGGTTCAAACTATAAAAGTTTGACAAAAGTTAAAGGGTTTTCTCACCACAATTTTCAGCTTTTAACCTATAGGGAAAGGTTACTTAAAATTATTACCAAGTACATTGCTGTTTAGATTTTGCTTTTATCAGGAGATAAAGAAGATTTTATCTACTGCTTGTGTACACAATTTTCTTTAGGTTACCAACCTCTCTCATCTCTCTCCTTGCTGCAAACTCTTGTCCAGCCATGGTGAGTCACTCCTTGTTGAGTCTTGTCTCTAGCACAGGAGCATGTTTATCTAACTTAATGACCAGATTTAACCTTTAGATCTCTGTAGATTCTGCAGATTATAAACCACCTGCAGTCAAGTCACTGTAACAAGAATGGGAGAACTGATATGCCAATCACTGCTGTAAACCTGCCCACAAAGTAAGAGCCTGAGGCTATAGAACCCCCCACAGCCTGACCAGGAAGTGTGAGTCTGAAACTATAAAACCAAGCACAGCCTAACCAGGAAGTGAGAGCTTGGAGTTGTAGACCCACCCTCAGCCTGACCAGGAAGTGTGAGTCTGAAGCTATAAGGTTAAGTTCACACGGCATAAATACGCCCCGCAATTACGACCCGCGGGGCAGGGGGCAGGCAGCCTTCCGGCCCCATCGACATGTATAACTCTCAGCGCGTAAACGGCGTGAATAATTGACATGTCACTTATCTCCCTCCGCGGCGTATTGTCTCTATGAGAACTGTAAATTACCGTAATTATTGGGACGTATTTCGCCCCGTATTGAGTGCAGCACGCTGCGAAATACGTGCCGAAATACGTCCCAATTTAAGCCATATGAACATAGCCTAAAACCACCCACAGCTTAACCAGGAAGTGAGAGCTTGGAGTTGTAGACCCACCCTCAGTCTGACCAGGAAGTGTGAGTCTGAAACTATAGAACCACCCACAGCCTTACCAAGTGGGAATCTGAAGCTGGCTGATTCTCTGTAAAACAGCATAGTGAGAAAACCCTTTAAGTTTGGGCTCAGTATGACACATTACAAGTTCTTTTCAAAACAATTTTTGGTTCAATGGTATTGGCTGGAGGAATGTGTTCCCCAATCAGAGTGGGATACATATATTGTCAGTGAGGTCCAGCGAGGCTGAACGGTGGACTTCCCGTCTTTGAGCTCCTTCCCTAGAACGAATGATGGGTTCTGACTGACAGGGGGCTTGAGGGTGGCTTGAAGACTTCTGACTGCAGAGCTTGAGCTCTCCAGAGTTTCATAGTTTCATAGTTTGTAAGGCCGAAAAAAGACAAGTCGTCCATCTAGTTCAGCCTGTTGTGCTAATGTGTTGATCCAGAGGATGGCAAAAACCCCCAATGAGGTAGAAGCCAATTGTCCTCATTTTAGGGAAAAATTCCTTCCCGACTCCAATCTGGCATCAGAAAAATCCCTGGATCAATGACCCCTCTCCAGAATCCTAGACACTATAACTTGTTATATTATTATTGTCTCGCCGTGGTTAAGTAAAGGCCATTGCTGAGCCTTATTATCCTGGGAAACTCCAGAATTGGTAACTTTTAGGATCTGTGACTCCCCTTCTGAGGTGACTAGAGCCCCCTAGAGGCAGTAGTCACTGGAAATAGTTTAGAGGCTGCCATCTGCTCCATTCTATATCCAGGACCACTGTGGTTCTTGGGGCTCGGTCGGACTCATACCCAGACTGCAGGCAGCGGGTAGTGCAGCTCTGTGTATCCTCAAGTAAGAATGTTGTATAAGGAAACAACGCGTTTTGCGTTTAATACACTTCGTCAGGTTCCACAGGGGTGTATAGGGAGAAGGGTGGCATAAATGACAATAAAAGAGCAACAAATGTTACTGACGATGCACAACCTAAAAACTATGGTTGATAAATGAAAAAATAATCGTACTATATTACAGTAACAGAAGTTAGTAAATCAGGACTGTTGTGATATACATAAAATATATTCTGAATAAAAATAATGTTACGATATAATAATGCAGATAACAGCTCGTTCTGGTCGCTGGGTCCTCATGGGGATAATGACACCAGGTGACACATCTCTGGTCTTCATCCATAAAAACACTTTGTAGGAGGAGGAGAAGTCACAGCTTGTTCTAGGCGTTACAGGTCCTCCGAGGGCCAGGAGCAGGAGCTCATCGCTCACATTGCTTCTAACTGTAACTAAACACAGAGCAGATACTAAGTGACCTCGTCTTCAGGCCAGAAGCGATCTGCAGCAGGAATAGATGTGATTTTAATAATGAATGCTGGAAGAGAGGAAATCATTAGGAGGAATTAGATTCTGGAGGAAATCGATGGGAATGAATAAACATAAATAAATGAATAATTATTATAATAGAAATCAACCTGAGTTTTACGATCGCCAAGTTGGCACTACCCCCACAAACTAGTTTGCAGGTCAGGTTGGCACCTCGCCCCCAGCCGAGTTTGGCACCACGCACCCATCCGAGTTTGGCAGTTGTCTAGTTGGCGCTGCGCCCACACCGTTCGCCAAGTTAGCACCAAGGCCACATCCCGGTTTGGCTTCCGCCAGCTTGGTGCCACGGTGCCACCTCAGCTTTGTGGTCGCTAACTTGCCACCAAGCCACCACCCGAGTATAGTGGTTGCCAAGTTGGCGCCATTTCCCCCCCCCCCTAGTTGGGTGGATGCCAAGTTGGCTCCATGCGAGTTTGGTGGTTGGCAAGTTAGTGCCACGGTACCACCCGAGTTTTGTGGTCGCTAAGTTGGCACCACTCCCCCACCCGAGTTATGTGGCCACCAAGTTGGCAATAAATCCCCACCTGAGTCTGCATATATGTCATTTTTCGCCCACACTGGACAACTTTTTGACAGTAGCCCGATGAGGACAGCCATACACCAAATCATTTATGTAGGTACGAGTGTCCTTTGTGGAGTGTGATTGAGAGGACACCCCCACCCGAGTTTGGTGGTTGCCCAGTTGACGCCACATCCTCACCCGAATTTGGCATTCGCCAAGTTGGCACTATACCCCCAGCATAGTTTGGCAGGCTTCAAGTTGCCACCACGCCACCAGCCAACTTATGCGCTCACCAAGTTGGCACCATGCCCCAGCTAGAGTTTGGCAGTTACCTTGTTGATGCCACACCTCCACCCAAGTTTGTTGGTCACTAAGCTGGCACCATGCTTCCACCCCAATTTGGTAGGTGTCAAGTTGTCACCATGTCCTCACCTTAAGTTGGCTTTCGCCAAGTTGGGGCCACGCCCCTACCCTAGTTTGACACCTGTCAACTTGGAGTTTGGCAGTCACCAAGTTGATGCCATGCCCCCAATCAAATTTGGGGGTAAGGAGCATGGTTCCATCTGCCACGCACATATCCAAGTTTGTGGGTCTCCAAGTTGGTGCCACGCTCCCACCCCAATTTGGCAGTCGGCAAGTAGGCGCCATGACACCTGGATGAGATTGTCAGACACCAAGTTGAAGCCACATCCCAGCCAAGTTTGACATTCGCCAATTTGGCAACATGCCCTCATTCAAGTTTGGCGGTCACCAAGTTGCCGCCATAGTGCCACCCGAGCTTGGTAGGTGCCAAGCTGGAGTTTGGCGTCTGCCACATTAGCACTCTGACCCATCCCAGTCTGTCATAAAGTTTACGCCACATCCGCACTCAAGTCTTGCAGTAGCCAAGTTGGTGCCATGACCCAATCCAATATGGAGGTTGCCAAATAGGCACCACACCCTCCGTCCGAGTTTGGTGGTTGCAAAGTAGGTACCACACACCTTGGAGGAGATTGGTGGTCGCCAATTTGGCGCTACGCCCACTCCGGAGTTTTGTTGCCGCCCCACCTAAGTTTGTCAGTCGCCAATTTGGCACCACGCCCCCATCACAGTTTTGCAGTTGCAAATATGTTGCCACGTCCACACCCTAGTTTGGCAGTCACCAAATTGGTTCCACGCCCCTACTCTAGTTTGGCGCCCACCAAATTTGAGTTTGGTGGTCACCAAGTTGACACCATGCCCCCACACGAGTTAGTTTCGGGGTCGCCAAGTTGGCGCCGCCCCGTAATCTGAATTTGATGGTCGTCAAGTTGCCGCCACGCTCACACCTGAGTTTGGTGGTCCCCAAGTTGGCTACACGCCAACAGCTGATTTTGGCCGTTGCCAACTTAGCACCATGCTCCTTTCCTAATTATGCGGTCGTTAAATTGATGCCACACCCCCAGCCGAGTTTGGTGGTTGTCAAGTTGGCTCCACACCGTCACTTAAGTTTGGCGGTCGCCAAATTGGCACCACACCCTCACATGAGTTTGGCGGGTCACCAAGTTGCCATCAAGCCCCTTCCTGAATTTGCCGGCCGCCAAGTTTGGGGGTCACCAAGTCGGCGCCCTACTCCTGACCGAGTTTGACAGTCGCCAAATTGTTGCCACACACCCACCATAGTTTAACAGTCACCAAGTTGGTGCAATGCCCCCAGCTTAGTTGGACGGTCACCAAGTTGGTGCCACACCCCCAGATGAGTTTGGCGGTCGCCAAAGTGGCACCACACCCCTACCCAACCCAAGTTTAGCAGTCGCTTTGTTTGTGCCACACCCCCAACCGAATTTGTCATAAGCCAAGTTGGCACCATGCCCCGACCCTAATTTGGCAGCTGTCAAGTTGGCCCCATACCCCCAGCCTAGATTGGTAGTCCCCAAGTTGAACTCGGGGCTGCAGATTTTTGCATCTCTAAATTAGGGGCTACAGAAGTCGGTGTCACCAGAACAGGGGTGATTGCGCCAGACTGGAAGCATCTAATTAACACGTGTGTAGCATGAACAATGAATTCAGCTACATTTACAAAAGCTTATCACATCAAGCCATACTCACTGTTTATTTTCTGTTATGATTAGACTGCAGGATGATAGTGAATGTAAAGTAGGGGCCTTTCAGGTCACAAACTTTTATCCTCTGTATAAGAATTGACTCAGTCTCTTTACAAGGGCTCAACCTGATTAGTCGCTTTAATGAACGTTATAACTATCACCAGTGCCTGGACATTGTTACTGGATGTTTATCACACAGAAGCTCCTCTACTGCCCACAATCTTCTCTGCTTTTCTAAACAATAATTATGAGGAACCTCCTCAACTTCACTGATTCAATGCTTCTCCACTTCCTTCCTTTAAAAGACGAGAAAAGCTGTGTTTCTTTGCTGAAGTTAGTTCTCCTGCTGGTATTGCTTTTATTGTCTGCTTTTGACGACAAGAGCCTGGATAGAGGATACTAGTACTTGCAGAAGGCTTTTTACATGTAGATTTATGGATAAGATGATCAACATTGTCACCATGTTGCCAAATGTCTTAAAATGGGCTTCAAGGAAAATTAAATTGAAAGGTAAAAATAAACTAAACGCATTGCTTTGGAGATAAAATATGATATGGCCACATTGGACGTCCAGATGATAATGACATCATCAATATAGCGAACGTAAAAGTACATGCAGTTGATAAATGCATTCAATTCAGTGTAACAAGAATAGGGCTGTTTGAGCCATACCTCCAGCCAAGTTTTCGTGGGCACCAAGTTAGCGCTAAGCCCCCATTCGAGTTTGGCGGTCACCAAATTGCTGCCATGGCGCCACCCAATCGCTGTGGTTGTTAAGTTGGTACCAAGCCCCCACCCAAATTTGGCGGTCACCAAGTTGGTGCCACACCCACATTTGAGTTTGGTGATCGGCAAGTTGGAGTTTGGTGTTCGCTAAGTTGACACCATGCCCCAAACTGAGTTTTGCGGTTGCAAAGTTGGCGCTATGGCCACACCGGAGTTTCACGATCATGAAATTGGCGCCATGCTCCCACCCGAGTTATGGGACGGTCGCCAAAGTTGGCACCACAACACATACCCTAGTTTGAGGGACATAAAGTCAGCGCTACACACCTGTCTGAGTTTGGCGATCACCAAGTTGTCACCAAGAACCCACCCGAGTTTGCCAGTCGCCAAGTTGTTGCCCATCCCCACGCCAGTTTGGTGGTCACCAAGTTGTTTCCACACCCCTACCATAAGTTAGTGGTCGCCAAGGTGCAATGCCCCCAAGTTGGTGCCACATCCCCAGCAGAGTTATCCATTAGCCAAGTTGACACCATGCCCCCACCCTAATTTGGTGAACGCCACGTTGGCACCACGTTCACACCCAAATTTGAAAGTTGGCAAGTTGGTGCCATGCCCCCCTCAGAATTTGGCGGTCATCAATTTGAACTCGGGTTGTAGATTTTGGTATCTTAAATTAAGGGCTGCAGATGTCGGCATCACCAGAACGGAGATGATTGCGCCAGACTGGAAGCATCTAATTAACGTGTGCAGCATGAACAATGGATTCAACTACATTTACTAAAGCTTATCACATCAAGCCTTACTCACTGTTTATTTTCTGTTAAGATTAGGCCCAGTGATAATACTGTATGTAAAGTAGGGGCCTTTCAGGTCACAAACTTATATCCTCTGTATAAGAATTGACTCAGTCTCTCTACAAGGGCTTTAAGCTGATTAGTGGCTCTACTGAGGGTCATAACCATTACTGGTGCCTGGACATTGTTACTGGATGTTTATCACACAGAAACTCCTTTACTGTCCACAGTCTTCTCTGCTTTTCTAAACATTCACTATGAGGAACCTCCCCAACTGAACTAATTCAATGCTCCTCCACTTCCTTCCTGTAAAAGACAGTAGAGCTGTGTTTCTTTGCTGAACTTAGTTCTCCTGCTGGTATTGCTTTTATTTTCTGCTTTAGATGGCAAGAGCCTGCATACAGGATATTATTACTATGTAGAAGGATTTTTACATGCAGATGTATGTATAAGATGAGCAACATTGTCACCATTTTGCTAAATGTCTCAAAATGGGCTTCAAGGAAAATTAAATTGAAAAGTAAAAATAAACTAAAAGCATTGCTATGGAGATAAAATATGAACCTAGATATGGTCACATCGGACTTCCAGATGAAAATAAAGTCATCAATATAGTGACCATAAAAGTACATGCAGTAGATGAATGGGTTCAATTCAGTGGAGCAACACCCCACTTGAGTTTGGTGGGCACAAAGTTAGTGCTAAGCCCCCACTCGAGTTTGATAGCCACCAAGTTGCTGCCATGGCACCACCCACGCTTTGTGGTCGCTAAGTTGGTACCAAGCCCCCCCCTCAAATTTGGCGGTCACTAAATTGGTGCCACACCCACATTTGGCGATTGCCAAGTTGGAGTTTGGAGGGTGGCAAGTTGGCACCATGTCCCAATCCAAGTTGGTGTCACACCCCCACTCGAGTTATGGAATCACCAAGTTGCCTCCACATCCCGACCCGAGTTTGTATAAAAGTATTTTTCTGTCTGCATTGGACAACTTTATAAAAGTAGCCCGATGATGATGACGATGATGATTGCCGAACACCAAATCATTTATGTAGGTATGAGTTTCCTTTGTGGACTGTGTTTGAGAGAGCGCCCCCAGCCAAGTTTGGCAGGCTCTAAGTTGGCGCTTTGCCCCCAGCCGAGTTTGGTATGCTCTAAGTTGGCATCAAGCCCTCAGACGACTTACATGGGTGGGAGTGAGACGACGGCGCCACCACCGACGACCACGATGACCACGCCGACCACGACGACCGCAACCACAACGACCAGGACGACGACCTAGATGACGGTGATCAAGACGACGATGACGACCAAGACGACGACAAAGACGACGACCAAGATGACGCCGACCAAGACGGCGACGAACAAGACGACGACGTCCAAGACGACGACCAGGACGACGATGACCAAGACGACGAAGATGACAACCACGACGATGACGACCAAGACCACGACTAAGACCACGACGATGATCAAGACAACGACGCCGACCAAGACGACGACGAACAAGACGACGACGACGTCCAAGACGACGATGGCCAAGACGACCAAGACGACAACCACGACGATGACGACCAAGACGACCAAGACCACGACGATGACCAAGACGACGATGACCAGGACGAAGGTGACCAAGACGACGACGACCAAGACAACGATGACTAAGATGACAACCAAGACGAAGAGGACCAAGACAACAACGACCAAGATGACCAAGAAGACGACAACCAAGACGATGACCAAGACGACGACCAAGACGACCAAGACGACGACGATGACCAAGACGACGACCAAGATGACGACCAAGACGACGACCAAGACCAAGGCGACAATGGCGTCAGTGACGGCAACGACACCAGCGATGGCAATGATGGCGACGACAATGGCAATGACCCCGACGATGACCAAGACGACGACAACGACCAAATCAAAGACGACGGCCAAGACGACGATGACGACCAAGACAACGACAACCAAGACTAAGACGACCAAGACGACGTAGACGACGATGACCAAGACTAAAATGATTAACATGGGGGGGAGTGAGACGACAGCACCGCCACTGCCAACCACGCCAACCGTTACCATGACGACCACGATGACTGCAACCACAACAATCACTACGACGACTAGACGATGACCAGGACGACGACAACCAAGATGACCAAGATGCCGAAGACGACCAAGACGCCGAAGACGACCAAGACTACGACCAAGACGATGACCAAGACGGTGATGGCCAAGACGACGACCAAGACCAAGATGACCAAGACAACGACCAAGATGACGACGGCATTGGCAATGACGGCGTCGGTGATGACAGCGGCGCCGGCAATGATGGCGTCGACAGCGGCAATGACCACGACAATGACCAAGACAATGATGACCAAGACAAAGACGACTACCAAGACGATGATGACAACCAAGACAATGACGGCCAAGACGTCCACCAAGGCAACGATGATGACCAAGACTACCAAGAATACGACCAAGACGACGACGATGAAAACGATGACCAAGACCAAGACGACTTACATGGGTGGGAGTGAGACGACAGTGCCGCCACCAACGATCACGCCGACCATGCCGACCGTAACCACGATGACCACAACCACAACAACCACCACAATGACTAGACGACGTCAACCAAGACGACAACCAAGACGACAACCAAGACGACTACCAGGACGACGACAACCAAGAAGTACAACACAAAGACCACGACGCTGACGACCAAGAACAGGACGATGAACAAGACGACGACCAAAGCAAAGAAGACGACGACGACCAAGACAAAGACGACCAAGACAATGACGACCAAGACCAAGACGACGACCAAGACAACGACGACCAAGATGACGACCAAGATGATGACCAAGACAACGACAACCAAGACGACGACCAAGACGACGACCAAGATGATGACCAAGACCAAGACGACGATGGTGTCAGTGACGGCAACGATGGCATCAGCGACGGCGACGACAGCAGCGATGGCAATGATGGTGACGACTACGGAAATGACAACGATGATGACCAAGACAAAGATGACAACCAAGACGACGACCAGGGCCACGATCACCAAGGCGACGACTGCCAAGATTATGACGATGACGACCAAGACGATGACAACCAAGACCAAGACGATGACAACCAAGACCAAGACGACAAAGAGGACGACCAAGACGATGACCAAGACGACGATGACCAAGACAACGACGACAAAGACTAACACGATGACCAAGAGCAAGACGCCGACTAACACAACGCCGATGACGCCGATGGCAATGACATCGATGACGTCCGCAACAGCAGCGACGACGACAGCGTTAGCAACGGCAACAATGGCGTCAGCGACAGCGACGGCAATGATGGCGACGACGACGGCAATGATGACAACGATGACCAAGACGCTGACGACAAAGACGACGAAGACAACGACCAAGATGAAGACCAGGACAATGATCAACAAGACAACAACGGCCAAGATGACGACGGCCAAGACGACGACCAAGACGACGATGATGACCAAGACAACGTCAACCAAGATCAAGACGACCGAGACAATGATGACAATGACAAAAAAGACAAACATGATGACCAAGACCAAGACGCCAACAACCAAGACAAAGACGATGACCAAGACAACGACCAAGACAAAGACGACGACCAGGACGATGATTACCAAGACAATGATGACAAGGACAAAAAAGACCAACACGATGACCAAGACCAAGACGCTAAGGACCAACACAAAGACGACGACCAAGACAATGACCAAGACAAAGACGATGATCACCAAGACGATGACCAGGACGACAATGACGACCAAGACAACGACAACCAAGAGCAAGACGACCAAGGTGACGACCAAGACGACGACCAATACGATGACCAAGACCAAGACGACAATCAAGACAACGATGACAAAGACCAAGATGACCAAGACTAAGACGATCAAGATGACGGACATGACACCGACTAGCATGCCGCCGACGGCAACGACGATGGCGATGACGACGACCAAGACCAAGGAGAAAACGATGACGACCAAGACGATGACCAAGACGACCAAGACGGCCAAGCCGACGATCAAGACAATCAAGACGATGACGGCCAAGACCAAGACGACCAAGGCCAAGATGATGGCCAAGACGACGATGACCAAGATAGTGACGACAACGACCAACGCAACGACCAAGAAGCCGACTAACACGACGGCAACAACGGCGAAGGTAATGACGTCTACGATGACGATGACGGTGACAATGACAGCGACGGTGGTCGTCATCGTTGTCTTGGTTTTGGTTGACGTCGTCTTGGTCGTCGTCGGCATCTTGGTTGTCATCTTGGTTGTTGTCGTCTTGGTCGTCTTCGTCTTGGTCATCGTCGTCTTCTTCACCTTGGTCATCGTCATCGTCTTGGTCGTCATCTTGGTTGTCGTCTTGGTCATCATTGTCGTGGTCGTCATCTAAGTCGTCGTCATCTTGGTCGTCTTTGTCATCTTGGTCGTCGACCTGGTCGTTGTCATCTTGTTTGTTGTCTTGGTTGTTGTATTGGTCGTCGTTGTCTTGATCACCGTCGTCTTGTTCGCCGTCGTCTAGGACGACCAAGGTGACGACTAGGAAGACGACCAAGACGATGACAGTGACGATGACCAAGACGACCAAGATGACGACCAAGACCAAGATGACGACGGCGTCAGCGATGGTGACAGACGACGACAACCAATACCAAGACGACAAAGACTAACACGCCGACCAAGAGCAAGACGCCGACTAACACAGCGCCGATGACACCGATGGCAATGACGTTGACGGCGTCCGCAACGGCAGTGACGACGACAGCGTTAGCGATGGCAACAATGCCGTCAGCGACGGCGACGACAGCGGCGACGGCAATGATGGCGACGACAACGGCAATGATGACGACGATGACCAAGACACTGACGACCAAGACAACGACCAAGGCGAAGACCAGGACAACGATCACCAAGACGACAATGGCCAAGACGGCGACCAAGACGATGATGATGACCAAGACGACGACAACCAAGACCAAGATGACCAAGACAATGACGACAAGGACAAAAAAGACCAACACGATGACCAAGACGAAGACGCTGACGACCAAGACAAAGACGACGACCAAGACGAAGCCGACGACCAGAACGATGATCACCAAGACAATGACGACAAGGACAAAAAAGACCAACACGATGACCAAGACCAAGACGCTAACGACCAAGACAAAGACGATGACCAAGATAACCACCAAGACGAAGACGACGGCCAGGACGATGATCACCAAGACAACGACCAAGACGACGATGATGACCAAGACAACGACAACCAAGACCAAAACGACCAAGGCAACGACCAAGACGACGACCAATACGATGACCAAATCCAAGACGACGACGATCAAGACAACGATGACAAAGACCAAGATTACCAAGACCAAGACGACCAAGACGATGACCAAGAAACCGATTAACACGACGCCGACGTCGCCAACGGCACCGATGGTGGCGATAGCGATGATAACGACGACTAAGACCAAGACGACAACGATGACGACCAAGACGATGACAACCAAGATGACCAAGACGACCAAGACGACGATCAAGACAACCAAGATGACGATGGCCAAGACCAAGACGACCAAGACCAAGATGACAATCAAGACAAACAAGACGACGACGGCCAAAACCAAGACGAACAAGACCAAGATGATGGCCAAGACGACAATGACCAAGATAACGACGACAAAGACCAAAACGTCGTCTTGGTCGTCATCGGCATCTTGGTCGTCGTCTTGGTTGTCGTCGTCGACCAACACGACGACCAAGAAGCCGACTAACACGACTGCGACAACGGCGACGGTAATGACGTCTACGATGAACGCAACGGCAGTGACAATGACGATGACGGTGATGATGACAGCGATGGTGGTCGACATCGTTGTCTTGGTTTTGGTTTTCGTCATCTTGGTCGTCGTCGGCATCTTGGTCATCGTCTTGGTTGTCATCGTCTTGGTCGTTTTCGTCTTGGTCGTCTTCGTCTTGGTTATCGTCGTCTTCTTCACCTTAGTCATCGTCATCGTCGTCATCTTGGTTGTCGTCTTGGTCATCATCGTCGTGGTCGTCGTCTAGGTCGTCATCATCTTGGTCGTCTTTGTCATCTTGGTCATCGCCCTGGTCGTCGTCATCTTGTTTGTTTGTTGTAGACGACGACAGCGACGATGACCAAGACGACGATGACCAAGATGACAACCAAGACCAAGATGACGACGGCCTCAACGACGATGGCATCAGCGATGGTGACAACATCGGTGATGGCGACGACGACCAAGACGACCAAGACAAGGACCAAGAAGATGTGAACCAAGACGAAGACGACGACCAAGACTGCGACGACCAAGACGACATCGAAGACGCCGACGACGACCAAGACCAAGATGACGACGACCAAGACAAAGACGAGGATGACGACCAAGACGACTAAGACGACGACCAAGACAACAAAGACGACGACGAACACGACGACAACGACGAAGACGACCACGATGATGACGACCAAGACGACGACGACCAAGACGAAGACGACGACTAAGATGACGACCAAGATGACCATGACCAAGACGACGACTAAGACGACCAAGACGACGACCAAGATGACAGCGATGGCAGCGGCCATGACCAAGACGACGACAACCAAGACGAAGATGACCAAGGCAGCGACATCCAAGATGAAGATGACAACGACCAAGACAAAGATGACGACCAAGATGAAGACGAAGAAGAAAAAAGGCGACGACGACGACGATGACCAAGACGAAGACAACGACGACCACGACGATGACCAATACGACGACCAAGGCAAAGAAGACGACGATGACCAAAACAAAGATGACCAAGACGATGATGACCAAGACGACAACCAAGGCAACGACGACCAAGATGACAACCAAGACCAAGACGAAGATGACCAAGATGACGACGACGACCAAGATGACCAAGACGATGTCCAAGACGACGACCAAGGAAACGACGACCAAGACAAAGACAAGGACGACGACCAAGACGACGACTGAGACGACAACGATGAAGACGACGACAACGATGAAGACGACGACCAAGACGAAGTCCACAACCAAGACAAACAAGACGATGACTAGCACGACGAGCACGACGACAGCGACCAAGACGACCACGATGATGATGACCAAGATGAAGACGACGACGACCAAGACGACGATGACGACTAAGATGACGACCAAGACGACGATGACCAAGACGACGACGACCAAGAAGACCAAGATGACGACTAAGACGACCAAGATGACGACCAAGACGACAACGATGGCAGCGGCGAAGACCAAGACAACGACAATGAAGACGACGACGACCAAGGCGACGACAACCAAGATGAAGACGACAACGACCAAAACGATGACGACCAAGAGGACGAAGACGACCAAGGCGACGATGACCAAGACGATGACAACCAAGACGAAGACAACGACGACCATGATGATGACCAAGATGACGACCAAGGCAAAGAAGAAGACGAGGACGGCCAAGACAAAGATGACCAAGACGACGATGACCAAGAACAAGGCGACGACCAGGGCAACGATGACCAAGATGACAACCAAGACCAAGATGACCAAGATGACGATGACCAAGACGACGACCAAGGCAACGATGACCAAGACAAAGACGAGGACGACAACCAAGATGACGACTGAGACGACAACGATGAAGACGACGACCAAGACGGAGACCACAACCAAGACAAACAAGACGACGACTAGCATGACGAGCACGACGACAGCGACCAAGACGACTACGAGAATGATGACCAAGATGAAGACGATGACCACCAAGACGACGATGACGACGACGATGACGACCAAGACCAAGACGACGATGACCAAGACGACGACCAAGAAGACCAAGATGACGACTAAGACGACCAAGATGACGACCAAGACGACAACGATGGCAGCGGCGAAGACCAAGAAAACGACAATGAAGACGACGACGACCAAGGCGACGACAACCAAGATGAAGACGACAACGACCAAGACGATGATGACCAAGAGGACGAAGACGACCAAGGCAACGACGACGATGACCAAGACGAAGACAACGACGACCATGACGATGACCAAGACAACGACCAAGGCAAAGAAGAAGACGATGATGACCAAGACCAAGATGACCAAGACAACGACGACCAAGACCAAGACGACGACCAGGGCAACGACGACCAAGATGATAACCAAGACCAAGACCAAGATGACCAAGACAATGTCCAAGATGACCAAGACGACGACGACCAAGACGTTGACCAAGACGACGATGACCACCAAGACGACTAAGACGACGACCAAGACAATAACCAAGACAATGACCAAGACGACGACCAAGACGACGACTCTGTGAGTGACAGCAACGACAGCGGCGACAGTGATGTCAGCGGCAACGGCAATGATAGCGATGACTACAGCAATGACCGCGACGATGACCAAGACGAAGACGACCAAGACGACGATGACGACCAAGACGACGATGACGACCAAGACAACGACAACCAAGACTAAGATGACCAAGACGACGATGACCAAGACCAAGATGACGTACACCGCCGACCTCACCGACAGCGACCATGACGACCACGATGACCGCAACCACGACGACGACTAGACGACAACCAGGACGACGGCAACCAAGATGACCAAGACGACCAAGATGATGACCAAGTCGATGATGGCCAAGACGATGACCAAGATGACGATCAAGACAACGACCAAGATGACCAAGATGACCAAGATGATGACCAAGACGATGATGGCCAAGACGATGAGCAAGACCAAGATGACCAAGATGACGACCATGACGACGACGGCGTCGGCGACGACAGTGGCGCCGGCAATGATGGCGTCGAGAACGGCAATGACCGCGACGATGACCAAGACGAAGACGACCAAGACAAAGACAAAGACCAAGACAACGATGATGACCAAGACAATGACGGCCAACACGACGCCCAAGACGACAATGACGACCAAGACAATGACAACCAAGAATAAGACGACCAAGACGACGACGACGATGATGACGATGACCAAGACAACTTACATGGGTGGGAGTCGACGACGGTGCTGCCACCAACGACCACGCAGACCATGCCGACCACGACCACGACGACTGCAACCACAACAACCATGACGACGACTAGACGACGTCAACCAAGACGACGACGACCAAGATGACCAAGACAATGACCAAGACGAAGACGACCAAGACCATGACGATGACCAAGACGACAACCAAGGCAAAGAAGACGACGACGACCAAGACAAAGACGACCAAGACGACGACCACCAAGATGATGACCAAGACGAAGCCGACGACCAGGGCGACCATCACCAAGATGAAAATTGCCAAGATTACAATGATGACGACCAAGATGACAACAACCAAGACCAAGATGACCAAGATGATGACCAAGACAACGATGACCAAGATGACAACCAAGACACGATGGTGGCGATGACGACCAAGACCAAGACAACAACGATGATGACCAAGACGACAACGACCAAGATGACCAAGATCAAGACGGCCAAGACGACGACCAAGACCAAGATGACAACGACGACCAAGACAATGACGACAAAGACCAACACGATGACTGAGACTCCGACTAACATGATGCTGACGACGCCAACGGCAAGGACGTCGACGACGACCGCAACAGCAGTGATGACGACGGTGACGGCGACGGCAATGATGGCGACGACGACGGCAATGATGATGACGATGACCAAGACACTGATGACCAAGACAAAGACAACAACCAAGACGACGACCAAGACGATGACTAAGACGACCAAGATGATGACGACAACCAAGACCACGACGACCAAGACCACGACGATGGCTACGACCAAGATGAAGACGACGTCGACCAAGACTGCAACGACGACCAAGATGACAACGACTAATAAAATGACGACCAAGACGATGACCAAGAAGACGGACCAAGACGATGACCAAGACCAAGACGACGACGACCAAGACAATGACGACAAAGACTAAGACGACCAAGACGACGACCAAGACACCGTCTAACACGCCGACACCGACGGAAACGACGGTGGCGATGACAACGACGACGACCAAGACGACAATGATGACGACCAAGACGATGACGACCAAGATGACCAAGACCAAGACGGCCAAGATGACGACCAAGACAACCAAGACGACGGCCGAGACCAAGACGTCCAAGACCAAGATGATGACCAAGACGACGATGACCAAGATAACGACGACAAAGACCAACACGACCAAAACGAGGACCAAGACCAAGAAGCTGACTAACACAACGGTGACAATGGCGACGGTAATGACGACTACCATGACCGCAATGGCGGTGACGACGACTATGACGGCGATGACGGCGACGACGACAGCAATGGCTGAGGCGTCATCTTGGTCATCGTCTTGGTTGTCATCGTTGTCTTGGATTTGGTCCAAGACGACGACCAAGATGACGACTAAGAAGACGACCAAGATGATGACAGCGACGATGACCAAGACGATGACGACCAAGATGATGACCAAGAGTAAAACGAAGGTGTCAGAGAAGACGGCTTCAGCGACGGTGACAACAATGGCGATGGTGACGACGACAGCAATGACGACGACAATGAAAGACGATGATCAAGAAAACGACCAAATCCAAGACGACCAAGACAATGCCGACCAAGACGAAGTTGATGACCAAGACGCCGACGACGCCGGCGACCAAGACGGCGACGACCAAGATGAAGAGGAGGACGACAACCAAGACAACGACTAAGATGACGACGAGCACGACGACAACGACCAAGACGACCACGATGATGGCGACGACGACGAAGACGACGACGACGAAGATGACAACTAAGACGAAGACGACGACCAAGATGACGACCAAGACGACGATGACGACTAAGATGACGACCAAGACCAAGACAATGATGACCAAGACGACGACTAAGACGACGAACCAGACAACCAAGACGACAACGAAGACCAAGACAACCAAGATGATGACCAAGACGATGATAGCGACCAAGACGATGACGACCAAGACCAAGACGACCAAGAACAAGACGATGATGACCTAGTAGATGACGACGGCAACCCAGACGATGACGACGATGGCGGCGACGACGACTATGACGACACTGACCAAAACGACGACGACCAAGACAACAACGACGACCAAGACGACGACCAGGATGATGATGACCAAGACGCCGCCGCCGACCAAGATATCGCCACCGACCAAGACGACGACGACTAAGACGACGACTACCAAGACGACCAAGACATCGACGACCAAAACGACAGCAACGACCAAAATGACAAACAAGACGACGACCAAGATGATGATGACAACCACTAAGACAACGATGACCAAGACCACGATGACCGAGAGGACGCCGACAACCGAGATGACCAAGACGATGACTAAGACGACCAAGATGATGAATAGGACCAAGACCACGATGACCAAGACGACGACGATGGCTATGACCAAGACGGAGACGACGACGACAACCAAGACTGTGACGACGACCAAGATGACAATGACTAAGACGACGACGACCAAGACGATGACCAAGACGACAACCAAAACGACGATGACCAAGACCATGACGACGACCAAGAATACGACCAAGTCCAAGACAACCAAGATGACCAAGACCAAGACGACCAAGATCAAGACGACCAAGGCGACGACCAAGTCCAAGACAACCAAAATGATGGCGGCAATGACAGGGGCGGCGACGACGACCACGGGGACAACGACCGCGGAGACAGCTTGGGCGGCGACGATGACAGCGACGATGACGACCAAGACGACAACCAAGACGAAGATGACGACCAAGATGACAAAGACGCCGGCGGCGGTGACGACAACGGCAACCAAGACGACGACCAAGATGAAGATGAGGACGACAACCAAGACCAAGACGACAACGACCAAGACAAAGACAAGGACGACGACCAAGACGACGACTAAGACGGCGACGACGATCACGCCGATGACCAAGACGACGACAACAAAGACAACCAAGATGACGACTAGCACAACGACCACGACGACATCAACCAAGACGACCACGATGATGACGACCAAGATGAAGACGACGACGACCAAGACAACGACAACCAAGGTGAAAACAGCGACCATGATGACAACCAAGACCAAGATGCCCACGACAACCAAGACAGTGACGACGACCAAGATGACGACTAAGACGACGACCGACGACCAACACGACCAAGACAACAACAAAAATGACGATGACGAAGACCAAGATGACGACCAAGACCAAGTCCAAGACGACCAAGACAACGCCGACCAAGATGACGGCGGTGACCTAGATGACCAAGACCGAGACAATGTCCAAGACGCCGGCGCCGAATCGGTGACGACGATGGCAATCAAGAGGATGACGACCAAGGCGAAGATGAGGACGACAACCAAGAGGACTAAGACAACGACCAAGACGAAGACAAGTACGACGACCAAGACGATGACTAAGACGATCACCAAGATGATGATGACAACCAAGCCGACGCCGAGCATGACGACCACGACGACATCAACCAAGACGACCACGATGATGACGACCAAGACGAAGACGACAACAACCAAGACGACAAAAACCAAGATGAAGACGACGACCAAGACAACGACGATCACGACGACAATGACCAAGACGACCACGATGATGATGACCAAGACGAAGATGGCGACAACCAAGACAACGACAACCAAGACCAAGGCAACGACCATGATGACGACCAAGACGACAACGATGACTAAGACCAAGATGACCAAGACGACGACTAAGACGACCAAGACGACCAAGACGACAGTGATGGCAGCGGCAATGACTAAGACGACGACAACCAAGACAAAGACGACAATGACCAAGGCGACAACAACCAAGACAAAGACGACGACGACCAAGACGATGGCGACTAAGATGAAGACGACGACTAAGAGGACAACGACGACCAAGACGCCGATGACGACCAAGATGACGACCAAGGCGAAGACCACTAAAACGACGACGACCAAGACAAATACGACGACGAAGACCATGGTGACGATCAAGATGAAGACGAGGACCAAGAGGATGTCGACGACGACCAGGACAACAACGAAGACGTCGACCAAGATGACGACAACCAAGATGAAGACGACGATGATGACCAAGATGATGACGACGACCAAGATGAAGACGACGATGATGACCAAGACGATGATGACGACCAAGATAAAGATGACAATGATGACCAAGATGATGACGACAATGACAGCAACCAAGAGGACGATCGCAATGACGAAGCGAACGAAGACAACGACCAAGATTACAACCACCAAGATGATGACAACCAAGACGACAAAGACCAAGACGACAACCAAGAAGATAACCAACTTCAGACGACTAAGACGAAGACCAAGACGAGGACCAAGACGACGAGGAATAAGACGACGACCAAGATGATCAAGACCAAGATGACGACAACCAACACGATGACCAAGTGGAACACGACCAAGATGACAATGGCGACGACGGGGGCGGCGAAGATGACGACCACGGCGGCAATGATGATGACAATCAAGACGACAACAATCTAGAAGACGATGATAAAGACGAAAATGACCAAGATGACGACTAAGATGACGATCAAGACGACGATGTCCCAGAGGCCAGCGGTGAAGACGACAATGACCAAGACGACAACGACCAAGATGATGACTACCAAGACGATGACGACCAAGATGACGATGGCGACCAAGACGACGATGACCAAGAGGACGGCGACGGTGGCGGCGACAACAGCAATGACGATGATGGCAACGATGACGACAAAGACGACAACAACCATGAGGACGAAGACGACAACCAAGATGATTATGACCAAGACAATGACCATGACGATGAAGACAGTGAGGACTGCGACTATGACGACCAAGACTGCGACGACAACCAAAATGACGTCAACCAAGACGACGACCAAGACAACGACCACAAGGAAGACGACG
Source organism: Phyllomedusa bahiana (assembly GCA_025379985.1). Taxonomy (NCBI): domain Eukaryota; kingdom Metazoa; phylum Chordata; class Amphibia; order Anura; family Hylidae; genus Phyllomedusa; species Phyllomedusa bahiana. The sequence continues at coordinate 47,056 of JAODAL010003019.1, forward strand.
TCGACCAAGACGACCACCAAGATGACAACGACCAAGGCGGTGACAACGACAATGACCAAGACGATGATGACCAAGATGACGACCAAGATGATGACCAAGAAGACGACCAAGACTAAAAACGCCGACAAAGACGACGTCGACCAAACGATGACTAAGACGACCAGGACCAAGACGACCAAGATGAAGACGACAACGACCAAGACGACGAAGGCCAAGAAGACGACAATGACCAAGTAGACGTCGACGACGATCAAGAGGACAACGAGGATGACCAAGAAGACGACGATCAAGAGGACGACGTCAACCAAGACGACAATGCCCAAGACGACAACCAAGAGGACAACGACTAAGACCAAGACGACGACCAAGACCAAGACGATGACCAAGTCGAAGAATACGACCAAGAAGACAACTAACATGACGATGACGACGACCAAGACCAAGACAACGACCAAGACGACAACGACGCCGACGACCACGAGGAGGACGACAAAGAACAAAATGATGACCAAGGCGATGACAACGACCAAGACGACGACCAAGACGACGACCAAGATGACGACAACCAAGATGACCAAGACAACGACCAAGACGACGACCAAGAACAAAATGATGACCAAGGCGATGACAACGACCCAGACAACGACCAAGACGACATTCAAGACCAAGACAACGACAACCAAGATGACCAAAATGACAATCAAGACCAAGACGACGACTACCAAGCCGACGCCGACGATGGCAACGACGATGACCAAGACGAAGACAACGACCAAGACGAAGAAGATGACCAAGACGACAACGATGACCAAGACGACGACCTGGGGGATTCCCTGCGGCAAAGTCCATCCTGACGACCACGACCAAGACGATGACCAAGAGGACGACGACCAAGAACAAAATGATGACCAAGGCGATGACGACGACCCAGACAACGACCAAGACGACATTCAAGACCAAGACGACGACCACCAAGATGACCAAGATGACAATCAAGACCAAGATGACGACAACCAAGACGACGGCGACGCCGACGATGGCAACGACGATGACCAAGACGAAGACAACGACCAAGACGAAGAAGACGACCAAGACGACAACGATGACCAAGGCGACGACCTGGGGGATTCCCTGCGGCAAAGTCCATCCTGACGACCACGACCAAGACGATAACCAAGAGGACGACGACCAAGACGACGACCCAGAACAAAATGATGACCAAGACAACGACGACCAAGGCGACGACAACCAAGACCAAGATGACCAAGATGACAACCAAGGTGACCAAGACGACAATCAAGATCAATCAAGACTAAGATGACGATGAAGACGCCGAAGATGGCCTAGATGACGACCAAGATGACGGCGACAACGATGACCTAGGACGATGACGACGATGACGACCAAATCAACGACGACGTCAACCAATAGGACAATGATGATGACCACCAAGACGACGACGACCAAGGCGATGACAAGGACGACGACCAAGATGATGATGACCAAGACGACGATCATGAGGACAATCACGACCAAGACGACGACCAAGACTAAAAATGACAACCAAGATGACGATGACCAAGATGATGACCAAGACAACCAAGATGGCGACCAAGACGACGACCAAGAAGACGACAATCAAGAGGATGATGACGATGACCATGATGACGACGTCCAAGACGACGACCAAGAGAACGACGACTACGACCAGGACCAAGATGATGACCAAGGTGATAACGACGACCAAGACAATGACGACCAAGGCGTCGACAACCAAAACCAAGACGACCAAGACAACAACCAACATGACCAAGACGACGACCAAGACCGAGACAGCGATCAAGGCGACAACGACCGGGAAGACAATGACGGTGATGACAACGACTGTGACGACAACCAATCAACGACGACCAAGACGATGACCAAGAGGACTACGACCAAGACGAGGACCAAGAACAAAATGATGACCAAGGCGACGACGACAACCAAGACAACGACCAACACCACAACCAAGATGACCAAGACGACAATCAAGACAAGACGACGACAACCAAGACGACAACGGCGATGGCGATGCCGCCGATGGCAACGACGATGACCAAGACGACGATCAAGGCGACGACCACCAAGGTGACAAAAATGACGACCTGGGGGATTCCCTGCCTTAAAGTCCATACTGCCTTGCGGCGGGCTCCTGTGAATGCAAGGGTCCTTAGACTCCACTCGCGTAACGCCAACTCCTCGCGGTGACCAGAGGAACCACCTCCCGCTCACTGAGTGTCCATTACAATCCTCCCACTCACTGAGCGTACGTTACAACGACCCAGACAACGACGACGTTGACCAAGAACAAAACGGCAACGACGATGAGCCAGACAACCAAGACCAAGACGATCAAGACTAAGATGACAACCAAGATGACGGCGACGACGACAACGATGACCAAGGCGATGATGAGCAAGACGATGACGATGTCGACGATCAGGTCAATGACGACCAAGACGACGAAAACCAAGATGACAATGACGACGACCACCAAGACGACGACGACCAAGACTGCGAAGACCAAGAAGACGACGATCAAGAGGATGACCAAGAGGACGACGACTAAGACCAAGATGACGACCAAGAACTAGATGATGACCTAGGCGATGAAGACCAAGACCAAGACGACAACCAACATGACCAAGACGATGACCAAGACCAAGACGATGACCAAGACGACGACCAAGATGACAACGACCAAGACGACAACGAAGAAGATGACGATGACTAAGACGACCAGGACCAAGACAATGACGACCAAGAGGATGATCAAGAGGACGACGACCAAAACGAGGACCAAGAACAAAATGATGACCAAGACGTCGACGACGACCAAGACAACGACCAAGACGACATTCAAGACCAGGACGACGACAACCAAGATGACCAAGACAACAATCAAGACAAGACGACGACAACCAAGACGACCAAAACGGCGAGAACGGTGATGGAGCTGCCGCCGATGGCAACGACGACGATCAAGACGAAGACAACGACCAAGATGAAGATGATGACCAAGACGACAACGAAGACTAAGACGATGACCAGGGGGATTCCCTGCGGCAAAGTCCATCCAGCCTTGCAGCGGGCTCCTGTGTGCAAGGTGCCCCTTAGACTCCGCTCGCGTTACGCCAACTCCTCGTGGTGAACAGAGGATCCACCTCCCACTCGCTGAGCGTACGTTACAACAACCAAGACAACGACGACAATGACCAAGACGATGACCAAGACCAAGATGACAATGACGACAACCCAGACGACCAAGACCAAGACGACGATCAAGACGTCGAAGATGGCCTAGACGATGACCAAGACTACGTCGATGACGACAACGATGACCAAGCCAACGATGAGCAAGACAATGACGATGACGACGACCAAGACAATGACGACCAAGATGACGACAACAACCAAGAGGACAAGGAAGGCGACAACGACAACGGCGACAACGACCCAGACGACGCCGACCAAGATGACGACCAAGAGGACAACGACAACGACCAAGAACAAAATGACGACCAAGGCGACAACGACGACCAAGACAACGATGACCAAGGCGATGACAACCAAAACGGTAACCAAGATGACCAAGACGACAACGACGGCGACGACAACGACGGCAACGACAACGACGCCAATGACCAAGATGACCTGTATTTAAGAAGCTTTTTTTGCTGGCAAAGGACAACTTTTGGACAGTAGTGCTTGGAGGATGAGGACCATGATTACTGCACATCTAATCATTTATAGAGGTATGAGCTTCATGTGTGATCTGTGCCTGAGAGAGCAATGTAGTGTGCGCTGCATTTGGCCTGGGTAAGTGCGCAGCAGTGTTTGGCCTGGCCAAGTACGCATTTTCCACCGTCAAATGCCATAGTCAACGCTGCGCGCGTTTTCCACCGTTGACGCTGTATCCACGCGTTTGACCTGGCCAAGTGTGTGGCAGCGTTTGGCCTGGCCAAGTGCGCTTTTGCCACTGTCAAATGCCACCATCAGCTGCACAGGTGTTTTCCATATTCAAATGTTAAAAATGCACTCATCACCCCTCTGCCACAGTCGACGCCACCCATGCATTTTCCACTGTTAATGCATTTTCCACTGGACAACAGCGCTGGCTCGCTTTGCGCCAACTCCTCGCGGTGACCAGAGAATCCACCTCCCGCTCGCTGAGTGTCCGTTGCAATCCTCCCGCTCGTTGAGCGTACGTTACAAAGACCAAGACAACGACGACGATGACCAAGACCCAGACGACAACGACCCAGACGACCAAGAACAAGAGGACAAAGACCAAGACGACGATCAAGACGACGAAGATGGCCTAGACAATGATCAAGACGACGGCGGCGATGACGACAACGATGACCAAGGCGACGATGAGCAAGATGATGACGACGACGACGACGATCAAGACAACAATGACCAAGACGACGACGACAACCAAGAGGACAACGACGGCGACAACAACGACGGCGACCAAGAGGTTGACGACCAAGACGATGACCAAGAGGACGACGACAACGACCAAGAACAAAATGACGACCAAGGCGACGACGACAACTACGACCAAGGTGATGATGACAAAGACGATCAAGACGGCAACCAAGATGACCAAGATGACGACCAAGACCAAAAGGACGAAACCCAAGGCGACAACGACGATGGCGATGACGGCAACGACGACGACCAAGATGAAGACAACGACCAAGACGAAGACAAAGATGACAACCAAGACCAAAACAACGAAAACCAAGATGACAACGACGATGGCGACGTCACCGACGGCAACGAAGATGACCAAGATGAAGACAACGACCAAGACGAAGAACAAGACGACGACGACCAAGACGACAACGACGACGATGACCAAGTCGACGACCACGACGATGTCAGCGACAGCGATGACTGCAACGACGACGATGGCCAAGACGACCAAGACGACGACCACCACGAAGAGGACGATGAGGTAAACTGAAGTCAGACCATTTGTCAAATGCGTGTGTCTTTGCCTCAGTCAAATGGCAAAAATACGCCCCTCACCCCTTGTGTTTGCCTGTATTTAAGAAGCTTTTTTGCTGGCACAGGACAACTTTTGGACAGTAGTGCGTGGAGGATGAGGACCATGATTACTGCACATCTAATCATTTATAGAGGTATGAGCTTCATGTGTGATCTGTGCCTGAGAGAGCAATGTAGAGTGCGCTACATTTGCCCTGGGTAAGTGCGCAGCAGTGTTTGGCCTGGCCTTTCCACCGTCAAATGCCATAGTCAACGCTGCGCGCCTTTTCCACCGTTGACGCTGTATCCACGCGTTTGACTTGGCCAAGTGTGTGGCAGCGTTTGGCCTGGCCAAGTGTGCTTTTGCCACTGTCAAATGCCACCATCAGCTGCACAGGTGTTTTCCATATTCAAATGTTAAAAATGCACTCATCACCCCTCTGCCACAGTCGACGCCACCCATGCATTTTCCACTGTTAATGTATTTTCCACCGTCAAATGTGACCCTCAACGCTTGAGTTTGCCTGTTGAGTTTGCCTTTTTTTGCTGCTGCTGGACAACAGCGCTGGCTCGCTTTGCGCCAAATCCTCGCGGTGACCAGAGAATCCACCTCCCGCTCGCTGAGCGTCCGTTGCAATCCTCCCGCTCGTTGAGTGTACGTTACAATGACCAAGACAACGACGACGATGACAAAGACCAAGACGACAACGACAATGACCCTGACGACCAAGAACAAGAGGACAAAGACCAAGACGACGATCAAGGCGATAAAGATGGCCTAGACAATGATCAAGACGATGGCAGCGATGACGACAACGATGACCAAGTCGACGATGAGCAAGGTGATGACGACGACGACGATCAAGACAACAATGACCAAGACGACAACCAAGAGGACAACGACAGCGACAACAACGACGGTGACCAAGAGGATGACGTCCAAGACGACGACCAAGAGGACGACGACAACGAACAAGAAAAAATGATGACCAAGGCGACAACGACAACGATGACCAAGGTGATGACGACCAAGACGATCAAGACGGCAACCAAGATGACCAAGATGACGACCAAGACCAAAACGACGAAACTCAAGACGACAACGATGATGGCGACGACGCTGACGGCAACGACGATGACCAAGATGAAGACAACGACCAAGACGAAGACAAAGATGACAACCAAGACCAAAACAATGAAAACCAAGACGACAACGACGATGGCGACGTCGCCGACGGCAACGAAGATGACCAAGATGAAGACAACGACCAAGACGAAGAACAAGACGACGACCAAGACGACAACGACGATGATGACCAAGTCAACGACCATGACGATGGCAGCGACGGCGACGACTGCAACGACGACAATGGACAAGACAACCAAGACGGCGACCACCACGAAGAGGACGACAACGTAAACTGAAGTCAGACCATTTGTCAAATGCGCGTGTCTTTGCCTCAGTCAAATGTCAAAAATACGCCCCTCCCCCCTTGTGTTTGCCTGTATTTAAGAAGCTTTTTTGCTGGCACAGGACAACTTTTGGACAGTAGTGCGTGGATGATGAGGACCATGATTACTGCACATCTAATCATTTATAGAGGTATGAGCTTCATGTGTGATCTGTGCCTGAGAGAGCAATGTAGTGTGCGCTACATTTGGCCTTGGTAAGTGCGCAGCAGCATTTGCCACTGTCAAATGTCATCGTCAATGGTGCACGGATTTTCCACTGTTGACGCTGTGTCCACGCATTTGGCCTGACCAAGTGTGTGGCAGCGTTTGGTCTGGCCAAGTGTGCTTTTGCCAGTCAAATGCCACCATCAACTGCACAGGTGTTTCCACAGTCAAATTTCAAAACTTCACTCTTCATCCCTCTGCCACAGTCGACGTCACCCATGCGTTTCACACTGTTGACGCATTTTCCCCTGTCAAATGTGACCCTCACCCCTTGAGTTTGCCTGGTTTGGACAGTATCTCCGTAGATGATGATGATGATGACTACCACACATCTAATCATTTATAAAGAAACGAGCTTCCTGTGTGATCTGAGATTGAGAGAGCGACGCATTGAGCTGTGCGTTTGGCAGCGCCAAGTGCACCACTTTGTGTTTGCTGCCGTCGCCGCCGCCACCTTTGATAAGCACTCTTTTTTATTCCTCTGAGCTATGAATCTTTGTTTAGTAATGATTAAATCTCTTGCACTTATGGCACTGTAACAATCATCTTGTTACAGAGGAGCTAAATATGCCAATCACTACTATAGAACCACCCACAGCCTGACCAGGAAGTGTGAATCTGAAGCTGCCCATGACTCTGTAGCACTGCAAGGTGAGACAACCCCTTTAAGCGCTGTAAAAGGGAATGCAGGGACGGTAATAAACCATTCCTGCCTTTCCAGTGGAGAGCCCCGCTGCTGCTGACAGCCAGCTCTCCACTCCCACTATTGCTCACTCTTCACAGATGTTCAAGAACATTCATACAGAAAGAGATTTTGACTGCCCAGATTTTTATAGTCAACATGTAGTCGGCATCTAATTAATATGTTAGCATCATAAACAATGTTTTCTGACACATTTGAAAAAGCCTTTCACATCCGGCCATGTTCACTGTATATTTTCTGTTAAGATTAGGCTCAGTGATTATAGTGAATGTGAAGTAGAGGCCTTTCTGGTCACAAATTTATATCCTCTGTATAAGAATTGACTCAAAGTCTCTCTACAAGGGCTTTAACATGATTAGTCACTCTGCTGAAGGTTATAACCATTACCGGTGCCTGGACATTGTTACTGGATGTTTATCACACAGAAGCTCCTTAACTGCCCACAGTCTTCTCTGCTTTTCTAAACATTCACTATGAGGAACCTCCCCAACTTAACCAATGCAGTACTTCTCTACATTCGCCCTCAGAAAGAGCATGTGAAGAGCAGTTTCTCTTAGCATTGGTTATTTTACCTGCTTGTATTGCTTTTTTGTATGCTTTGGACATCACAAGCCTGTATACAGGTTAAAATTACTTGCAGAAGGCTTCCTACATGCAGATGTATGTATAAGATGACTAATATCTTGTTGTCTTGTAATCATCTTGTCAAATGTCTAAAAATGGGCTTCAAGCAAACGAAATTGAAAAGTAAAAGTGAACTAAAAGCATTGCTATGGAGAAAAAATATGAACCTAGATATGGATGCCTAATCGGACATCCAGATGATAATGATGTCATTGATGTAGTGGCCGCACCAGTACATGAAATCGAAGAATGGGTTCAATTTAGTAAAGGCTTAACAATCTTCTTACCAGGAAACAAAAAGGCTGGCTAAGGATGGAAAATATTTGGCTATAGCAGAAACTCCTGTCTTTGTTATTACTTTTGCCATAGTCAAATGTGCAAGTGTTTTTGACAAATGTCAAAAATGTCACCACCGACACCGCACCCACCCACTTGCCACCGTCAAATGTGACCCTCACCCCTTGAGTTTGCCTTTAATAAAGACATTTTTTGCCGCTACTGGACAACTTTTGGACAGCATCTCCATGGATGATGATGATGACGATGACTACCGTAAATCTAATCATTGTTTATAGCGCTGACTGCGGGTATAAATGACTGTAGCTTCCCTCTGTGGATGGATATGAATATAGATATATAAAATCTATATATTATTTATGTTGATGAAAGTGTGTGATGTAAGTGTTATGTTGTGTAAGGTGTGAGAAAAAAATATTGCAGTCCACCATCCAACAGATTAAGGTGCCATCGTCAAATGGCCTCCAAGCTTGCCACTGTCGAATGGCAAGAATGATAAGGAAACTCCTTCCAGAAGCTGCTCCAAGAAGGGTCAACAGCTCTGTTTTTGTTCTAAGCCTGATGTCTGGGCGGAGGCCAAAAATATCCCTGCAGATCAACACTGTGGTGACTTTAGTAGGGACTACTAATGATGTATCGAAGTATGAGCTTCCTTTGTGATCTGTGACTGAAAGCACAATGCAGTGCAACCAACGTTTGGCACTGGCAACTGTGCTGCCCCGCGTTTGCCGCCTGGGCATTTTCACATTGCTGTGTGGACTTAGCCTTACAGCTTTGTTCTGGTTTCTGGGCAGAAGGCCAAAAACACCCCAGCACATTAACCTTGTGGTGTCTATAGCAGGACACAAGTATCCTCCCACCAGATTAACCTTATGGCTTGCCACCGTCAAATGTGCGCGCGTTTGCCAACGTCAACAGCGATCGGACGTTTGCCAATGTCTCCGCTGCGGGCATGCCTTTGTCTTATCTTTTCATGGAAATTATTGCAGTCATTGATTCGAGTGAAGGGTTTTTTAGTATGTACCGTCCTAGTAGGTCTTTTTGGTAGCTATGCCAATTAGCACAGATGTGTAAATTAGGAAAAGTGGGAGAAGGTAGGTAAACTGGAGTCAGACCATCTGTCAAATGCTCATGCATTTGCCACAGACAAATGTCAAAATGCGCCCTCACTCCTCGAGTTTGCCTGTATTTAAGAAGAATTTTTTGCCGGCATTGGAGAACTTTTTGGACAGTTTGTGGCCGTCTCACATTGGTCATTGGGCCGCCACTCTCCATGATCTATGATCGGGTTCATAGTTCTATGTGGGATCCCGATTTCTGCACAGAATCAGCTGAAGTCTCATCTCACTTCTCTATTTCACATTTGGTAACAGTTTTGTTTCTTTCACATTCTACCATTTGTAAGATGCATTTCTTTCTACAGTTTTTCACTAATTACAGAACAACCCACGGGAAAAAAACCCTAAAAACCCTGAACTCCCATTGAGTGCTGCGAAGAACACAAACCACAGCTCATCCGGGCCGGGTTATTACTGCTGTGTAATACTTAGAGAGGGGAAGGTTAGGGCCATCATTTATGAAGACTGTCTAAGCAGAAGACTGTCCTTGTTGTCCATAGCAACCAATCAGAGCTCATAGCAACCAATCATAGCGACCAATTAGAGCACACAGCGACCAATCAAAGCTCATAGAACCCAATCAGAACCCATGGCAACCAATCAGAGCCCATAGCGACCAATCAGAGCCCACAGAACCCAATCAGAACCCATAGCAACCCATCAGCACTCATAGCAACCAGAGCCTATAGAACCCAATCAGTACCCATTGAAAGCTGCACTCTGATTGGTTGCTATGGGGCAACATGGACAGTCATTCTCATAAAAGGCCCTTAGTGTTGATAAATGTGGCGCAGGTTTACTCTATTTGTTGGCTTAGTTTATGCCATTAAGTGACCCAATATTTTGGGGCAAGGTGCCGTTAGCTAAAGACGCCAGGTTCAGCGCCGCAGAAGTGTTTTAAAATAAATGTGGTGTAAAAAGCCTGGACATCAGTATTTTGGCCCAATTTACCCCAGAATTCTAGCGCGGGGACCACAGTAAGTCTGCCTCATTGTATTGCTTTTATATTTCACTATAGACTTTACTGAAACAGCACAAAAACCACAACAAAACAGAAATGGCGAGAAAAACACTATGAAACCAGCATAAAAGAAAAAAATAGCTTCTATTCAATAATCTACAATAACCCGATCGTCCTCCTCTTGTGTCCCCATAGGTGTCCTCACTGTCCTGACCCTAACATCACTCTCATCAGGAGTCTATGTGAGGAGAGGAGCAGACATCACCGACTGCAGCATGAAATGTCCTCATACTGATGCCGTCCTGAAGCTTCACAAATCATCTGGAGATACGGATACTCCACTACTGGAGCTGCGCTGTAAGGATACGTCGCTCACAATCTACGAGCCCAGACTCCACTATAACACAAGCAGCGGGTGCTGGACCCTGACCGATGCCCAAAAGGAGGACCCCGGGTGGTGTATGATATGGAGTATCGCAGTAGAAGACGGAGATCCATGTCCACTCTACGCGTCACTGTCCTAGGTGCGATCACACAGCAAGGGGACAGCTCTATTGCCTGTAACAGGTTATAATACATTTCATCAAATGTTTCATCAAAATCCACGTGAAGTTTCCTGGACATATGGGAATTGGGTCTTATACACTGGGACCCAGTGCTTCCTTATGTAGGATTTCCAGTTAACAGACGATAGATGAAGGATGGAAGAGGTTAAATGGGTGACTTTGGTGTGACAGCAGAGCTAGCACTCTATCCCCAGCACCTAGACCCATGTCCATGCTGATGTCAATGGGGCTGATGGTTTCATTCCAGATAGGGCAGTACTGGTGGTGTACGGGGCAGAGGGTAAGCAAGCACCTCTAACCCCAGCCCCTAGACCATGTCCATGCTGATTCACATGACTGATGGTCATATAGGGGCAGGTACTGGGGTTTAACAGCAGAGCTAGCACTCTATCCCCAGCACCTAATCCATGTCCATGCTGTTGTCACATGACTGATGGTCAGTAAGGGGCAGGTACTGGGTGTGACAGCAAGCTAGCACTCTATCCCCACACCTAGACCATGTCCATGCTGATGTCACATGACTATGGTCATATAGGGAGGTACTGGGGGTGACAGCAGAGCTAGCACTCTATCCCCAGCACCTAGACTCATGTCCATGCTGATTTCACATGACTGATGGTCAGTATAGAGGCAGGTACTGGGGTGTGACAGCAGAGCTAGCACTCTATCCCCAGCACCTAGATCCATGTCCATGCTGATGTCACATGACTGATGGTCAGTATAGGGGCAGGATACTGGGGTGTGACAGCAGAGCTAGCACTCTATCCCCAGCACCTAGATCCATGTCCATGCTGATGTCACATGACTGATGGTCAGTATAGGGCGGGTACTGGGTGTGACAGCAGAGCTAGCACTCTATCCCCAGCACCTAGATCCATGTCCATGCTGATGTCACATGACTGATGGTCAGTATAGGGGCAGGTACTGGGATGTGACAGCAGAGCTAGCACTTTATCTCGAGCAAAAAGAAGAAACGGGAGATCAGCTCACCTCCTCTTCTGAAATGCTGTTGTTGCTTGGATCCTCCGGTGCATGAACAAATCACCCGGCCACAGGTGCAGCAATCATATAGCACAAAAATAGCATGGTTCAGCACTCGGCTTAAAAGAAACACTAATCTTTAGTCTCCCATTAAAAATACATTTAAAAAACAAACAATAGACGTTACATAGCTTTGACGCTTTTCGGGTCTACAAACCAAGAAGGACCCTTACTCATAACATAACGCGTCAAGGCTATGTAACGTCTATTGTTTGTTTTTTTAATTTTTTTTAATGGGGCATAAAATTAGTTCTTTTAAGCCGAGGCTGAAAATGCCATTTTTTTTTTGTACTCTAAACCCCAGCACCTAGGGTCCATGTACCATGCGAAGTCACATGACTAATGTTAATACAGGGGCATGTACTGGGTGTGACACATAGCACCACTCTATCCCCAGCACCTAGATCCATGTCCATGCTGATGTCACATGACTGATGGTCAGTATAGGGGCAGGTACTGGGGTGTAACAGCAGAGCTAGCACTCTATACCCAGCACCTAGATCCAGGGCCATACTGATGTCACTGACAATGGTCGTATAGGGCAGCACTGGGGGTGACAGCAGAGCTAGCATCTATACCCACACCTAGATCCATGTCCATGCTGTGCACATGCGATGGTCAGTATAGGGCAGTATGGGGTGTGACAGCAGAGCTAGCACTCTATCCCCAGCACCTAGATCCATGTCCATGCTGATGTCACATGACTGTTTGGCACCGACTTTTCCTGAACTTCCAGATCCGGTTTTTCTTCCATCACCATAACGGCAGCCGGCTGGGTCAGGACATTGCTGTGAGCGCCAGTTCTCTGGAGAGGAGGGGGCTGTGACCTGGGAGGTGGGCGGGCGGCCCCCTCCCTGACAGATACCGGCTGATAGATGACAATAGGAGGCTGATTATCCCAGTGCCCAAGAGAGAAAGCCGGGGGAAAAACTCCGGATCCGGATCACAAACCCAGTCAGTGAGGGGACCGGGAACACCAGCTGGAGATTACAGGTACGAGGGTTATATCTGGGGTATTATACACCTCACCCCTTCTATAGCCCATGTGCTGGAGATTACAGGTAAGAGGGGTATTACTGGGGTATTATACAGACCTCACACCTTCTATACCCCATGTGCTGGAGATTACAGGTAAGAGGGGTATTACTGGGGGATTATACACATCACACCTTCTATACCCATGTGCTGGAGATTACAGGTAAGAGGGTATTACTGGGGGATTTTTACACCCCACACCTTCTATACCCCATGTGCTGGAGATTACGGTAAGAGGGTATACTGGGGTATTATACACCTCACACCTTTTTATACCCCATGTGCTGGAGATTACAGGGAAGAGGGGTATTACTGGGGTATTATACACACCCACACCTTCTATACCCCATGTGCTGGAGATTACAGGTAAGAGGGGTATTACTGGGGTTATTACACCCTCCCCCTTCTATACCCATGTCTGAGATTAAGGTAAGAGGGGGATTACTGGGGTATTATACACCCCACCCTTCTATACCCCATGTGCTGGAGATTACAGGTAAGAGGTATTTCTGGGTATTATACACACCTCACACCTTCTATACCCCATGTACTGGGGATTACAGGTAAAGGGGTATTTCTGGGGTATTATACACACCTCACACCTTTCTATACCCCATGTACTGGAGATTACAGGTAAGAGGGGAAATTTCTGGGGTATTATAATTTATTCTAAACCCCAAAAAACAGGCGGATAAAAATTTAATAAAGGGTAAAATGGGTATTACAATACACCAACCCCACACTTTTAAATAAATTATACCAAAAGGAGATTTTTAATATCTTTTAGGAAATTTAAAATCAAATTTAGGGGCAATTGACACAAAATGGCCCAATTTTAAAAAGGTAAAATAAAAAAAGAAAAAATGTTTGGGGTCCAGGCCAAAAATACAAGAGAATAAAACATAAAAAATAAAAAGGGAAAATTGAAATGAAACTTTGGCCCTAAAACAATTTTCCCCGAAATTTTTTAAAATATAAAAAAAACCAGTCAACTCCCTTAAAAACCTTTTGGGGCTTTTTAACCAAATACGAACTAAAAAGGGTTTTTTAGCCCGGGGTTAATTCGGAAATGAGTATAGGGTGGCCAAAGGAGAGTCCTACGGAAGAGTTTGTAAAAATTGGCTTAGATTGAAAACCCCCCAATTAATAAACTATTTTTGACCAAGGAAGGCCCCGAATGGCACACCACGAGTCCCTTCTCCTCTTAAAGGGCCCTGAATGAATTTGGGGGAAATTCCTGGTGGACTATAGTCCAATACTGGCCAGGGTTTTGTTTCCCCCCTTCTGTTCTGTCTCCAGAAATTTAACCATTTAAATTCATTTTGTAAAAAGTTTTAAGGGGGCCGTGGTTCCAGGTGAGTGCCACATATTTTATTTAGACCTGACAGATCTGGTTCTGGGCCGAAGGTTCCCTCTATTTCTTTTTTGGATGATGAATTGGAACTCTCGGGATCATTCTGGTGAGTCGGTTTTGTGGATTTATCTTCTGTATATAAATGAGATAAATACATGATAGAAAACTGTGAGGAAACGTGTGATCTACAAGATCTGTCATCTGTTATGTGTTATCAGTGTTGGAGGAGGAGGAAGAGATCGGAGTCCAGAGCTGTGGAGATGGAGATGATGAATGGTCACTTAGGAGAACATGTCCGTCCCCCCAGGAGCGGATCAGAGCCAGGTGCCGTTATATTCAGTGATTACTTTCCAGCTTCTCTTATCCTGATCAGCAGCAGGTGAAGTACATGTGTGACGCACAGTCCTGGTGTAAACGCGCCATAGTTCTAAATCGCTTTAAGGCAGTGTTGAATGAGGCAGAATGTATGAACCTGTTCTTCTGCAGTTCATACATAGAGATGCATTGCAGTTCCACTACAACAACTCAGGCTCATGCAGACCTCCTTTAGCTTGGTCTGGCTGTTACAGTTATGCGCCTAAGTTTAGCGTCAGACATTCATAAATGTGTCTAATTCTATGAATGTGGTGCAATGCACCCCCAGAATGTCTAAAATTTTTGCCGCATTACTAAGTCCCGGGGCCAGCGCCAACTGCGCCAAAGTTTGGTGTGCGACTGTTCATACATCTATAAGGCTACAACAACTTTTTGGCACAAAGTACATGAAATAATATTTTGTCTGCACATCCCAAAAACTTTTTTGAAAAAAAATGAGCATAGGTGCACATTGGTGTGGCAGTAACATACAAATACAATCCAATATCAGCAGCACATACTAGCACTAAAATCTTTTTTCAAAAACATAGGAATTTTTGGAAAAACATTTCAGCTACTTAGGATACATGAAAAATGTTGAGGTTCTTAGTTCACATGTTTGATCAACACTGCTTAAGCCCACCTTCCAATCAGCAAGGGGACCCTACACTAACATTACCTCTCTTGGTGCCTGTTCAGACATCCACATTTCAGGGAGAGACAATTCCAGCTACAAGGTACTCTGCAATATTTTAAAAGCCTATGCAGGTGGGTGGAGTGCAAAAAAGCAACGAGGGGGCAGCCACTCCCCCATACAAACAGTCTAGGAAACAGTATTTGGTCTGCACATCCCAAAAACTTTTTTGAAGAAAAAATGAGCACAAAGTACCCCGAAAACTGGCACAGCCCTGTTCATACATGTCACCCTTAGTCTCTGCTACCAATACAATACTATTATTCCTCTGATGTGCTGCAATAAGACTGAATAATTACAGCAGAATGTAAATTTGTAATGGACATTTTTGGCTCTACTTTGATAACTTGAAGTTGATTCTTTAAGCAGGAGTGTATTGTCTTGTTAGGGCAGTTTGTGGTTGCTGGACTAGTGAGAAGTGTCCCTATATTCATCTGGTCTCCATTTCTCTGTATAGCCGTCATGTTCCTGTATGTGGAGCACAATCCACCACCATGATCAGTAGATGACTCCCCTCTGCCTCCAGCTACTGACCCCAGAGACGCCGGCGACCAGTCCAGCAGTGTTGATGAGCATATATTGTATGACGTCCCCATCACGCTGATGATATGACTTGTTTTTTTCTAGATTCTCCTGATGTTACAAGAGAACTGCTGGATCCTCCTGATATCTCCATCGAGCTGCTGGATCTCCCCTGATGTCACCACAGAACTTCTGGATCCTCCTGATGTCACCACAGAACTGCTGGATCCTCCTGATGTCACCAGAGAACTGCTGGATCCTCATAGTCAAGATTCCCAGGATCCCCATTGGATGAATGGATCAGGGATCTGTGTAGTATGATCGGCCTCCATTTTGTGGACAATGTAGCTTTGCTCTTTCTTCCTCGCCTTCGCTTTCTCAAAGCAACGACCAAGGGCCTCACCAGTAGCTGTCATCCATCTGAAATGGAAAGTATCCTGTTATTATTTCACTGGCCACAAAATGATTCCTTCCTAAAGTAAAAGTTCTGGACCGTGGCCGGGAATTTCCATGGACGGTTCATAGAGGGCCCAGGAGGGCTGGTTATCAGCCACAGTGTGACCTCTGACATTGGGCCTGGGTTGTGGACTCTTCAGAGGACGGGGGTTTGTGTATCCAACCTGAACATCATCCAGAAAGGTTCAATAAAGCACACTTCCCCCTCTTATCACCGCACTGTCCAGTCAGAAACCACTAATTGTCCTAATGAACTGATGGGTCGTTCTAGGAACCTGAGCCAAGGACTCATTCTCTGTATTGATTTTATATATTTGTCATCTTTTTTAACTACTTTTGTATATTTGTAAGCCCTTTTCATCTATTAAAGCTTAAAACATCAGTAAGTTTGATCTTTTTATGCTATAAAGAATCCGTAACCTTTGAGTGTTTAACCCTGTGACTGCTCGAGTGGTGTGTGGGTGTTTGGGACTTCCCACCCATGTTCAGTAAGCGGTGGCCGCCTGTATCTGGGATATGTGGATGGTGTTCGGGGTGATTTATGCTGAAAGGTAAATGCAAGACTGATTGATTGGAGATAGATTAACCCCTCGTCATCGCACCCATGGCACATTCTGGTGAACTGTACAGGTTACCACATCCATCAGCAGAATATGGACCTCCTCCCATTACCTACAGAGTCAACTAAGAACAGATTTCTCCAAATTGCTTTATGTTCTGAGCTCTCCTGGAGCAATTCCTGATGGTGTGTAGGGGAGTCAACTAATACTGGAAGAGTTTTCTCTTTTTTGGGGGGAGAATCCATAGCCATCCAAACATTGATTCTCCAGAGGAGAAGTATTACATGGCGGCCATCGAGATGAGCGTCTGTTCATGGAGTATTAGGATGGCTGGAGTCAGAATATGAGCCACTTGTGCACTATAAGGGATTGTGAGTGATGGACATCCCCTCCCCTCATGGTGTCCTTAGGCTCTAAAACATCATATGGACGGGATTTGTCTTCCAGTGGCAACACTTTTCATGTCAGGACTCTAGGGTCTGAGGCAGAGGAGGTGGAGCTAGAAATGGAGGTGGAGCTATCCCATCAGCATTATATTTGTGAGCTTGTTCAAGAAAATAAAGGGTGTGGTTATGAAAATGAGGCATGTGGTATTGTATTATTTCTTCATTGTGTTGGGGCCAGTCCTGCTTTTTATTAGAGGGACAAATGGTTAAGGCAAAACAACAGAACAATCAAATAACAATCAACTGTTCTTACCTTTATTGATTGTTTGTTAGGTTTATGAGAAAGCATAATTTATTAACCAAAAGCCACAAGCGGGGTTTGAATGTTTTCTCTGATATCTGCAGCTTTCATGTGGAGAAAATCACTTAGACACCTGCCGGGGTCAAAGTTACAAAGCAGTAAAAACTAGTAAGAGGAGTAAA
Source organism: Phyllomedusa bahiana (assembly GCA_025379985.1). NCBI lineage: Eukaryota > Metazoa > Chordata > Amphibia > Anura > Hylidae > Phyllomedusa > Phyllomedusa bahiana. The sequence continues at coordinate 64,927 of JAODAL010003019.1, forward strand.
CCTCCAGATATCCTCATGGCTCCCCATAGGATACACTTAGAATAATCGATAAACATTAGCTCTATGATATCTTTGTTGCAGCAATTCCCTTTTCTTTTTATTGTAAAATAACACTTAAAAATATAAGTAAAACATAATTTGTGGAACAACGCGTTTCGTGTTAATATCACACTTCATCTGGTTCACTGACCTGATAATGAGGCTGCTGTTTTAAACCCCAGTCATTGCCAATATTGATTGACAGTTAGCTGTCCATCCTTTAATTAGGTGCAAGATATTAACACCTTTGTCAACTGTTATGTTAAAACTTCCAATACTCCAATAAAAAACAATATTTCCCATACAAACAGGAAGAAAAGACAAACTACCATAATGAAACAAACGTCAATAATTCATATTAACATCGACTATAAACAGGAAAGTGAACATTGTATCTCCTAGATCCTAAATATTCAGATGTTATACTTTCTACTCGTCACTAGGTGTTGCCACCTTTACCCTTTTCTTCTAAATCCGTTTCATCTACACATACGTATCTTGAATATACTTCACCAGCTTTGCTGGTACTATTATTATAAATTTTAATATTAAAAAAAAATCTTAATATATTTCACCAATAAGGTATGTACTTAGTTTCACCTGTTTATCATTATGGCATAGGACTACACCTACAGAAGCCTAGATGGACCAATTTGTAGTTTAGTCTCTACAAACTACAACTATTGCCACTAGTCTGGAGTAGGACTACAATGAAAGATGCCTCCGAGGGTCAAAAACTGATCTCTTCATTAATGAACAATGTTTTGCCTGGTTCAGTATTCATTGAAGGAGACAGGGATTTTCTATGGTACCATACTAGCTCTGTCAACTTTTTCAGATCGTACGGAACTAGATGTTTAAGTTGGAAATTCCAATAAGTGTCTTTTTTACAAACCACTTCACATTTATTAGATATATTTAATGGAACCTGTTCAGTCGGAGTTACTTTTAATAGGGACACATCATCTCAATACTTTGTGTAAAAGATATCTGGGATTTATGTTATTTCTATGGTTAGAATATTAGAATCCATCTTTTAAAAAAGTGGATGTAACCTATTGATTATTACTTATTTGTACCAGCAGGTCCAAAAGCTCAGTTTGAGTGGTGCTCATAATTATAGAGAACTTTATACCCCATGTGTTCCAATTTAGTAAGGTTAAAAACATCTCAGGTTCCTCTGTTGTCCCATTCCAGACACAAAACAAATTTGAAGCATTTGTACAGCACAATTTTAGTCATTATTCTCTCATTTAGGTAAATGTTGATCCTTTCAAAGACCCCCATAAATAAATTAGCGTATGATGTGGCTAAACAAGTCCTCATCGCCGTACCGCACTTCTGCCTGTAAACCTGATTCATGTATAGAAAGTCATTATTGTTCATAATCAGACTCAGACTTTCTAAAAGTTTTTTTTTTCCATAAAAAGGATATCATTATGTACAAATTCACCTGTGCACTTGATGCCCCTTTCATGATCTATATTTGAATACATTGACATCACATCCATCATTAAAAAGATGTAATTTTCCTCACATGAAGTGTCCCTATTAAAACTAACTTCTATTGAACAGGTTTCAGTAAATATACTTAATAGATTTAAAACGCTTTGTAAAAAATAAATTTACTGGATTTTCCAACTTCATCATCTAGTTCCATACGGCCTGAATGAGGGGACAGAACTAGTATGGCACCATAGAAAATCCCTGTCTCCTTCAATGAATAACGAACAAGGCAAAACATTGTTTATTAACAAAGAGGATAGAAGGTTTTTGACCCTCTGAGGTAACCTGCGTTGTAGTCCTACTCCAGGGCTAGGGGCAATAGTTGTAGTTTGTAGAGACTAAACTATAATTTCATCCATTTAGGCTTCTGTAAGTGTAGTCCTATGCTACAATGATAACAAGTGACACTAAGATAATGAGTAGATGTGTATACAGACCTTATTGGTGAAAGATATATATTAAGAATTTTGAAAATGTTAAAATTTATGATAATAGTATTTGCGAAGTGTATCCGAGATACGTCTGTGTAGATGAATTGGATTTAGAAGAAAAGGGTAAGGTGGCAACACCTAGTGGCGAGTAAAAAGTATTACATTTCATGCTGTTTATAGTTGATGTTAATATGAATTATTTGACTGTTTTATTATAATAGTTTCTTTTCTTTCTTTTTTTTAACTGTGTATTTTACTGAGAAAACAATCATACATAATAAAAAGCAGCAAACCACTTTACATATGTGATAAAGACATAGCAACAAAGGAGTACATACGGTCCAGATGACTTGCAATTAAACCTAGATGAATTTTAGTGTGTAAAATGGCTACGCCAACGCGAAAAATTGCAAACTTAAGGTTATTAAATGTAAGTACAATGAGGGGACTTAAAGTCATGAGGATATCCGGAAGTTAACTCCTCTTAATAGTTTTTACTGCTTTGGAACTGTGACCCCGGCTGATGTGTAAGTGATTTTCTCCCCGTGAAAGCTGCAGATATCAGAGAGAACATTCAAACCGCACTTGTGAGTTTTGGTTAATACCTTCAGGAGAGTTGTGCCTCTATTTTAGCACATCAAAAGAAGGTGAGAAATAGTGTTTTCTTCATTATAAGAAAAACATCACCATTGGTAATATACAAGGGAGCACTTGTGCCGGTCTATATTTTCTTGTTTTCTACATTTCTACTTATATTCCGGATTCCATCAAAGGTAAAAATATAGGATGAATAGCAGCACCCTTAAATTCTAAACTAAATGGACTACTATAAGAATCGTATGTTACCTCATGAGAAGCTAATGGTTTATCTGATGGAGAATTGTCAGGACCGCTCAGCGAGTGGGAGGTGGATCCACTGGTCACCGCTAGGAGTTGGCGTAACCTACGCCGGGGAACGGAGTCTAAGGGCCCCTTGTCTTCACCGGAGCCCGCCGCAAGGCAGGACGGGCCTTTGCTGCAGGGAATCCCCCAGGTCGCTACCCCCGACGCAGGACCCAGCGGTGACCAGCCGAAGCCGGTGACGTAGGCACTGAACACCCGGAGCGTGGTACTAGAATAGGCAGACGGGCAAGGCAGGACTGACAGGGCAGGAGCAGAGAACGTAGGATGCGGAATAGTCAGAGGAAACGCCAGCAAACGCAGACTAACGTTGCTAACGCAGGGACACCAACAATTGGGCGCCGACGGCAGGAAGGGCCATACCTATAAAGCCCAAGCTCAAAGGCCATAGGTGGAAAGGGAGCACCAATTAGGTGCTGTCCCTTTAAATCTAAGAAGCTGCTCGCGCGCGGCCACTAGTGGCCGGCCGGGATAGTGCAGGCAGAAGCATAGCCTGCATCATGGCGCTGAAGGAGGAAGCTGGATGCAGCCAGGTAAGTAGTGGCGCAGCGCATGCTGGGGCTGGCTGCGCCTAGGGCCGGACGCCCGGTCCGCGGCACGGGAGGTGGCAGCAGCTGGGAGGCGCGAGTGACCGCGCGGCGTTACAGTACCCCCCCCCTTAGGGCCCCTTCTTCTAGAACCCCGGAGTCTATGAAAACGTCGGATGAGAGTGGGAGCGTTGATGTTTTCTTGAGGCTCCCAGGACCTCTCCTCGGGCCCATAGCCCTTCCAATCCACGAGGTAGAAAATCTTGCCTCTAGAACGCTTCATGTCCAGGATTTCTTTAACTTCGTAGATATTTTCGGTATTAGGAGGTGCGGCAACAGGAACCACTTTGCGAGAATACCGATTGAGAATTACCGGTTTCAGGAGAGACACATGAAATGAATTGGGGATGCGGAGGGAGGGAGGCAAGCGGAGTTTGTAGGATACCGGGTTAATCTGTCGTAGAACGCTGAAAGGACCAAGATAGCGTGGTGCTAACTTTCAACTCCGCACTCGGAGTCGGATGTGTTTGGAGGCGAGCCAAAGATTTTTCCCCTCGTTGGTAAGAAGGAGGCGCTCTGCGCTTCTTGTCAGCTTGCGCCTTAAACCGGTAGGCCGCATGACACAAATTTAGACGGGTGAGGCGCCAAAATTGAGAAAAGTCCCGTACCAGGTCGGTGGCAGCAGGAACTTCAGAAGAGGCAGCCAGTGGCAGAGGAAGACGAGGATGTGGACCAAACACCACCTCGAAGGGAGACTCCCCTGAGGACTCACTAGTGTGGTTGTTGTAGGCGAACTCCGCCCAAGGGAGCAGAGAAACCCAATCGTCTTGCCGGGCAGAAATAAATTGGCGCAGGTAGTTCACCAGACCTGGTTGATCCGTTCCACATGGCCATTAGACTGTGGGTGATATGCAGATGAGAAATCCAATTTAATTCCCAGCAGAGAGCACAGGCACGCCAGAAGCGAGAGGTGAATTGTAACTCCTCTATCAGAGACGATGTTAGAAGGCATACCATGCAAAACGGAAGATGTGCTGTATAAACAATGAAGCCAGTTGTGGAGCCGAAGGAAGACCTGGCAGGGGTGTGAAATGCGCCATCTTGGAGAATCGGTCCACCACGACCCAGCACAAACCGAACACCCTATTGTGAGGGTGGGAGATCAGTCACAAAGTCCATAGCGATGTGGCTCCATGGTGTTTCGGGCACAGGCAACGGCAACAGATAACCAGCAGGTCGAAGACGAGAGCTCTTACTTCGGGCACAATTAGGGCAAGCAGCCACGAAATCCTTGACATCCAGTGCAAGGGAGGGCCACCAGTAGTGACGTGCGATGAGGCGGAGAGACTTACGATAGCCAGCATGACCGGCCACTTTGGAGGCGTGACCCCAGGACAGAATGCGTTTCCTCAGGGTGGGACGCACAAAGGTCTTACCAGGTGGAATTTCCCGCAACCGTACGGGTGCGGCATGAACCAGGCGTTCGGGGGGGATCATGTACTGTGGTTCAGATTCAGAGTCGGAGGCATCTGTTGCCCGGGACAGAGCATCGGCCTTGAGATTTTTTGCGGCTGGCCGGAAATGGAGGATGAAGTTGAAACGAGAGAAGAATAAGGACCACCGGGCCTGTCGAGGATTCAAACGTTGTGCTGTTTGTAGGTAAAGCAGGTTCTTATGATCCGTATAGATGGTCACAGGATGTAAAGCGCCCTCCAGAAGATGCCGCCATTCACCCAAGGCCAATTTGATCGCCAGAAGTTCTCTGTCCCCAATGGAGTAGTTTTTCTCCGCCGGCAAGAAGGTCTTTGAGAAGAAGCCACAGGTGACGAATTTGCCCTTGGCATTCTTTTGTAGAAGGACAGCTCCAGCTCCGACTGAGGACGCATCAACTTCCAGAAAGAAGGGGCTCTCAGGGTTCGGGCGGTGAAGCACAGAGGCGGAGGCAAAGGCTGCCTTTAACCGGGCAAAGGCGTCTTCAGCCTCCGAGGTCCATAGACGAGGGTTACTGCCTTTCTTGGTGAGAGCGACAATAGGAGCTATGAGCGTGGAAAAATGTGGAATAAATTGGCGGTAATAGTTGGAGAAACCGATGAACCGCTGGATAGCTCGAAGACCGACAGGACGGGGCCAGTTCAATACTGCCGAAGATTTTTCAGGATCCATTAGAAGACCTTGCGCAGAGATTATGTACCCCAGGAATGGTAAACTGGTTCGTTCAAATAGACACTTCTCCAACTTGGCGTAGAGATGGTTGCGTCTAAGGCGGGAGAGTACCAGACGAACATGAGCCCGATGGGATTTTACATCCGGGGAGTAGATCAAGATGTCGTCCAAGTAGACAAGTACACAGTGGTAGAGAAGGTCTCGGAAGATGTCGTTTACGAATTCTTGAAATACAGCGGGGGCATTGCAAAGGCCAAAGGGCATGACAAGATAATTCATAATGCCCATCGCGGGTGTTAAAGCGGTCTTCTCCACTCGTCCCCCTTTGCATATTCGGATAAGATTGTAAGCGCCCCGGAGATCGAGCTTGGAGAAGACTGTGGCTCCCTGGATCCTATCGAAGAGCTCCGAAATCAACGGCAATGGGTAGCGATTTTTGATAGTGATCTTATTGAGGCCTCGATAGTCTATGCACGGTCGCAAGGACCCATCCTTCTTCTCGACAAAAAAGAAGCCAGCCCCTGCGGGAGATGAAGACTTGCGGATAAAGCCCTTTCCAGATTTTCCTTGATATACGCCGACATGGCCTCAGTTTCCGGCCGGGACAAGGGTTACACTCTACCACGGGAGGCGGAGATCCTGGCTGCAGCTCTATAGGACAATCGTAGGGTCGGTGAGGAGGAAGAAATTCTGCCTGTTTCTTGCAGAACACGTCCGCAAACTCCCGGTAGTGAGCAGGAAGACCTGATGTAGCAGGAACGGCTGGAAGAAGGTAGAGGCACCCACCAACGTGGAGGACAGTGGTGCCGAAATACAACGGGAGTGGCACCGGGTGCCCCAACGAGTGACTTCGCCCGTTTCCCAGTCAATGATGGGGCTGTGGTCCCGCAGCCAAGGAAGCCCCAAGAGGAGAGTACTAGCGGAGCATGGCAAGACAGGAAAGAGATCTTTTCCTGATGTAGTACTCCTATACGCAACTTAAGAGGCTGCGTGCGGTGCCGGATGGTACAGGAGAGGACTTCTCCATTCACGTGAAAAAACGGAAAGAGGCTTGTCCAAGGGAATCATGGCAGCCGGGTACCTATCCACAAGAGCAGGATGAATGAAGTTGCCTGCCGAACCAGAGTCCACAAAGGCGGCAACTTGAAGGCAAGAACCGGAGGGAAGCGTTAGACTGACCATCATGGTCAATGGCGGAGAGGAAAGTTCCGTGCCCAGGTTCGCCTCTCCCACGAAGCCTAGGCTCTGTAGTTTCCGGACGCAGGGGGCACTCCTACGCAGATGATCTTGGGCACCGCAGTAGAGGCAGAGTCCTTGGTTGCGCCGGCGAGTCTTTTCCTCCTCCGACAGGTGGGCCCTATACAACTTGCATGGGCTCATCCCGATTTGGATGCAGGGACAGGCTGCAGGTGACGCTGGAAGACAGGTGCAAGGCGAGGACTCCTACGGGGGCGATAATTCTCCCGTTGAAGCCGAACCTCCTGTTGACGTTCTGAGAAACGGATATCGATGCGGGTGGCCAAGGTGATGAGGTCGTCCAGGCTGGTGGGCAGGTCACGCCCCGCTAGTTCATCCATGATATGACCGGCCAACCCCTCCCAGAAGGTTGCGACCGAGGCCTCGTTGTTCAGGACAACTCTGAGGAATAGAGTCCGGAATTGTACAGCATACTGTCCCACTGAGGCGTCACCTTGTCGGAGACGAAGAAGGGAAGAGGCAGCAGAGGAGGCTCGTCCCGGCTCTTCAAATACCTTGCGGAAGGCGGACAGGAAATTCGCTAGATTGGCTGTCAGCGGATCCCCACGTTCCCACAGAGGTGTCACCCAGGCAAGTGCTTCACCGGAGAGGAGAGAAATAATGAAAGCCACTTTAGCCCGATCAGTGGCGAATTGGTGTGCCAGGACCTCGAAGTGGATCGTGCACTGGTTCAGGAATCCACGGCAGGCCTGGGATCCCCGTAGTAGCGAGGTGGCAGAGGCAGGTGCAGGGAGGAACTGCTAGATGCTGCGGGTACCGAAGCGAGAACCGGAATGGAGACAGGTGCCGGAGCCGGGGCCGCCGGTGGTTCTGGGAGTCGAGCCGCAAGGTTCTGGAGCATGGTGAAGAGTTGCTCTTGACGGACGCCCTGGCGCGTAATTTCAGCCACGAGGCTCTCTGTGTCTGGTAGCGGTTGATCGGCGGAATCCATGGCCCAGCTGTACTGTCAGGACCGCTCAGCGAGCGGGAGGTGGATCCACTGGTCACCGCTAGGAGTTGGCGTAACCTACGCCGGGGAACGGAGTCTAAGGGGCCCCTTGTCTTCACCGGAGCCCGCCGCAAGGCAGGACGGGCTTTGCTGTAGGGAATCCCCCAGGTCGCTACCCCCAACGCAGGACCCAGCGGTGACAGCCGAAGCCGGTGACGTAGGCACTGGAACACCCGGAGCGTGGTACTAGAATAGGCAGGACGGGCAAGGCAGGACTGACAGGGCAGGAGCAGAGACGTAGGATGCGGAATAGTCAGAGGAAACGCCAGCAAACGCAGACTAACGTTGCTAACGCAGGGACACCAACAATTGGGCGCCGACGGCAGGAAGGGGCATACCTATAAAGCCCAAGCTCAAAGGCCATAGGTGGAAAGGGAGCACCAATTAGGTGCTGTCCCTTTAAATCTAAGAAGCTGCTCGCGCGCGGCCACTAGTGGCCGGCCGGGATAGTGCAGGCAGAAGCATAGCCTGCATCATGGCGCTGAAGGAGGAAGCTGGATGCAGCCAGGTAAGTAGTGGCGCAGCGCATGCTGGGGCTGGCTGCGCCTAGGGCCGGACGCCCGGTCCGTGGCACGGGAGGTGGCAGCAGCTGGGAGGCGCGAGTGACCGCGCGGCGTTACAAGAATAAATCTTCCAATAACGCGAGTCTACCCAATCCAGAAGAATTTTCAGAAGAGGATACGGTAAATATGAAAAATCTATTTGAAGATCTGTAGAAAAAAATATTTACAGAAATACAAGACCAAATAGATGCAACATTTTTGGAAACATACTTAAAGGAGAGACTAATCTCAAAGGGATTCAAGTAAATCTCACTCCTACATTTAAAGATGATGTAGATTTCACTGCTGCATGGGAACTGATTATTACAGCTCCAGCAGCGCCTCTGATGAAGGCCTCACTGGCCGAAAGCGTTCAAATAATTACGTCAGAATTATACATACATAATCAATTGCTGTCGAAAAATACTCTGGAGATCTGTCTTCTTGCACGGTTGAAATAAAATCACTATCACTTATTGCATTATTGAGGTGTGCTGTGGATGTTTCGCTGATTTATGGTCTATGGGACTGGATATCCCTTCCACAAGCACGCCGTGAACATTCCTATTTTTCTAGGTGTGCGACATTACTAAGTGTAAAAAAAACTGTACAATAGTTATTCCTGAATGGAATTTAAAAAGAAAAGAAAAAAACATAAAGTGTGGAAAAAACAAATAAAATAAATATTTAATAAAAAATTATTCTGAATACATTATACAAAAAAATTACACATATTAGGTATCCATGTCACCATAATAACTTGTAGAATTAATCTAACAGGTTATTTAGTGTGAAATGTTAATGGTGTAAAAAAAAAATTGAAAACAAATTCTGCAGTAATCTATATGTAAACTCAAACTATGCCTCCAAAAAGTACAAATTCTCCCGCATAAAACAAAGCCTCATATAACTGCATCATTTAAAAAATAAAAAGTTACGACTTGAACGGGAACACAGGGAGGCAAAAACTAAAAAAAATCTCTGGCCATAAGGGCCTTTTCAGGCCTGGGGCTTAAGGGTTTAATATTTAAAATCAAAAACAAGATAATACAAGTGACAAAATAATTAAAAATGATACAAGACCAAGGGAGGGAAAAACGTAGACCTGAAAATTAAATACGAATGCTATTCGGTAAATGCAAAGGACACTATTTGCAAATACATCTAGATACAGTGTCAGAAGAATTTAGAGAACGTCCCAGGAAAGTGTTTAATCATAAATGAAAAATAAAAGAGATGGAAACATTCTTCATAACAATTTAACTGCACAAGAAAGGAAGGCAATCATGTTCTTAAAAGAAAATAAGGATATTGTCATCCAGGCAGGAGATAAGGGAGGAGGAGTGGTAATAATGGATATTGAATACTATTTACAAGAATCAGAAAACATTCTCTCTGATAATACATGCTACAAAAAAATCTGTGGAGATCCGTTTTCTATTGTGCAGAATAAAGAACTAGTGAAAAATGCAGTGACTAGTAAAATGATTACCAAAAAAGATGCAAAATTTATTAAAATCCAGAATCCCCTCAAATGTTTTTAAGGACAACCTATTATATCAGATGACAAGCACGACTAGCAATCTTTCCCATTATGTTGAACTACATTTACAGGAATATGTATACAAACTAGAAAAGGGACTCCGATGCCCTAATAAAAATTCTTTTGGACACTCCATGTGAGGAAAATTACATCTTTTTAATGATGGATGTGACGTCACTGTATTCAAATATAGATCATAGAAGAGGCATCAAGTGCACAGCTGAATTTGTAGGTAATGATATTCTTTTAATGGAGCAACAAAATAAAACTTTCTTTTAGAAATTCTGAGTCTATGAACAATAATAACTTTCTATACATGAATCAGGTTTACAAGCAGAAGTGCGGTACGGCGATGGGGACTTGTGTTACCCCTTCATACGCTACTTTATTTATGGGGGTCTTTGAAAGGATCAACATTCACCAAAATGAGGAAAAAATTACTAAATTTGTACTGTACAAACGCTTCATTGATGACTTGTTTTCTGTCTGAATTAGGACAACAGAGGAAGCTGAGATATTTGTTACCTTACTTAATAAGAAAACATGGGGTATAAAGTTCACTTTAAATATGAACATAACTAAAATTGAGTTCTTGGACCTGCTGATACAAATAAGTAATAATCGGTATGATACCTCCTCCTTTGTCAAAAAGGGGGATTCTAACAGTTATTATTCTAGTGACCATTATAAACAATGGAAAGGAAATGTGCCATTTGGACAAATATGAAGAGTATGCAGGAACAGTACTGAAGATCATACCTTTAAAAACAGGCAGAAAAAACAGTAGATCGTCTTGGGGAGAAAACTAATCCAAAACAATTAGTACAGGCGTCAACTGAAAAAGGCAGAAATTTAACTCAAAAAGAATGTTTAAGAAGACTAAAAAATCAACAAACGATGTAAGTAAATTAGTGGAAGAACTTCTAATACAAAAAAAAGAGAAAAAGGTGAAGCAGATTACAAGGCACATAGTTTCATCACTAGGTACAATGGAAGACAGAAGGAGACACAAAATATTCTAGAAAAACATTGGCACATCATCCAGAAAGACTCCTACTTAACCAGCAGTCTGCTTTCTGATCCACCTATGATTTTTAGAAGAACGGCAATATTAAGGGAGATAAAAACAAAGAGAGAAAACTTTGGAAGCTATAAGTGTAGAAAGGATCGGTGTCTAAAAAATATAATGTACAACATATTCAATCATATGAAACAGGACAGAACTTTGAAATCAAATCACATCTAACGTGTGACAGTGAATTCGTTATCTAGGTTTTGGAATGTCCGTGTAGGTTTCCTTATGTAGGAAGAACAACACAAAAACTGCCTGATCGTATGTGCAACCATAGATCTAATATAAATGTTAAATATATTTTACACAAAGTATCAAGACATTTCACATTAAAACGTAAGGGTGATATGTCCCTATTAAAGCTAACTCCGACTGAACAGGTTTCAGTAAATATACCTAATAGATTTGAAGTGATTTGTAAAAAAATAAACTTGGATTTTCCAACTTCAACGTCTAGTTCCGTACGGCCTGACTGAGGTGACAGAGCTAGTATGGTGCTGTAGAAAATCCCTGTCTCCTTCAATGAATACAGAACTAAGCAAAACATTGTTCATTAATGAAGAGGTTTTTGACCCTCAGAGGTGCCCTTCATTGTAGTCCTACTCCGGGGCTAGGAGCAATGGTTGCAGTTTGTAGAGACTAAACTACAATTTGGTCCATCTAGGCTTCTGTAGGTGTAGTCCTATGCCACAATGATAAACAAGTGATACTAAGATAACAAGTGGTAGATATAACGAGTGGTAGACGTATACAAACCTTATTGGTGAAAGTTATATATAATTTTTAAAATCATAAAATGTTAACATTCTGTCAGGATCCAGTACTGTTTTTATGTTTAACCTGTTTTCTGGGCATTTCTGCCTCTTTGCAAGATGGCCACCGCAGCTTCAGTGGCCATTTTACCTGCTCTCTGAGGCTATATTAATGTGTGCACCTGTGTTCCTCCTTGCCTGAGTATTCAGTTAGAACCTAGTTCCTGTCTCCCTCAAGCTCTCTGGCTCTCCTGTTTGAAGATCCCTGCGGTCCTCGTATTCCAGAGTCCGGCTTATTGATTCCCTGCAACCTGACATTCCTGCCTTTGGACCTCTTGTTTATACCTACTGCTGCACATGGGATCATCCTGCTGACATAGTCTCCTCAGCAGGATTCCTCTAGTGCTACACAACCTGCCAGCTGCCCATCCAGCGCTGCTGCCACAAACGTCTGCTGACCACCTACGGCTCTCTGCTCACCGGCCGAACGCCATCCAGCGCTGCTGCCACAAACGTCTGCTGAACACCCACGGCCTTCTGCTCACCGGCCGAACGCCATCCAGCGCTGCTGCGACAAACGTGAGTCTGCTTTTACTCCTTCTGACGGTTTGCTGTTGTGCACCCCTCCCCCTACCAGCTACTGGTCTCCATAACATATCCACGCAAAGCGTTACAGGATACTCAGGCCACACAAAATGGAGGCCGCCGCGTCCGGGGATTTGGAAGCCCGTATTAAGAGACTTCAGCAAATCATGTCTTCTTTGCATACGGAGGTGCAGTCTTTAAAGACTAAAATGATTTCTCTGGACACACAAGCAAATCAAAATGCGCACGAACTTGGTATAGTGATCCAGGAGTTGCGCGCACGGACAACTTCCGCTGAGGCTCAGATACCAGCTTCCCATCCTGTAGCACTGGGTCCCCCGAAATTGCCACCATTCAGGTTCGGTGGGGATCGCGACAAGTACCGTGGCTTTGTAAACCAGTGTCAGTTATACTTTGATGCACATGCCAGCCAATTCCCGAATGATCGCGCCAAAGTACTTTGCATCATCATGCTTTTGACACACAAGGCTCTAGCATGGGCAAATCCCCTAATTGAGACCTGTGACCCTTGTTTAAACAGTCTGACTCAGTTTCTTGCCGGCATGAGCCTGATGTTCGATGACCCAAATCGTCGTACCACTGCAGAGAACAACTTAGTGGTGCTCCGGCAGGGCCGACGTTCTGTCACGGAGTACGCCATGGAATTTAAGAGATGGGCCTTAGATACAACCTGGTATTCTGAGGCGCAACTGCCACTGTTCAGGAGGGGATTATCCAGCGCCATTAAGGACGAACTGGCCCATGCTGAGGCTCCCTCTAAGTTTGAAGAGTATGTTCAGTTCATCATTGCATACGGATAGATACCCGTTTATCCGAACGGAGACAAGAGAGATGGGCAGCAATGAATCGAAGGGACGGTCCACCAGCTTTCCCGCCTGCATTCCCCAAGGACACTTATAATAGACCCCCACCGGAGGCTGAGCCAATGCAATGAGATGTGGTGCAGAGATCAGAGAGTAATGCTCGCAGAGAGCGCAGGCTGCGTGAGGGTCTATGTCTCTATTGTGGGGAATCTGGTCACTTCCTCATAAATTGCCCCAATTGGCCTCGCAGAACGGCTACAGCCTTGGCTGAGGGTGAGTTGTTTGACTGAATCAAAGATCTCAGAAGCGTCACAGCCATTGAATGCAGTTATTCAGACCCTGTCTTCGGTGGCTTCACACCTTGAGAAGAAGAAGGAGACCCATTGCTTTCTGCCTGTTCAGATTTGGACCAGCATGCGTTGGGTTCCCACCTCAGCTATGGTGGATTCTGGAGCAAGCGGCAACTTCATGGATCTTGCTTTTGCTAAGGAACATGGCATCGCAACCCAACTTAAAGCCTCATCCGTGTTTATGGAGACCGTGGATGGTTCCCCCCTGGTTTCGGGGCCAATAGATCAGGAAACTAGACTCCTAAAGGTCTCCATGCCGCCTGATCATCATGAAAGACTATCCTTCATGCTCATCTCCTCTCCTCATTTCCCAATAATCCTAGGCCTCCCATGGCTGAAGAAGCAGAACCCAGTTATCAATTGGGAAACTAGAGAGATACACTTCCTGGCGAAGAATACATCAGCCATTTGCCCAGTCGAATCTGTTCCTGACAGTGTCTCTAACAACCTTCCATCAGTCTATCATGACTTCTGGGACGTGTGCGACAAGAAGAATGCAGATAAGCTCCCATCACACCGGCCGTATGACTGCCCGATCGAGCTTTTGCCTGGTGCAGCAATACCGTTTGACCACATCTATCCCTTAGCCTGACCAGAGCTAAAGGCCCTCAATGAATACATCAAGGAGAACCTGGCAAAGGGGTTTATTCGTCCTTCTTCGTCTCCGGCAGGTGCTCCAATTTTCTTTGTGAAAAAGAAGGATGGCTCCCTAAGGCCCTGCATTGACTATAGGAAACTTAATAAAGTTACTGTCAGGAACCGCTATCCACTTCCTCTGAGCCCCGAGCTTCTTGAACAAGTTCGCCATGCCAAAGTTTTCTCCAAATTAGATCTTCGAGGAGCTCACAACTTAGTGTGGATTAGACCCGGAGACGAGTGGAAGACTGCCTTTCAGTGTCGGTATGGACACTTTGAATACCTTGTCATGCCGTTTGGGCTATGCAATGCCCCAGCTACTTTTCAACACTTGACTAATGACATCTTCCGAGATCTCTTGGACCAATTCTTGGTAGTTTATCTGGATGATATCCTTATTTTCTCCAATTCTCTACAAGAACATGAGGAGCATGTGAAGACTGTCCTGGACCGCCTACGAGTAAACCACCTTTACATTAAACTCGAAAAATGTGAGTTCCATAAGACGGAGATCCAGTTTTTGGGCTATGTATTATCACCACAAGGGTTGCATATGGATACCAGCAAGATCCAGGCAATTATTGATTGGCCGGTCCCGAAGAATACCCGGGAAGTACAACGCTTCGTAGGCTTTGCCAACTTTTACCGGCGCTTCATCAAGCACTTTTCAGAAATCGTCAGTCCTATCACCCAACTTACTAAGAAGGGGACAATGTTCCATTGGACACCTCAGGCCCAGGAGGCATTCATCCTCCTTAAATCAAAATTCACATCCGCCCCAGTGTTAATACATCCCGATCCAGAGTTGGTATTCATAATAGAGGTGGACACCTCAGATTGTGCCGTGGGGGGCTGTTCTATCCCAGAGAACGAGAGAAAAAGGTCTTTTGCATTCTTCTCTCAAAAGTTCTCATCTGCTGAAAGGAATTACGATGTCGGAAACAAGGAACTGTTGTCATCTCTGCATTCAAGGAATGGAGGCATCCCTTGCAGGGGGCGTCTCAGCAAATTGTCGTACTCACGGATCATCGTAATCTGGAGTTTGTCCGGTCAGCAAGATGTCTTTCTCCCCGACAGGTTCGCTGGAGCCTATTCCTGAACCAATTCAACTTTATCATTTCTTACCGACCAGGCTCCCGTAACGGCAAGGCTGACGCCCTTTCCCAGATGTTCTCTACTGAACCAGATCCTGCTCCACCATCTAAGACTATAGTACCAGATGCCAGTGTGGTAGGAGTGATACAGAATCAAGATCTAATTAATGTCTTTAAGGAAGCTTATGTCGCTGATCCTCTTTTGTCCCAGCCGGCTGATAACATACACCTAACTTTTAAGAGCGGAGTGTGGTTCAGAGGCCAATGCCTCTACGTGCCTAAGACTGCTAGATTGCGAGTGCTAAAATTGCTACATGACTCCAGGGTGGCAGGCCATAAAGGAGTACAGAAGCCTCAGGAGTTTCTCTCATGATTCTTCTGGTGTCCCGGCTATCGGAGGGATGTGAGGAACTATGTCCGTTCCTGTGATGTCTGCGCTAGGTGTAAGACACCCCGGTCTGCTCCAACTGGGTTGCTACAACCTTTGCCAGTGCCTTCTCGCCCATGGGGATCCATATCTATGGACTTTATTGTTGAACTGCCTACTTCTAAGGGTATGAACACCATTCTAGTTGTGGTTGATCGTATAACTAAGGCTGCCCACTTTATACCCTACCCCAGACTACTATCTGCTAAGGACACAGTAGAATTAATTGTCCAAAATGTCTTTCGGCTACACGGAGTTCCTGACGAAGTCATTTCGGACCAAGGAGCCCAATTCGTGGCGAGGTTCTGGCAAGGATTTTGTTCGGCACTGGTCATTAAGGTCTGCGTATCTTCCGCTTATCATCCACAGTGAAATGGCCAGACCGAGAGGACGAATCAGACCCTAGAACAGTACCTGCGTTGCTTCATCAGTCATTTGCAGGATGATTGGCTGGATCTTCTTCCTCTGGCAGAATTCTCTTACAATAATTCCCAGAGTGCATCCACAAAGATGTCACCTTTCTATGCCAATCTGAGGTTCCATCCCAAAATTTTTCCGAGACTCCCAATTAATGTCACCATACCGGGAGTGGCAGAATGTGTGGCAGCCCTTCAGCAAAACTTGGAAGTGCTGAAGGAAACCTTGACCGCAGCCCAGGAGAGATCTACGAGATCAGCAGACCAGTCTCGTAGACCAGCACCCATGTTCAAGGTTGGGGATTCTATCTGGCTCTCCACAAAAAAATTTAAGATTGAGGGTACCCTCTCAGAAGCTTGGGCACAAATTTGTAGGGCCATTCAAGATAAGTGCCATTATCAGCGCAGTGGAAGTTAGGCTGAAACTCCCCAACACCATGAAGATCCATCCAGTGTTCCATGTTTCCCTTTTGAAGGCTGCTGTCCCTAATCCATTCCCGGGACGCTCTGCTCAACCACCCGATCCGGTTTTGATTGATGGTGAGGAACAATTTGAGGTAGAGGTGATTCTTGATTCCAGGATCCATAGAAAACCAGCTACAATATTTTAGTCAAGTGGAAGGGATATCCGGCTGAAGAAAAATTCTTGGGGAACCTGTGGACAATATTAATGCTCCCCGTTTGGTTTTCCAAGTTCCACCGAAGATATCCTGGAAAGCCTGCCCATAGGGTGTCCGGAGGCCACTCTGAGGTGGGGGTTAGTGTCAGGATCCAGTCCTGTTTTTTATGTTTAACCTGTTTTGTGGGCATTTCTGTCTCTTTGAAAGATGGCCACCGCAGCTTCAGTGGCCATTTTACCTGCTCTCTGAGGCTATATTAATGTGTGCACCTGTGTTCCTCCTTGCCTCAGTATTCAGTTAGAACCTAGTTCCTGTCTCCCTCAAGCTCCCTGGCTCTCCTGTTTGAAGATCCCTGCGGTACTCGTATTCCAGAGTCTGGCTTATTGATTCCCTACAAGCTATTTGCTGCAATTTGACATTCCTGTCTTTGGACTTCTTGTTTATACCTACTGCTGCACATGGGATCATCCTGCTGACATAGTCTCCTTAGCAGGATTCCTCTAGTGCTACACAACCTGCCTGCTGCCCATCCAGCGCTGCTGCCACAAACGTCTGCTGACCACCTACGGCTCTTTGCTCACCGGCCGAACGCCATCCAGCGCTGCTGCGACAAACGTGAGTCTGCTTTTACTCTTTCTGACGGTTTGCTGTTGTGCACCCCTCCCCCTTCTAGCTACTGGTCTCCATAATGTATCCACGCGAAGCATAACACATTCATAATAATAGTACCTGCAAAGCGGGCGAAGTATATCCGAGATACGTATGTGTAGATGAAATGGATTTAGAAGAAAAGGGTAAAGGTGGCGACACCTAGTGACGAGTAGAAAGTATTTCATCTGATTAATTAGGATCTAGGAGATACAATGTTTGTTGTATTATTGTGGGTTGTCTTTTCTTTCTGGTTGTATTGGAAGTATTGTTGTTTATTGGAAGCTTGAACATAACAGTTGACAAAGTAGTTAATATCTTGTGCCTAATTAAAGGACAGACAGTTAACTGTCAATCAATATTGGAGGTGTCGGGGATCTAGAACAGCAGCCTTATTGTCAGGTCAGTGAACCAGATGAAGTGTGATGTTAACACGAAACGCGTTGGTCGTAAAATTGTGTTTTTTATATATTTGTAAGTGTTATTTTATGTGCTAGTCTAACTTACAATAAAAAGAAAATCAGGCTCCCACTCCCTGTTCAGGCTGTGGGTGGTTCCACAGTTTCAGTCTCCCATCCTTGTTCAGAATGTGGGTGGTTTTACAGCTTCTGGCTCTCACTTCCTGTTCATGCTGTGGGCGGTTCTACAGCCTCAGGCTGCCACTTCCTGTGTAGTCTGTGGGTGGTTCTAAAGCTTCATGCTCCCACTCCCTGTTCAGGCTGTCGGTGGTATTGGTAAAATTCTTATTTTACCTTTCCCTACATGTTTAAAGTGAATCATTGTAATGAGAAAACCCATTTAAGGTTTTCACAAGTGTTGAAATGTGCGGACGATGAGTAATGAGCAATAAATTATAAAGAATTAGTTGTGGGGTCACCAGAGCTCAATGTGCAGCTCGCCCACTCATTAAACTGTACTGACGACCACTCTTATACTCCGGCTGCAAATGAATGTAAAATGGCAAAGATTTAGATTTATCTAGGATTCCTAGATAAAGATTTTTGGTTTTATTTTATTTTAGCATATGGGAAATAACGCCAGTGTGGGGACTATGAAGCAAGCATAAGGGTGTTGACACTGGTGTAAGGATGATGACGCCAGTGTAAGGGTGATTACGCTGACTAAAAGGTAATGATGCCGACTAAAGGGCAATGACGCTGGCTGAAGGATGATAATACTGGTATGGGGGAGATGACGCCAGCGTAAGGGTGATGATGTCGGCATGGGTGTGATGATGCTGGCATAAGGATGATGATGTCAGTGTGAGGGTGATGGCGCCAGTATAAGGGTGATGACGTAGGGGTAATAACTCCAGGGTGGGGTTTATAACAGTGCTGTAAGGGTGATGCTGCCAATGTGGGGGTGATGATGCCAGTGTTGTGACTCTGATGCTGGCGTAAGGAGGATGACTCCCAGCATGGGGTGACACTGTCAGCATACAGGTGATGATGTTTGTATAAGAGTAATGAGACCAATGTGGGGGTGATGATGCTGGCATTGGGGTGATGATGCTGTTGTAAGGATGGTGGTGTGGGGGTGACGACACTGGCATAAGGTTGATGACACCAGCATAAGGTTGATGATGCTGGCGTTGGGGTGATGACTTCGGTGTGGGGTGCTGATGATGGCATGGTGGTGATGACACTGGTGTAAGGGTGATGACATCGGCGTGGTGGTGATGACATCATGCAACTTGGGTGATGATGTCAGTACTGGAAAAGAGGAAATTATGCTGGAACTGAAAAAGAGTTGATGGTTACGGAATGGGTGGATGGCATCGGTGGTGGAACGCCATTTAATCTTAACCCTGTATGGGAAGGTGCTGGACCAGGAATGTTGGGATTTATTATTCCTTCTGTCCTAAAGCAGCGCAGCCAACAGGGTATTACTGCTCCTTTGTGCTGATAGGACAGATGGAACTTTTAATCAGGAAAGAGTTGTCCACAATTTACTAATCAGGCAGTTCCCCAGTAAGTAGCTGGAATCCCAGCATGCCTCTGTGTTTTCTTCTGTCCTGTCTGGATGGGTGGGCAGGGAGACGCTACAGGATTTGCTTTCTTTGTTATGCTCTTATTTTCCAGCCTTGTCGGCTTTGTCTGACCCAGCTGCTTTTTTTATGGGCGCCTGTTCTATGTGGATTTTAGTCTTTTACACCCTTTGTTTCTTCCCCCTTGGCTGGTCACCACTTTGAGAAGTGGCCGTATCTTCTATTGGGGACAGGGTTCTTCTCCCCTGCTCTGTAGTTCTTGTAATTGTGTCCTGGCTTCTATGTTGACCGTCATCTGGGGCCTCATCTGCTATGTCCTTCCTCTCTATGTACGTGGTACTGTGAGTGTCAGGGAGTTCATTTCCGGATGCCATTGTGGTTTTGTCATTTATATAGAAGTTGTAGTGACCTCATCACGATGGATGAAAGCAGCTGAAAGCTTATTAATAAGAATAAGAAATAAAGAGGATAGAAGTAGAGGAATAACAGAAAAAGTAAGGCTAGAACTCAAAAGAGGTGAAGGACAAGCACGGAGGCCCCGTAAAGACAATGAGGAGTCTGCCCACTACTTAAAGCATAAAAATTTGACCTAATTTTCTGGCCATTCGCCATCAGGGAGTCGCCTCACAACCGATGAACCAACATTTAGTAATTTCTACTTCTACCACATGATCATGTTCACACAGATTTATACTTCTAGTAATGACTCTTATCCCGAACCTTTAGCAGCAGATTAAACATCCCTATTGATTTGGTCTTGTTCATACAAGAATAAAGAACCTTACATTCGGAAGCATCGTGACTTCTAGTGGAAATTTTCTTCTCATTAATAAAACCAATAAAAGCCAAAAATATTTTTCCCATGAACAATAAACCAACTTTCCATCGCTCTCTCAGTCATAGATCCCACAGGACGCTCGTACCGCTATAAATGGTTCCATGTGCGGCAGCCATCATCGTCATCACCCTCCTGTCAAAACGTTGTCTAGTGGCGGCAAAACACTTCTTCCTATATATAGGTGGTAGGGTTATGACACTGGCGTCATCACCTCCACGCCGGCGTCAGCGCTGATGTAGGGGTTAGCGCCGGCGCTGATGTAGGCGCTGATATAGGCACTGATGTAGGCAAAAGGCATCGGCGCTGATGTAGGCACTAGGGCAGGGCCTTATGTAGGCACTAGCGACGGCGCAGATGTAGGTACTGATGTAGGTGACAGCATCGGTGCTGATTTATGCGCTAGCACCAGCGTTGATGTAGGTGCTGATGTATGAGCTAGCTCCAGCACTGATAAAAGCCAAAAATATTTTCCCCATGAACAATAAACCAACTTCCCATCGCTCTCTCAGTCACAGATCCCACAGGACGCTCGTACCTCTATAAATGATTCCGTGTGTGGAAGCCATCATCTCCATCACCCTCCTGTCAAAAAGTTGTTTAGTGGCGGCAAAACACTTCTTCTTATATATAGGTGATGGGGTTATGACACTGGCTTCATCACCCCCATGCCGATGTGATGTAGGCGCTAGCGACGGCGCAGATGTATGCGCTGATGTCGGTGCTAGCGCCGGCGCTAATTTGCGCACCATTGTCGGCGATGATGTAGCGCTGATGAGTAGTGACTAGCGCCGAGTAATTCTAGTGTCCAGCGCGATGATGTAGGCGCCAGCGTCGGCGCTGATGTAGGTGCCAGCGTCGGCAATATGTATGCGCTGATGTAGTGCTAGGTCAGCGCTGATTAGCCTAGGCGCCAGCGTCGGCGCTGATGTAGGTGCCAGCGTCGGCAATGATGTATGCGCTGATGTAGGTGCTAACGCCAGCGCTGATTTACGCACCAGTGTCAGCGATGATGTAAGTGCCAGCGTCTGCACTGATGTACGTGATAGCACTGCCACTGATGTAGATGCTAGCAACGGCGCTGATGTAGGCTACAGGATGTTCTCTCTTTGTTATGCTCTTATTTTACAGCCATGTCAGCTTTGTTTGACCCAGCTGCTTTTTGTATTGGCGCCTGCTCTTTTTTAGCCTTTTACGCCCTTTGTTTCTTCTCCCTTGGCCGGTCTCCACTTTGAGAAGTGGCTGTATCTTCCATTGGGGACAGGGTTCCTCTCTCCTGTTCTGTAGCTCTTGTAACTGTGGCTTCATCTGGAGGCTCATCTGCTCCCTCCTTCCTCCCTATGTACTTGGTAGTGTGTGTGTCAGAGAGCAGAGTCTGTGTGCTTTCCACTACGTCCGCCGCTGTTCGGCTTCTACTTCTTTCCTTCCTCCTGTTTGTCCCCCCCACCCCTCCAGTTTGAAAGAGAAGGAGGTTTTTTAAGCCTTTGGGCACAGGTCCAGTCTGTGTTCCTATGAAGTCCCTGCCCTCGTCAGGAGGAGAATATGGAGGAGACAATCTGCTGCTCTGAACTCGTTCCCGGACGCCATTGTGGTTTTGTCATTTATATAGAAGTCGTAGTGACCTCATCACGATGGATGAAAGCAGCTGAAAGCCCATTAATGAGAATAAGAAATGAAGAGGGGAGAAGTAGAGGAATAACAGAAAAAGTAAGGCTAGAACTCAAAAGAGGTGAAGGACAAGCACGGAGGCCCCGTAAAGACAACGAGGAGTCTGCCCAGTACTGAAAGCAGGAATATTTCACCTAATTTTCTGGCCGTTCACCATCAGGGAGTCTCCTCACAACCAGCATTTAGTAATTTCTACTTCTACCACATGATCATGTTCACACAGATTTATACTTCTAGTAATGACTCTTATCCCGAACCTTTAGCGGCAGATTAAACATCCCTATTGATTTGGTCTCATTCTTACAAGAATAAAGAACCTTACATTCGGAAGCATCGTGACTTCCAGGGGAAATTTTCTTCTCATCAATAAAACAAATAAAAGACAAAAATATTTTCCTCATGAAAAAAAAACAACTTCCCACCGCTCTCTCAGTCACAGATCCCACAGGACGCTCGTACCTCTGTAAATGGTTCCGTGTGTGGCAGCCATCATTGTCATCACCCTCCTGTCAAAAAGTTGTCTAGTGGCGGCAAAACACTTCTCCATATATATAGGTGATGGGGTTATGACACTGGAGTCATCACCCACAGCGCCGACTCTGCTGTACGCGCCAGCGTCGGTGCTAATGTAGATGCTAGTGATTTGGATCAGCACCTAAATGGTACTGAATCACGATTGTCAACCGCTTTTCTAATCGGATGTATTAAGGTGCATGCACAGAAGAAATCAGACACTGAACTCCCTGCTCAGTAGAAGGACACTTCTAATTCTTTTCAAGTAAACAGCAACTTTTATAACCTATTGTTCAGTGTTGGGTGCAAAGTACTAGAAGGGCTGAGTGCAGACCCCCACACAGAACACCTAGGTAAGCACACTTGTCAGTCCATGATTGGTTATTCTCTTATTTGATTCACTCTGCAACCTGTAGTTCTCTTACATCATCTTGGGTGTAGTCTGAATGAAAGAGCCATCTTGTGGGTGAAATAGACATTTCACATTGTACATTCCACAACAGTCCCCCCTTGAAATGACGATTTCACCTTTCCCTATCTTCAGGGCCGCCATCAGAAATTTCAGGGCCCCGTACAGCTGAAGCATCTGCCACCCCCCTTACCAACACCGCCCCGTTGCTGCCCCGCCCCCACCCCCAACCCCTTACACCAGAAAAAAGTTTTTTCTGTGATGAAACAAGGGGAAAAAAAAGCAATTGCGCCATTGTTTTTTGATTTGGTTCTTGTTGGGAAATTATATAATATACAGTTTATCTGTATTTTGCGGGTCAGTATGTATACAGGAGCCAGCAAATACCGCCGGATGATCACCGCGTGTCACCACTGTTACTGACCAAACCAGTATACCCAGACAATAATACCAATAGCAACAATATACAAAGACCAAATAATACCCGACATATCATGGCCATATGGTGACCAATACCACTGTAATGTTACTGATTAAACCAGTATACCAAGACCAATATCACCAAGTAACAACAATATACAAAGACCAAATAATACCACCACATCATCACCACATATCTCCACCATAAAGAAACTGAATAATACCGCCATGCTGTTACTGAATATAAACCATTACACCAAGACAAAAAATTACTGCCATACATGACCATATAGTGGTAGATACATGGCACACAGTGCAGTTACATTTAGTGACTCACAGCTGACGTCTTTTCTGATGTGTCGTTCATTTTCTTTTTTCTTCCCCATTTGCTCCAGACCACAGTGATAACATCTCGTGGCTGCCACTTGTCCCTGAAGAATTCACAACACAAACACCTGAGACTTCTCATTTTTCTATCACCTTCCCACCTGTGCCCCCACCCAAATGTACAAATTCCCGATACATAGTGCCCCAAATGGTAATACTTACACCCCTAGTGACCAAGTAGTTAGATATATAGGCTTCCTGTAGAAGTAGTTCATTAAGACTCCTAGTATATAAATAGGAATATAGGTTCCCCTCTTGTAGGTAGGTATATAGGGCTCCCAGAAGGTAGAGTCCCCCAGTTGGTAGTTAAGAGTCCCCCCAGTAAGTAGGTAGATAGGGGCCTCCAGACGATCGGTAGATAGGTATAGTCTTCCCAGTAGGTATGTAGGGACCCCCAGAAGGTAGGTAGATAGCTGGCCCACAGTAGATAGGGCCCCCACATCTAAGAGACCTGCAAGGTGCCCTACAAGAGGCCCAACACTTTTCAGGGCTCTTAAAGAGGACAATAAAAAAAACACCTCTGGGCCCTAAAAGAGGCCTTACCCTTTTCGGACCACACAAGAGACCCCACACCTTTAGGGCCCCGCAAGATGCCCCACACCTTTAGGGCCCCACAAGATGCACCACACCTTTAGGGCCCGCACGAGGCCCCACACTTTTAGGACCACACAAGAGACCCCACACATTTAGGCCCCCGCACGATGCCCCACACCTAGAGGGCCCCGCAAGAGGCTCCACACTTTTAGGGCCCCAAGATACCCACACCTTAGGCCCCAAGATGCCCCACCCCTTTAGGGCCCCGCAAGAGGCCACACACCATTAGGGCCCCACAAGATGCCCCACACCTTTAGGGCCCCGCAAGATGCCCCATACTTTTTAAGGCCCCGCAAGATGCACATTTTAGGGCCCTGCAAGAGGCCCCAAACAAAAGCAAAATTAAAAGTTTACAGTGTGGGTGGAGGGGCCGCGCAGAAGAACAAGGAGGGTCCATCGGAGGAACGAGGAGGGTTTACACTGTGGGAGGAGGGGCCCGGCCTCAGATGCATTCGTAGCTAAATGCATTTACATAGAAAAAGGATTGTTCTCTTAATTACTTACTTCAGTACAGGAGCCGTGACAGGCCCAGGAACCGCAGCTCCCCTCTCTCCATGTGCGCGGCACCGGCCGGGAATGCTATGATACACGTGACAAATTAAACCAGTGAAGCCCCGCCCCACTGATCTAAACTGTGTAGACATCCCGGCCGCAGCCGCGCACATGGAGAGAGGGGAGCTGCGGTTACTGTCACGGCTCCTGTACTGAAGTAAGTAATTAAGAGAACAATCCTTTTTCTATGTAAATGCATTTAGCTACGAATGCATCTGAGGCTGGGCCCCTCCTCCCACAGTGTAAACCCTCCCCGTTCCTCCGATGGACCCTCCTCATTCTTCTGCGGGCCGCGCCCCTCCTCATTCTTCTGCGGGCCGCGCCCCTCCTCGTTCTTCTGCGGGCCGGACCCCTCCTCCCACAACGCACCGCGGCCCCTCCTGGTGCCTCTAATAGTGTTGTCGGGCCCCTCCTCCCACAGCGCAGCCCCTCCTGGTTCCTCCCGCAGTACAGACCAGCCGTCCGTGAAACAAGAGGGCCTGCTTTCTCCGGGCCCCCCTTGTTTCACGTTTTCCTCCGGGCCCCGTACAGCAGTACCGGTAGTACTGCCTTTATGGCGGCCCTGCCTATCTTGCCCTATTCTATTTCAAACCTTTCCCTTAGCGGAGAGGGCGCCCCGAAAAAGGACGACCCCGCAAATCAACCCTGGGCACACCCTATCTCACTCTACTAATTGTCAACTGGGGGAGACTGTCTTCAGGAATGTGTATCGCTCTTCTTCTTTCATTTGCTGCAGTGAGGTTGTAGTTGCGGTGTTCACAGCTTTTTCTAGGATTTTCCTTACAGTCCCATAATGTTACAACCAGGGGGGAGGGACTGCAGTGGCGTATACGGGCCGTCATCCTTCTCGACATCTTGTTTAGCATATGTAGGACTGATATTAGTAACCGACTTCTCCAGTAGTTTCCTCAAACAAGGGAAAACACAACACACAATTAATGCCAGAATAACCAAAATGCAAAATACAGCAATCCCTATCTGCGCCAGCGCTCCCTGCCAACCCTTCAACCAGCTAAACCAGCTGTCCCAGGGGTGGTCAATCCCAGAGTTTCTTTTCAACTCCTCCGAGAGATCGATGAGTTTAAGGGCAACAGTGACTTTATCATTTGGCCCTGTGTTATCTGGGATAAATGTATAGCATGTCTCCTCTATCCTCTTGCACACTCCACTCATTTCTGCTAACATCATATCTAGGGCCATTCATTGAAACGCCATGGCAGAAGTTGGATCTTCCTGCTCTGCTAGGCCCTATACTCTTGTACAATCCACAATCTCTGCTGATTATAGTAGATGTAATTGATCCAATCCACGTTCTTACTAACAGTAATGATTGGTATTAGGGCCCCAAACCCTACAGCAACCTGGTCTCTGGTCTTGAACTTGTCTGGTACCCCCCCTTTGGGACTCCTGTGGCATCAATATACACATGAGGGTCAAAGCTACCTTTAGGGGAGGTTTCCCTTTTCCTCCTGCTGTGGGAATGGAAAGAGTTGCTTTTAGTAGCTTCTCTCACAATGTGGAAGGGGATGAGCAATTTTGCCAAGGCACACTGTCCTGTCCAGTTACCCTGTAATCTGGTTCTGATTTTAAGTTCTCCACATACCCAGTAGATATCTCCTAGGGAAAGGACCTAGTTTTGTAGTTGACTGCCACTCATGTTACTGTAGGTTGAACAGTACCCCTTTGTGGTAAAGTTACCCAAAAACCTGCCATTCCCCATACTACCGGTGTAGGAAGTATAATTACCTGGGTAAATTGTGACCCCAGCCTCAGGTTTTGGTGTTTTCGTTGTGATTGGGTAACTAGTCTTCCAGTTCTCACAGGCCGTATGGTTAGTGGTTATGTTTGTAAACAAACTGAAAAAACACTCCTGTGCTGATAGAGGAATATCTAGTGGGACAGTGCCAAGGTGAGGCCTTGCACTTGAACAGACATAACAGTTGGTCTTATTGTGTTGATCAGCAGTGTATTTAACCCATTCCAGCCACAGATTCTTGTCAGAGAATCCAGTCTCTATCTGTACAATATCATCAAAGGTCGGGTCGGCTATAGCTACCATGTCTTTGAAAGTTTGGACATGAGGCATAAGGGGATTAATGGACGGTGGCTCAGGAGATTTGACCCGGTTCAATCGTTGCCACACTTCGGAACCATACATGTCTTGCAGCTTGATTATCCCCAAGTTACTGTCTCCTGATCCCTGATAGTTGCCTAATATATAAGTTCCAGCATCCCCTGGCTGGGGGTTTTCTAGAGACAGAACAAGCCTCATGGCCTTCTGTCCGCAGGGGCCGGCTCTGGACAGAGTCATGCGGGAGATAAGTGACTTGCCATTCTTATCCCTTCTGTTAAGAGCACTCTGTGGTTTATATCTCCAATCATTCCCAGTGTTCCAGCCCACCGCTCCCCAGTACGCACACTTGCTTCCGAAATAATCATCCGTGACACATACTGGGTGCCTTCCTTACGCATGTGCCACTGTGCCAAATCTAAGGGGCTCATTCCACCTAACTTTCCTATTTGTGGGGTAAATTGCACTACATTACAATAATGAAAAGTGTATGTAGCCACTTGTGTGCTGGTAGAGTTATACCAGAAGGTGGTGACCCCTGGTTCTTTGGTAATGGATACTTGTTGGACCTGAATCAGGCACCCTCCTAGGAGGCAACTACTACAGCTAATACTGTCTCCACCATCCTCAGGTGGCGTTGCAACTTTACAATGAAAAGCATGTACCCAGTGAGGTTTCCCTGCAAGCTTCACAGAGGTGGCTGTGGTTAACAACACCTGATATGGACCTTTAAATTGTGGTTCAAGTGTTTTCCTCACAAACTTCTTCAAGTACACCCAATCTCCAGGCTTCAGTTCATGGGCACCAGTGGAGGCGTCAGGATCTGCAATAGAGGAGAGAACTCGAGCATGTATTTTAGTTAGCTCTTTTGCAAGTGCTGTAACATAGGTAGTTAGTACATCAGACTGCATCTGGAGCTGTTGTGGGAAATAGGTGCCTAACCGGGCTGCAGATCCAAATAGGATTTCATAGGGGGACAGGCCTAAGGAGCCTCGTGGTGTGTATCTTACACTGAACAGGGCTATGGGCAGACTATCTGGCCAGGGCATCCCTGTTTCCCTGGCTGCTTTCCACATGTGGGACCTAAGAGTGCCATTTAGTCTTTCCAGTTTGCCACTACACTGTGGTCCCCAGAGCTGTCCAGATTTCTTTGGTGACAGTTGCCATGAAGGCAGGTCCTTGGTCACTTTCTATGACTTCTGGGATTCCATATCGACAAACCACTTCTGTTAGTAACTTCTTGGCTGTTGTTCTGGCCATGATGTTGACCACCGGGTAGGCTTCCGGCCATCCAGAGAACATATCCACCACCACTAGGGCGTATTCATACCTTCCGGACTTGGGCATCTGGATATGATCAATCTGGATCCTATGAAATGGGTGTAATGGTTTTGCCAATGGGTTCCGGGGAACTTTCACAGTTTTTCCTGGGTTGCACTCTGAGCAAATGGCACATGCCCTGCAGTAGTTTCTTGTTAGAGTTGAAATTCCAGGTGCCAAGTAGTATTTGTCTATCAAGCCATTCATAAGGGTTTTTGAGAGGTGTCTTGGTCCGTGTGCCCATTGTACCACAGCTGGGTAAAGTGTCTTGGGCAGACAGGGTCTGTTGTTCTTCTCATACAGACCACTGCTAGTTTTCCCAGCCCCTTTCTTTTCCCACATTTCCTTCTCCTCTTGAGGGGCTTGATTTTGTATTTGTATTAAATGTCCCCTGGTGAGGGTAAAGTCTTGACTCATCATGGTTAGGTCCTCTGTCTCCTCAACTTCCACTTCCTCACCCTCTTGGGCTGCCTTTTTGGCTGTCTGGTCCGCCAAATGATTTCCTATCGCTTATATGGAGTCGAGACGTCCATGTGCTTTTACCTTGAGAACTGCCACCTGTTTAGGCAATATCAGGGCGTCCATTAGGGCCTGGATGGCTTGTCTGTTTTCACTGGGGTTCCACCTGCTGTTTAGAATCCTCTGGCCTTCCAGATTGGTCCAAAGTCGTGTGCTACCCCAAAAGCATATCTTAAATCTGTGTAGATGTTGGCCATCTTATCTTCTGCCAGTCTATATGAAACTGTGAGGGCTTCAAGCTTGGCCTCTTGGGATGACTTATGCGGGGGCAACTTTTTGGCTTCAAGGACTGTGGTAGCCGTGGTTACTGCATAGCCCGTGTGATACCTTCCGCCTGCATCCGCAAAACGGGAACCATCTACAAAAATGGTGTAGTCCGGGTCTTCAAGAGGGTCCTCTTTCACTGTGGGGAGATGTGCAGTTTCCGTTTGCATAATTTGAAAGCAGTCATGATCTTCCATACTGGTGTCTTCATCATCTTCCTCTGTTGACTCCCCCCTAGGAAGTGGAAGTAGGGTAGACGGATTAAGAGTATAATAGCGCATCAGAGTGACATTTTCCGGTATGAGGAGGGAGCACTGAAGGCGCAGGTGCCTGGCCATGGATAGGTGTTTTGGCTGTGTCTGGTTCAGGATGGCTGAGATGTCATGAGGAGCCAGAAGTATCAGGGAGTGGCCAAGAACAATGTCTGCAGTTTTGTCAAGCAAGGCCTGGGCAGCAAAAACAGCTCGGAGGCAGGAAGGACCACCTCTCGCTACCGGATCCAGGCGGCAGGAATAATAGCCAATAGGTCTGGTGCCTGTTCCATGGGCCTGGGCCAAGACTCCTAATGCATGACCTTCTTTTTCACAGACAAAGAGTTTAAAAGGCTTCTGGTAGTCCAAGGGTAGAGGAGTGGGTATCTTTCCCCCCTGCTGGCTGTTTTTGGCTAAAACTTTGTACTCTGGCCTGACCATTTTGAGCTGTTTCTTGATGGGCTCCCGGAGACCCTCCATGAATGCAGTAGTCAGAATGTGAGCATGGGCCTTCTCCCTAAGAAGCCCAGATTGCTAAACATCTGGGATAGCCGGGTTTGATATTTCTCAACTGATTCCCCCTTGTCTTGTGTCACATCATGTAAGGTTTGGGCCTGGTCAGAGAGACGATCCTTGGCCCACTCTTTCAGCTGTGCACAGAACTCCACCCCCAAATCATAAGTGAGATCGCTCGATAAGTAATGGAGTTTCAGATCCTTCTCCATCACAGGCCAATAGGAATCCCCCGCTCTATTGTCAGTGAGTCCTGCTAGATTGCAGAATAGGTGTTCCGGATCTGTACCATCCGTCTATAAAAAAGGCATGGGCTGCATCTAGGGGTCTGGCAAGCTAGCCACTAGTGTAGCGGCCTGGTTTGGCTGGAAAGTGACATAAGTGTTGGTGGTACTTGGAGGGGCCACTATCCTGTCTGGCCGGCCTGTGAAACTCCGGGTGTGGAGTTGCTCCTCATGTCCCCAGATTCCCCCCCTTGGCGTAGACTGGGTTGGACCTAGGGGTGCAGCAGACGACATGCCACCAATAGCCCCATTGTCCCCTTCCCCTTGTTCTTCCCCTGCATCCTGAGCAGGCATAATAACATCCGGGTTGGGCCATGACTGGATTGCAGCATTTGCATCCAGTATAGGATAAAGAGGTGTTCCAAGATGGCCTCCTCCCTGTGGAGTCTCCGCCTTCTTTCCGGAAGTGCTTAAGGGGCGTGAGTGAAGGCGGGAGTGTGGGTTGTGACAATGGTGGTGCTGTGGGTGGGGCAGGGGCGTCGACAAGTGACATCAAATTCTGGGGGGGTTCCCTGCCAAAAGGGTGGGGCCATGGTGCACCACAGTTGTGACAATTTTCAGCCATTTTGGATTCTGAACACCACACACTGCACATGTCCAAAATGGTCGGCCGCCATTATAGGGCGGTGGCATCGTGTGCAATAAAACAAAAGATTCACCATTTTCAATACATTTGTAGTAAAAATACATTGGCTTTCCTCCCTGAGCTTTCCTCTCTTCCTCTATCCACCCTTCTGCATGGATTGCCTTTGCTGTTCGGTACCAGGCTTCTGCTGCAAGCAGCAGGTTCTGATCTTTCAACAAGCCTTTCTTCTCTATGAGGGCTTTCTGCCATTCCTCAGGCTGTAATCTCCCCCCATGTTCAAACCCACACACCTTCATCAACTTTTTCACCTTTTTCCCATACAGGCCCCCCTCTCTCTCTGCCACCACCTCTATGGAGGTCCTCCCTTTCTCTATCTTCGAGTTCCCTGAGCCCATCCTCACTCAACAGCCCCTCTCTCCACAACCTATATCTTTCACTTCTTTCTACCTCTTCAGGCTAAAATCTATGACCGTGGCAACATGTCGGTCCTTCAGCCCCGTATATATCTTACAGCAGTGTTCCCACAGCTAACCTCTGCACCACAGAGTATAAATTAAGGCAGAAAACAAAGATTCCTCTATTCCCTGGTACCAGAGGTCTAAGTCCTAATAACTTTAGTGGCTGTGGCGTTTCGGGTGCTTTTACTAATCTACAACCTCCTCTGCTAAACGCTAGCATTAATACAGTTAAACACAAACGACAACAACAAATATCACAGGACATTCGACCACCGGTATAAATGTGAGGATCTTCCTCCCCTTTTCTCTTACCGGGAGAAGGTTTAATATAACGTGACATGCGCCAACCGCGACTCCTTCACCTAGTTCCCGTAATGTGAAGTGCGCCCACCGCGACTCCTTCACTTAGTTCCCGTAATGTGAAGTGCGCCCACCGCGACTCCTCACAGTTTCTGTAATGTAATGCGCCCACCGCGACTCCTTCACCTAGTTTCCGTAATGTGAAGTGCGCCCACCGCGACTCCTTCACCTAGTTTCCGTAATGTGAAGTGCGCCCACCGCGACTCCTTCACCTAGTTCCCGTAATGTGAAGTGCGCCCACCGCGTCTCCTTCACCTATTTTTCTGCCTCCCGTTCGACCCGCGCCTTCCGCGTCAAAGTCAACGGGACCCGGCGTCTTTCCCCTCACAGATACACCGATGATAAACACACCACCAACAAATAACCAGGTTAACAATCGTTAATCACGACAGGTTCAAATAGGGACCGCAGGCGACTAACTTTCCTGTCTCAGATGGTCCGAAGACTGCTGTAGAAGACACTGAGGCAGACCAAGTACAGAGATGAGACTTTCCAAGTAAGAAAGATTTGCTTACCGTACTAGTAAGGAGCTGTGCATTTTCCACCCATGTCTGTATTGGTCAGTCCCGATGTCCTCCGTTCGGCTGCACTTCTGGACCGAAACCTGCTGTCCCTGTTCGGAGCGCCAGCTGTTTTGGATCAGCACGTAAATGGTACTGAATCATGATTGTCAACCGGTTTTCTAATCGGATGTATTAAGGTGCATGCACAGAAGAAATCAGACACTGAACTCCCAGCTCAGTAGAAAGACACTTCTAATTTATTTCAAGTAAACAGCAACTTTTATAACCTATTGTTCAGTGTTGGGTGCAAAGTACTAGGAGGACGGAGTGCAGACCCCCACACAGAACACCTAGGTAAGCATACTTGTCAGTCCATGATTGGTTATGCTCTTATTTGGTTCACTCTGCAACCTGTAGTTCTCTTACATCATCTTGGGTGTAGTCTGAATGAAGGAGCCATCTTGTGGGTGAAATAGACATTTCACATTGTACATTCCACAACACTAGTGTCGGTGCTAATGTAGGCGTCAGCGCTGAAGTAGGCACTCGCTTCGGCGCTGATGTAGACGCTAGTGTCAACGCTGATGTACGCGATAGAATCAGCACTGATGTAAGCGCCAGCATCAGCGCTGATGTAGGCGCCAGCGCCGTGGCTGATGTAGGCGCCAGCGTTGGGGCTGAAGTAGGCGCTAGCATCGGCGTTGATGTAGGCGCTAGCACTGGCACTGATTTCGGCTGCAGCATCGTGGCTGAAGTAGGTGCTAGCATCGGCGCTGATCTGGGCACCAGCGTCTCCAATGATGTAGGCGCAGTGACAGTGCTGATGTAGGCGATAGGGTTGGCGCTGATGTGCGCAATAGCGCCAGCGCAGATATAGGCGCTAGTTTCGGCGCTGATTTAGGCGCAGCGTTGACGCTGATGTAGGCTCTAGCGACGGTGCTGATGTAGGCAATAGTGTTGGCGCTGATGTAGGCGCTAGCTAGGGCACTGATGTAGACGCCAGCTCCGGTGCTGATGGAGGTGCCAGCGTCATGGCGGAAGTAGGTGCTAGCACCAGCACTGATGTGGGCGCCAGTGTTGGCGCTGATGTAGGCGGCAGCCTCGTGGCTGAAGTAGGCGCTAGCATCGGCACTGATGTGGGCGCCAGCGTCGGCGCTAATGTAGACGGCAGCTTCGTGGCTGAAGTAGGTGCTAGCATTGGCGCTGATGTGGGCACCAGCGTAGGCGCTGATGCAGGCGCTGGCACCAGCGCTGATGTAGGCGCAGTGTCAACGCTGATGTAGGCGCTAGTGCTGCTACCAAGGTGCTAGCGCCTACATCAGCGTCGATGCTAGTGTCTACATCAGTGCCGACGTTGGCACCTACATCAGCGTCGACGCTGATGCAGGCGGTAGCGCCAGGGCTGTTGTAGGCGCTAGTGCCGGGACTAATTTAGGCGCTAGCGTCGGCGCTAATGTAGGCGTCAATGTAGGTACTGATGTAGATACTAGTGTTGGCGTTGATGTAGGCGCTAGAGCTGGAGCTGATGTAGGCGCTGATGCAGAGGCTAGTGTCGGCACTGATGTACGCGATAGCGTCAGCAGTGATGTAGGCACCAGCATTGCCGCTGATGTAGGCGGCAGTGTCAGTGCTGATGTAGGCTCTAGCATCGGCGCTGGTGTCAAAGATAGTGCCGGAGCCAATGTAGGCGCCAGCGCTGCCGCTGATGTTGACGCAGTCATTTATTTAGAAGTCGTAGTGACCTCATCACGATGGATGAAAGCAGCTGAAAGCTCATTAATGAGAATAAGAAATAAAGAGGATAGAAGTAGAGGAATAACAGACAGTAAGGCTAAAACTCAAAAGAGGTGAAGGACAAGCACAGAGGCCCCGTAAAGACAATGAGGAGTCTGCCCAGTACTGAAAGCATAAATATTTAAGCAGGTGCCAGATGTTGGCATTAGCGATGTAAACGCCAGCACTGGTGTAATCACCAGCATTGGCGATGATATAGGGGGCAGCACCGCACTGATGTATGCGCCAACATCGGGGCTGAAGTAGGCGCTAGCGTCGGCGTTGATGTAGGTGCTAGCACTGAAGTACACGTTAGCGTCGGCACTGATGTAGGCGCCAGCATCAGCACTTATATACGCGAGAGTGTTGGCGCTGATGTATGCGATAGCACTGGCGCTGATGTAGGCGCTTGCTTCGGCGTTGATGTAGGCGCCAGCGTCGGTGGTGATGTAGGTGCTAGCTCTGCCGCTGATGTAGACGCTAATGTAGGCGTTGATATAAGCGCTAGTGCCGGCGTTGATGTAGGCGCAGCGTCGGCACTGATGTAGGCACTAGAGTCGCCGCTGATGTACGCGATAGCTCCAGCACTGATGTAGACGCTAGCGTCGGCACTGATATAGGCGTTGATGAAGGCACTAGCGCCGGGGCTGATGTAGGCGCCAGTGACGGGGCTGATGTAGGCTCTAGCACCGGGGCTGATGTAGGCACCAGCGTCCGCACTGATGTAGGCGCCAGTGTTAGCGTTGATGCTGGCGCCAGCGTCGCCGCTGATGTAAGCGCTGATGTAGGTGTTAGCGACTTAGTAGTATGTGTGTGTCAGAGAGCAAAGCCTGTGTGCTCTGACTTGTTCCTTCCCTTCTGTTTGTCTCCTCTCTCTACTCCCACCCCACCCCATTTGGCAGAGAAGGAGGTTTTTCCGCCTTCTGGGCACAGGTCCTAGGACGTCCCAATCTCTGTAAAGTCTCTGCCCTCCTCAGAAGGAGAATAGGGAGGAGACGATTTGCTGCTCTGAGCTCGTTCCCGGATGCCATTGTGGTTTAGTCATTTATAGACATAAATATTTAAGCAGGTGCCAGCGTCGGCGATGATGTAGGCGCTGATGTAGGCTCCAGCGTAGGTGCTGATGTAGACTCTGATATAGGCGCCAGTGGCGGCGCTGATGTAGGCTCAAATGCCTGGGCTGATTTAAACGCCAGCGTCGGCGCTGATTTAGGCGCCAGCTTCGGCGCTGATGTAGGCACCAGCGTCTGCGCTAATGTAGGTGCTAGCGTCAGCGCTGATGTAGGCGCTAGCATCAGCTCCGATGTAGGCACCAGCGTCAGCGCTGATGTATGCGCTGAAGTAGGCACCAGAATCGGCGCTGAAGTAGGCACCAGTGTCAGCACTGATGTAGGCGCTGACGTAGGTGCTAGCGTCGGCACTGATGTAGGCGCTAGCGTCGGTGTTGACGTAGGTGCCAGCCTTGGCACTGATGTAGGCGCTGATATAGGCGCCAGCGGCGGTGCCAATTTAGGCACCAGCGCCGCCGCTGATGTTGGCGCCAGCGTCGGCGCTGATGTTGGCGCTAGCATCAGCACTGACGTAGGTGCTGATGTAGGCGTCAGTGCTGTCGCTGATGTAGGCGCCAGAATCAGCACTGATGAAGGCCCTGATGTAGGCGCCAGCGTAGGCGCTGATGTAGGCTCTGATATAGGCGCCAGTGGCGGCGCTGAGGTAAGCTCTAGTGCCCACGCAGATGTTGGGGCCAGCGTCGGCACTGATGTACGCGATAGCACTGGCGCTGATGTAGTCACCAGCATCGGCGCTGAAGTAGGCGCCAGCGTCGACGCTGAAGTAGGCGCCAGCATCGGCGCTGAAGTAGGCGCCAACGTCGACGCTGAAGTAGGCACCAGCATCGCCGCTGAAGTAGACACCAGTGTCGGCAATGATGTAGGCGCTGACCTAGGCGCCAGCGTCGGTGCTGAAATAGACACCAGCGTTGGCGCTAAAGTAGGCACTAGCGTCGGCACTGAAGTAGGCACCAGTGTCGGCACTGATGTAGGCGCTGATCTAGGCGCTAGCGTCGGCGCTGATTTAGGCGCCAACGTCGACGCTAATGTAGGCGCCAATGTAGGCGCTGATGTAGGCGCTAGCTCCGGCGCTGATGTAGGTGAAGTGTCGGCGCTGATGTAGGCGCTGATGTAGGCGCCAGCGTCGGCGCTGATGTAGGCACCAGCGTCGGCGATGATGTAGGTGCCAGCACCGGCCCTGATGTTGGCGGAAGCGCCGATGCTGATGTAAGCGCCAACGTCGGCACAGATGTATGCGCTGATGTAGGCGCCAGCGTCAGCGCTGATGTAGGCACCAGTGGCGGCGCTGATGTAGACGCTAGCATCAGAATTGATGTAGGCGCCAGCGGCACCGCTGATGTAAGCGTCAGACGGTGCTGATGTAGGCGATAGTGTTGGCGCTGATGTAGGCACTCACGCCTGG
This sequence comes from Phyllomedusa bahiana, assembly GCA_025379985.1. Taxonomy (NCBI): domain Eukaryota; kingdom Metazoa; phylum Chordata; class Amphibia; order Anura; family Hylidae; genus Phyllomedusa; species Phyllomedusa bahiana. Next base: position 100,986 of record JAODAL010003019.1, read on the forward strand.
TGTACGTGCAGCGTCGGCACAGATGTAGGCGCAGCGTTGGCGGTGATGTAGGTGCCAGTAGACGCTGATGTAGACTCTAGCGTCGGTGCTGATGTAGGCGCTAGCGTCGGTACTTATGTAGGCGCTGATGTAGGCGCCAGCGCCGCTGCTGATATAGGCGCCAGCGGCGGCGCTGATGTAAGCACCAGCGTCGGCGCTGATGCAGGCGCAGCGCCATCACTGATGTTGGTTCCAGCGTCGCCGCTGATGTAGGCGCTGATGTAGACTCTAGCGTCGGCGCTGATGTTGGCGCTAGCATCAGCACTGACATAGGCGCTGATGTAGGCGTCAGTGCCGTCGCTGATGTAGGCGCCAGAATCAGCACTGATGAAGGCCCTGATGTAGGCGCCAGCGTAGGCGCTGATGTAGGCTCTGATATAGGCGCCAGTGGCGGCGCTGATGTAAGCTCTAGTGCCCACGCTGATGTAGGTGCTAGCGTCCGCACTGATGTACGTGATAGCACTGGCGCTGATGTAGTCACCAGCATCGGCGCTGAAATAGGCGCCAGCGTCGACGCTGAAGTAGGCGCCAGCATCGGCGCTGAAGTAGGCGCCAGCGTCGACGCTGAAGTAGGCACCAGCGTCGCCGCTGAAGTAGACACCAGTGTCGGCAATGATGTAGGCGCTGACCTAGGCGCCAGCGTCGGTGCTGATGTAGGCGCCAGCGTCTGCGCTGAAATAGACACCAGGGTTGGCGCTAAAGTAGGCACCAGCGTCGGCACTGAAGTAGGCACCAGTGTCGGCACTGATGTAGGTGCTGATCTAGGTGCTAGCGTCGGCGCTGATTTAGGCGCCAACATCGACGCTAATGTAGGCGCCAATGTAGGCGCTGATGTAGGCGCTAGCTCCGGCGCTGATGTAGGTGAAGTGTCGGCGCTGATGTAGGCGCCAGCGTCGGCGCTGATGTCGGCGATGATGTAGGTGCCAGCACCGGCCCTGATGTTGGCGGAAGCGCCGATGCTGATGTAAGCGCCAACGTCGGCACAGATGTATGCGCTGATGTAGGCGCCAGCGTCAGCGCTGATGTAGGCACCAGTGGCGGCGCTGATGTAGACGCTAGCATCAGAATTGATGTAGGCGCTGATGTAGGCGCCAGCGGCACCGCTGATGTAAGCGTCAGACGGTGCTGATGTGGCGATAGTGTTGGCGCTGATGTAGGCACTCACGCCTGGTGTAGGTGCAGCGTCGGCGCAGATGTAGGCGCAGCGTTGGCGGTGATGTAGGTGCCAGTAGGCGCTGATGTAGACTCTAGCGTCGGTGCTGATGTTGGCTCTAGCATCGGCGCTGATGTAGGCGTTGATGTAGGCGCCAGCGCCGCTGCTGATATAGGCGCCAGCGGCGGCGCTGATGTAAGCACCAGCGTCGGCGCTGATGCAGGCGCAGCGCCATCACTGATGTTGGTTCCAGCGTCGCCGCTGATGTAGGCGCTGATGTAGACTCTAGCGTCGGTGATGATGTAGGCATTCCCGAACACCACTGTGGTTTTGTCATTTATATAGAAGTCGTAGTGACCTCATCACGATGGATGAAAGTAGCTGAAAGCTCATTAATGAGAATAAGAAATAAAGAGGATAGAAGTAGGGGACTAACAGAAAGTAAGGCTAAAACTCAAGAAGTGAAGGACAAGCACGGAGGCCCCGTAAAGACAACGAGGAGTCTGTCCAGTACCTAAAGCAGGAATATTTCACCTAATTTTCTGGCCGTTCACCATCAGGGAGTCTCCTCACAACCAGCATTTAGTAATTTCTACTTCTACCACATGATCATGTTCACACCGATTTATACTTCTAGTAATGACTCTTATCCCAAACCTTTAGCAGCAGATTAAACAGTCCTATTGATTTGGTCTCGTTCTTACAAGAATAAAGGACCTTACATTCGGAAGCATCGTGACTTCTAGTGAAAATTTTCTTCTCATCAATAAAACCAATAAAAGCCAAAAATAATTTCCCCAAGAACAATAAACCAACTTCCCATCGCTCTCTCACACAGATCACACAGGACGCTCGTACCTCTATAAATGATTCCGTGTGCGGCAGCCATCATTGTCATCACCCTCCTGTCAAAAAGTTGTCTAGTGGCGGCAAAAAACTTCTTCTTATATATAGGTGATGGGGTTATGACACTGGAGTCATCACCCACAGCGCCGGCGTCAGCGCCGGCGCTGGTGTACGCGCCAGCGCCGGTGCTAATGTAGACGCTAGTGTCAACGCTGATGTACACAATAGCATCGGCACTGATGTAGGCGCCAGCGTTGGGGCTGAAGTAGGCACAAGCGTTGGCGTTGATGTAGGCGCTAGCGCTGGCACTGATGTCGGCGGCAGCGTCGTGGCTGGAGTAGGCGCTAGCATCGGCGCTGATGTGGGCACCAGCGTCTCCACTGATGTAGGCGCATCGTCGGTGCTGATGTAGGCGATAGTGTCGACGCTGATGTAGGCGGTAGCGCTGGGACTGATGTAGGCGCTGACCTAGGCGCCAGCGTCGGTGCTGATGTAGGCGCCAGCGTCGGCGCTGAAATAGACACCAGCGTTGGCGCTAAAGTAGGCACCAGCGTCGGCGCTGATGTAGGCGTCAACGCCGGCCCTGATGTAGTCGCCAGTGTCGGCCCTGATGTAGGTGCCAGTGTCTGCCCTGTTTGGCAGAGCAGGAGGTTTTTAAGCCTTTGGGCACAGGTCCAGTCTCTGATCTACGATCTGCTGCTCTGAGCTCGTTCCCGGACACAATTGTGGTTTTGTCATTTATATAGAAATCGTAGTGACCTCATCACGATGGATGAAAGCAGCTGAAAGCTCGTTAATGACAATAAGAAATAAGGAGGATAGAAGTAGAGGAATAACAGAAAGTAAGGCTAAAACTCAAAAGAGGTGAAAGACAAGAACGGAGGCCCCGTAAAGACCACGAGGAGTCTTCCCAGTACTGAAAGCATAAATATTTAAGCAGGTGCCAGTGCCGATGCTGATGTAGGCGCTAGCATCGGGTTTGATGTAGGCGCTAGCGCTGATGTACACAATAGCTTCGGCACTGATGTAGGCGCCAGCATCAGCACTTATATAAGCGATAGTGTTGGCGCTGATGTACGCGACAGCACTGGCACTGATGTAGGCGTTGATATAAGCGCTAGCGTCGGCACTGATGTAGGTGCTAGAGTCGTTGATGTACAGCTGATGTAGGCGCTAGCGTCGGCACTGATATAGGCGCTGATGAAGGCGCTAGTGCCGGCGCTGATGTAGGCACCAGTGTTGGCGGTGATGTAAGCGCTGATGTAGGTGTTAGCGACTTAGTAGTATGTGTGTGTCAGAGAGCAAAGCCTGTGTGCTCTCCACTATGGCTGCCGCTGTTCAGCTTTGACTTGTTTCCTCCCTCCTGTTTGTCTCCTCCCCTCCCCCCTGCCCCTTTGGCAGAGAGGGAGGTCTTTCAGCCTTCTGGGCACAGGTCCTAGGACGTCCCAATCTCTGTAAAGTCTCTGCCCTCCTCAGAAGGAGAATAGAGAAGACGATCTGCTGCTCTGAGCTCGTTCCCGGATGCTATTGTGGTTTAGTTATTTATAGACGTAAATATTTAAGCAGGTGCCAGTGCCAGTGCTGATGTAGGCGTCGGCGCTCATGTAGGCGCTAGCACCGGGGCTGATGTAGGCGCTGATGTAGGCGCCAGCGTCACCGCTGATGTAGGCGCTAGCATCGTCGCTGATGTACGCGATAGCGTCAGCGCTGATGTAGGCGCTAATGAAGGCGCTAGTGCCGGGGCTGATGTAGGCGCCAGTGCCGGGGCTGAGGTATGCGCCAGTGCCGGGGTTGATGTCGACGCCGGTGCCAGGGCTGATGTAGACGCCAGTGCCAGGGCTGATGTAGGCGCAGCGTTGCCGCTGATGTAGGTGTTAGCGACTTAGTAGTATGTGTGTGTCAGAGAGCAAAGCCTGCGTGCTCTGACTTGTTTCCTCCCTCCTGTTTCTCTTCTAACGCCCCACCTCCCCCGTTTGGCAGAGAAGGAGGTTTTTCAACCTTCTGGGCACAGGTCCTAGGACGTCCCAATCTCTGTAAAGTCTCTGCCCTCATCAGAAGGAGAATAGGGAGGAGACGATTTGCTGCTCTGAGCTCGTTCCCGGATGCCATTGTGGTTTAGTCATTTATAGACATAAATATTTAAGCAGGTGCCAGTGCCGGCGCTGATGTATGCGCTGATGTAGGCGCTAGTGTTGTCGATATAGGCGCTAGCGTCAGCGGTGATGTAGGCGCCAGCTCCGGTGCTGATGGAGGCGCCAGCACCGGCGCTGATGCAGGCGCTGGCACTGGTGCTGATATAGGTGCAGTGTCAGCACTGATGTAGGCGCTAGTGATACTACCAAGGTGCTAGCGCGTACATCGGCGCCGACGCTAGCGCCTACATCAGCGATGATGCTGGCGCCTACATCAGTGCCGGGGCTGATGTAAGCGCTAGTGCCGGGACTAATGTAGGCGCTAGAGCCGGAGCTGATGTAGGCGCCAGCGCCGGCGCCAATGGGGGCACTGATGTAGATGCTAGTATCGGCGCTGATGTACGCGATAGCGTCGGCACTGATGTAGGTGCTTGCTTCGATGCTGATGTAGGCGCCAGCTTCTGCGCTGAGGTTGGTGTCCGCGACGGGGCTGAAGTCGGCGCTAGCGTCGGCGATGATGTTGGCGCCAGTGCCGGCGCTGATGCCTACATCTGTGCCAACGCTGGTGCCTATATCAGCACCCGTGCTGCCGTCTCCTTCAGCGCCGGCGCTGGCGCCTACATCAGCGCCGGCACTGGCGCCTACTTCAGCGTCGAAGCAAGCACCTACGCTGCGCCGCTGCTGAAGTAGGCACTCGCGTAGGCGATGATGTAGACGCTAGAGTCAACACTGATGTACGCGATGGCATCGGCACTGATGTAGGCACCAGCGTTGGCGCTGATGTAGGCGCTAGCGTCGGCGTTGATGTTCGCGATAGCGTCACCGCTAATGTAGGCGCCAGCTCTGGTGCTGATGGAGGCACCAGAACCGGCGCTCCTGTAGACACCAGCGTCGGCGCTGATGAGAGCGGCAGCAGCGTGGCTGAAGTAGGCGCTAGCATCAGCGATGATGTGGGCACCAGCATCGGTGCTAATGTAGGCGGCTGCGTTGTGGCCGAAGTAGACGCTAGCATTGGTGCTGATATGGGCGCCAACGCAGGCGGTGAAGCAGGCGCTGATGTAGGCGCTAGTGCAACTACCAAGGTGATGGCGCCTACATCAGCGCCGAAGCTAGCGCCTACATCAGTCCCAGCACTAGTGCCTACATCAGCCCCGGCGCTAGCGCCTACATCAGCGCCAACGCCGGGACTAATGTAGGCGCTAGCGTCGGCGCTGATGTAGGCGTCAGTGTAGGTACTGATGTAGACATTAGCATCGGCGCTGATGTAGGCGCCGATGTAGGTGCCAGCGTTGGCACTGAAGTAGGTACCAGCGTCGGTGCTGAAGTAGGCACCAGCGTCGCCGCTGATGTAGGCGCCAGCGTCAGCGATGATGTAGTCACTGCTGTTGGTGCTAGCGTCGGCACTGATGTCGGCACCAGCGTCGGCGCTGATGTAGGCACCAGTGTCGGCGATGATGTAGGTGCTGATGTAGGCGCCAGCGTCGGTGCTGATGTAGGCGCTAGCGTCTGCGATGATGTAGTCGCTGATGTTGGTGCTAGCGTCGGCACTGATGTAGGCACCAGCGTCGGCGCTGATGTAGGCCCCAGCGTCGGCGATGGTGTAGGCGCTGATGTTGGTGCCCGCGTCGGCACTGATGTAGGTGCCAGCGTCGGCTCTGAAGTAGGCACCAGCGCTGGCGCTGATGTAGGCCCCAGCGTCGGCGATGATGTAGGCGCTGATGTAGGTGCCAGCGTCAGCACTGATGTAGGTGCCAGCGTCGGCGCTGAAGTAGGCACTAGTGACGGCGGTGATGTAGGCACCAGTGTTGGCGATGATGTAGGCGCCAGCGTCGGCGATGATGTCGGCACTGATGTAGGTGCCAGCGTCGGCGCTGATGTAGGTGCCAGCGTCGGCGCTGAAGTAGGCACTAGCATCGGCGCTGATGTAGGCACCAGTGTCGGCGATGATGTAGGCGCCAGCGTCGGTGCTGAAGTAGGCACCAGTGTTGGCGATGATGTAGGCGCCAGCGTCGGTGCTGAAGTAGGCACCAGCGTCGCCGCTGATGTAGGCGCCAGCGTCAGCGATGATGTAGTCACTGATGTAGGCACCAGCGTTGGCGCTGATGTAGGCACCAGTGTCGGCGATGATGTAGGTGCTGAAGTAGGCGCCAGCATCGGTGCTGATGTAGGTGCTAGCGTCGGCGATGATGTAGGCGCTGATGTAGGTGCCAGCGTCGGCGCTGAAGTAGGCACCAGCGACGGTGCTGATGTAGGCCCCAGCGTCGGCGATGATGTAGGCGCTGATGTGGGCACCAGCATCTGCGCTGACGTAGGCACCAGCGTTGGCGCTGCTGTAGGGACAAGCGTCGGCGATGATGTAGGCGCCAGCGTCGGCACTGATGTAAGCGCCAGCGTCGGCCCTGAAGTAGGCACCAGTGTCGGCGCAGATGTAGGCGCCAGCGTCGGTGATGATTTAGGCACCGATGAAGGCGCCAGCGTCGGCGCTGATGTAGGGACCAGCGTCGGCGTTGATGTAGGCACTGATGTTGGCACCAGTGTCGACACTGATGTAGGTGCCAGCGCTGGCTCTGGTGTAGGCACCAGCGTCGATGCTGATCTTTATTACACAGAAGCTCCTCTACTGCCCACAATCTTCTCTGCTTTTCTAAACATTCACTGTAAGGAACCTACCCAACTTAAAGGGGTTGTCTCACCACGTTGTTTCATAGAGCAAATCAGCATTCTTTCATTCATGCATCCTGTTCCTTCCTGGTCAGGCTGTGGGTAATTAGTATATACAGTAAGCTCTGTGTATTCAGACTTCTGCTAATTAGTCTAGATTAGACAAATCTCTTGCTCCCAGGTCAAGAGAAGCTTCAGAGCTAAAGTAAACAGTACTAATTAGTGCATATAAAAAAGAGAGAAAAGGTCCAGCTTCCAAAAATACAAAACTTTTATTATGCCAAAATTAAAAGCCAAACATGGAGCAAAAAACAGGAAAACCCGCCTTACGCGTTTCATCATAGGCACATTTCTCTACAGAACACACAGGTATTTATAATTACTAAAACAACATATGATATTCAAATTTACAGATAAAATAACTAATAATGATAAATTAAATCAGTAAGTTTATTTAAACCTTGTGGAAATCTAGTTACAAACAAAAAAATTCAGAATGCCTCCCGATTCAGTAGCTTCCGTCTCATATCGCCGCCACAGGGAGGAAGAAACACCCTTTCCAATCCTTAAACTTTAAAGCTGGAAACATCCCCAGCATGTACCTGGGTGAAATGAGAGTTAGCTGCCGATACATTTCTGGAGGCTGCATAAATAGTTTTGTATTTTTGGAAGCTGGACCTTTTCTCTCTTTTTTATATGCATATATACGTGGGTGGTTCACCACAGATCCCTGTGCTTCCTTCTATTGATGAGTGGGTGAGCTGGACTCTGTTTGCTTTTTGACCACTCTGCACCACTGTGCTCTCCCATCTGGACTCACAAACAAACTTGATTTGCCATTGCCATTTTTCATGGAGCAGTCAGTGGATACCGCATCAAATGAAGCTGTTCCGGATCCCAATGTGGATATACAACCAGAGATCCTTTGCTTAAAGTCTATGGAGGAATTTATGGATCGACAAAACCAGATGACACATATTTTCAGTGATGCGGCCCAGGACATACAGGATTCAGTGGACATACAGGTGCTCATTGCCAAATTAGAAAAATTAATGGTTAAGGAAAGCAAACTGTGGTGGGATTTATCCACCCTTCAGAAATATATTTCCAAGGAAATGATTCCTAGGGGCCTGAGACTACGTAAATTTCCTACTATGTTGTTTGAAGAACAGTTTACAAAAGATTGGGAACGTCTTCTATCCGATTGTTCTCTTAAATTAATGTGTTTGATAGTTACATATGAGGAATCCAATCTTAATAAGATACGTGATGAAATTGCTGTTACACAGACTGCTATTAAGGAGCTTCCATACATGCAATTATGTAATCAATTGGATGCACGTATCAGAAAAAATCTTGCTACTTTGGAGAACACTATTGCAGAAACCAAACAACGAGAGTATATACGTGACTTGCAGGATTACAAAACAGATTCAGTGTATAATTGGTCAAAATCATCTTATTTTCCCCGCTCTATTTTAAAGAGATCACGTGGCAGGTTTGGAGCAAGGGTTAATTTTAACTCCACGGATGCTGATACGTCTGATTCTATGTCGGAGGTGTCTGACCGGCATGAGAAATGTGAGGAGGTTCAGGAACGTTCAGCTCCTAATAGAAGACGCCGTAGAACAGCAAAAAACGACGTGCAGGGAGAAAACACATCAAGATACCCACACAGGACAAGGAAATAAAATTGTCTAATGAGATCAATAATAATGTTCAGGTATTTAATTTGTCGGCAAAGGTTTTCTCCTCTGATCAGTTATCTGTTTTGTCCAAAGGTTTTTCTTTTTCACCTGCTTGTCATTTTTATCTGTATAGAACCCTCTTGATGTAAACAGGTTTGTAAGGAATGTGACTATACCTAAACATCTTAACAATGTATCCTGTGTAGAAGGTTCTGATCCTGTTTCTGTTGTTAACCCTTGTTTTTCCTTTCAGGAGCAAAAGGCTCTAGACATATTGACTGATTTAGGGGCTGAATCTGAGTGTGGTGGACTGGGTGTCGCTTCATCCCCTGGCCAGCTTAATACAGGTCAGGGGCGTTGCTAGGGTCCCAAAACATCCGGGGCCCGGGCCCTGTGTTAAGTTTTGCTCAGTAAGGTGGGGTTCACACGGCGTTTTTTACGCCCCATGAACCGCCGCCTGTGTTTTTACAGAGAAAAAACTGTGGCCAGTGCGTCTCTCTGAAGCTCCCACTAATATTTATTCTCCCAAGAACAGGTAATCGTTGCTCTCAGTGACAGCTATGAGTTACCATAATGTCGGCCCGTACTTCGGGTGTATTGAAGTGCAATTACCCGCCGAAGTACGGATCAACATTATGTTATGTGAACATACATAGCGTATTTGTGGGGTATAGCTGTGCTGTAATGTGCCCAAAGTGCGCCCCACAAATACGGTAATATCATAGCAGTGAGGGCTAAGATTACCTGTTTTCCCTGCACACAGAACCCGCCCATAAAAATAAGTGACCTGTCACTTCTTTCGGGGGGGAAAGTGAAAATGGATGGGAGGTGGCCGGAGCGCTGCTGAAATGACGCACTGGAGAGCACGTACTTCCAACAGCAGGCGTATAGCGGTGCGCAAAGGTCCGTGCCACTATATTCACTATACCCTTAGGGCAGTACACCGTGTGTTATGGAAGTACATGCTGTTCAGCGCGTACTTCCAAGCACAGGGGGGCCGGTCCATTCACCTCCACTATCAGAGCCGCGAAGAAGTGACGTCACTTCTCTCCCCCAGTGTGCAATATATGTGTGTTGTACGCACGGGAGAGACGAGATGTAATTCATAGCTCTGTGAGAACTATGAATTACAGTAATTGCAGCGCGCATGTCGGGCGTATTGAAGCGCAAATACGGCATGAAATGTGCCCCGCGGTTTACGCAGCGTGAACATAGCCTTAGTCTGGCTGCAGCAGCTAAAATCATACGCAACCCTGACTAATGACAGGTATAAAAAATTATATTCAAATATGATTTGTCATCAGGTTGTAGTTTATATGTCTAAGGGTGTGTTCACACAGCGTAATTGCGGTAATCCATAGCTCTCATAGAGAACTATGGATTACACGTCCTCCCCCCATGCGTACAATACGATCGTATTGTATGCATAGGGAGATAAGTGACATGTCAATGCATGTCTATGGGGCCGGCGGGCTGGTGCTACCCGCCACCCCCCCCCCCTTCCCCCGTGCTTCGAGAAGACGTGCTGATCAGCGCGAGCTCCTGAAGCACACAGTGTATTGCGGCGCGTACCGTACACGTCACAATACACCGTGTGAACATAGCCTAAGGGACACACAGGCAGGATTATGTTTTAGTGATGTGAATGAGGTGATATTGTGGATATGTGTGTATACACAAATATATATGCACATATATACAGTACATACACATTTACATACACACACAGAGACATATATACAAACATACATACACACACATACAATGCATACATACACACACACACACACGTATACACATAAACATACACACAGACATCTATACAAACACATACATACAGACATGTATACACATAAATACAATACATACACATTTACATACACCCATGCATGCACATACATTCAGTACAGTTCACATTCAGGAACATTATTGTGTCTCACCCTTATTACACTACTTAATACTGTTGTGCACTGAGGCTCCTCACTCACTTGTGTCCTTCTTGCTGGTCTGGCCCCGGGGGAGATAAGAGCACAGCAGGGGGCGGAGAATCTCATGGCAGGACAGCGCGCGCTGCTTCCAGACTCCCTTCACAGTGTGAGCAGCCGGCGCTCCCTCCTCCTTCCTGAGCTCCCGTCAACCTGGGCAGTCGCCCTCCCCCTCCCTGCCAGCACATAGCTGCTGCTGCTCTGATCTGTTGGTGCGTCCAGGGGTCGCACATACAGTGGAACATCTTGTCGGCTCTACAGGTCACAGTAATGACCTGGAACCGGACGTTCGGAGACTCAGGGCACAGGGAGTCTGGTCCGGGGCTTGTGCCCCGAACAAAAATACCTAGCGACGCCCCTGATACAGGTAATCAATATTTTTATCCTGTCAGTCACGTACTCCCATTTTGGACAGGTTTCTAGAACTGGTGGAGGATGAACTGACTGCACTCCATCACACTCGATCTGAAAGAGTTTTTTTTACATAATTTAACGCTCTCTGAAAGAAGGCACTTAATGAGTTATCTTCTTTTAGCGATGTTGTTTTCCGTCAGGCAGACAAGGGCGGCGCTATCATCATTTTGGATGAACAGGTTTATAGAATAGCCAATGAGCGGATGTTGTCTGATAGTAATACATATCGGAAACTTCAGTCAGATCCTACGAAAATCTATACGACTGAGCTAAAGTCCTTGGTGTCAGATGGAGTGGCATTGGGCATCATCTCTGTTAAAACAGCTGATTTTTTGATTAAAGAACATCCTATTACAGCAATATTCCATTCTTTGCCTAAGATTCATAAGTCAGGTTTTCCTCCTCAAATGCGACCAATTGTAGCAGGGATAGGCTCTCTCAGTGAAAATCTTTCAGCCTGGGTTGATAGTTTTCTTCAGCCCCTTGTTAAGACTATCCCTGGTTATCTCAGGGATACACAACATTTTTTTTTTTAAATTTTCTAAAAATTGTTGGGTAAACCTACTGTGGGTTTTCTGTGATGTCACATCTTTTATACGGAATTTTAAATGACAAGGCATTGTTGGCTTTGGGGTTGGGTCCCCTTCTTATAGTTCTTTAAGTGATGTGGTATTTTTTTTAGCGTTCGGGAAATTTTTTAAGCAAAATTTTTTTTTATTTTTGATCGAAAAAATTTCCCTCCAGATTCTGGGCCTCATGGTGCAAAATTTTCACCATCATAGCGATTTGTATATGGCAGGGGGGAGCACAGCTATTTTTTGATGTCTAAAAACATTTTTTTTTAAGGCCATTGTGTGGTATGGCCGCTACTTGGACTTTTTGTTTTATTTGATCGCCGTGTGGCGGCCGTACCCGACTTGAAAGCTTTCTTAATGTAAACTTTGGGTTTACATTTTAATTTTCAGGTTGATAAAAATAATATTTGCTTTTTTGGGTCTAAAAAATTTTTGATCTTGATAATCCATTTTAAACTACCACCTATGAAAGGGTACACTGGAATACTACCCTCCATGCCACATGTGTCTCCCACCATGTGATTCATAATATTCCCGGGTTGGGAGAAAGGGGTCTAGAAATGTTTCCCGGGATCAGACTTCCAAGGGGAGTTGTTTCTATTTCAATCGTTTTTCCCCATAGAAAAAATTCCACAATGGACTTTGAATCGTGCCCCCAACATTGCTGGAAAAGGGAAGATCGGTCTTCTTCGGCAAGGATTCAAAGGCTAAAACCCGATGTTCAATCATCACCTCTTGCTTTCTCTACTACTACGCAGGGACTATAAAGTATATGCAGGGTCTTAATAAATATATTCTTTATTGGCATTAGATCCACAAAAAGGATATCTTTAAATTTAGGGGTTAATGTGTGGGGAGGGAGAAAAACCTTTGGGCAGATACTTTCTCAAGTTTGTACATTAGTGATCGATCAGGGGTTTAATTCAAGCTGTTGGTTAAGGAATCTGGCACTTTAAAGTGGCCAACTAGATGCCGTGTTGTTCAAAAATTGTAATTTAGTTGGTTGTCAGTGCTAACCAATATGTACATAATAACTGGAGTATATTAATTTTAAACTACCAAAATTATTTATGTCATAACTTTTCCCTTTGTTCTTTACGTATATTGGATGTACTTCAAAAAGTTAAAAAACGTATTGGTAAAACTTACGGTATACCGCATGCAGCCCCCAGAAATGTATCGGCAGCTACCTCTCATTTCGCCCAGATGCATCCTGGGGATGTTTCCAGCTTTAAAGTTCAAGGATTGGAAAGGGTGTTTCTTCCTTCCTGTGGCGGCGATATGAGACGGAAGCTACTGAATTGGGAAGCATTCTGGATTTTTTTTGTTTGCAACCACTGATTTAATTTATCATCATTAGTTATTTTATGTGTAAATTTGAATATCATATGTTGTATACGTTTTTTTTTTTGTTTATTTTCCTGGCATACGTTTTGTATACTATTTCCTCATGACATCATTGATTGCTCACCTGTTTTAGTAATTAAAAAATACCTGTGTGTTCTGTAGAGAAATGTGCCTATGATGAAGGGCTGTTGCACAGCCTGAAACGCGTAAGGCGGGTTTTCCTGTTTTTTGCTCCATGTTTGGCTTTTAATTTTGGCATAATAAAAGTTTTTTGTATTTTTGGAAGCTGGACCTTTTTCTCTCTTTTTTTATATGCATATATACGTTGGTGGTTCACCACGGGTCCATGTGCTTCCTTCTATTGAGGAGTGGGTGAGCTGGACTCTGTTTGTTTTTAGTACTAATTAGTGTCTTATGTTTGAAAGATCATATAACACTTAAGCTGCCTGCAGTTCTGTCCTGTGACCTGTGATGACATCACTCCCTGCAAAAAGAAAAGACAAACAGTAGGGGAGAGCAGGTTGGTAACTGGAGAAACCTGAGAGCCCTCAGAAGTTGATAAAATCACTTGTAGCTCTTCAACAACAAAAAAAAAAATGAACAAAGCAATATATTTGGAAAATATCTTCATTTAGTGTTCCCTACATGTTGAAGATAATCTTTGTAGTGAGAGAACCCCCTTTAACTGATTCAGTGCTTCTCCAATCTCCATTTCCTTCCTGAAAGACACGAGTAGAGCTGTGTTTCTTTGCTGAAGCTAGTTCCCCTGCTGCTATTGCTTTAGGGCTTGTCCCCACGGCACTGGTTTGCGGCCGGTTTTCCAGACGGTTTGTGGTTTTGCATACCATCTGAAAAACTGGCCGCAAACTTGTACACGGGCCTCTATGGAAAACCTGTGCAGCAGTCCCCACAGGTCCTCACTGCACCGGTTTTCCGCCCGGAAAACATTGTTGATGTTCATTCTTCTGCCCAGTTTTCGAACAGTTTATGAACATCTCTATGTGAAGGGGGAGGGTTTTTCTCCGCGATGATAAACCGAGTGGTATTTGTCCTGTGCCGTGGGGATGAGCCCTTATTGTCTGTTGTTGACGGCAAGAGCCTACATATAGGATATTATTACTTGCAGAAGGCTTTTTACATGTAGATAAATGTATAAGACGATCAGCATTGTCACCATGTTACCAAATGTCTGGAAATGGGCTTCAAGGAAATGAAATTGAGAAGTAATAAATAAACCAAAGGCCTTTCCTGCTGAACTCAGAAAACCCCCCTTTGTGGCCACTTCAGCTTCAAATCTTCTATTGGGGACAAGGTTCTTCTCTCCTGCTCTGTAGCTCTTGTAATTGTGTCCTGGCTTCAGTGCTGAGCATCATCTGGAGCCTCATCTGCTCCCTCCTTCCTCTCTATGTACTTGGTAGTGTGTGTGTCAGAGAGCAGATCCTACACCCTCTCCACTACGTCCGCCGCTGTTCAGCTTCTACTTCTTTCCTTCCTCCTCTTTGTCTTCACCTCGCTGATGGCAGAGAATGAGACTTTTAACCCACTTCATATAAATGGGAATGGACAACTCTGCGTTGCCATGTCAGGCCCACTTGGGCCACTTGGGCGGCTCGGTTTTAACTATTACCAGCACCTTGACATTGTTACTGGATGTTTATCAGAAGCTCCTCTACTGCTCACAATCTTCTCTGCTCTTGTAAACATTCACTATGAGGAACCTCCCCAACTGAACTGACTCAATGCTTCTCCACTTCCTTCCTGATAGAGACGAGTAGAGCTGTGTTTCTTTGCTGAAGTTAGTTCTCCTGCTGGTATTGCTTTTATTGTCTGCTTTTGATGGAAAGAGCCTGCATACAGAATACTATTACTATGTAGGTGGCTTGTTACATGTAGATGTAGGTATAAGATGATCAACATTGTCACCATGTTACCAAATGTCTCAAAATGGGCTTCAAGGAAATGAAATTGAAAAGTAATAAATAAACCAAAAGCCTTTCTGTCTAAACTCAGAAAACCTACTTTGTAGACTCTGTTGGCCACTTCAGCTTCAAGTAGCCGTATCCTCTATTGGGGACAGGGTTTTTCTTTCCTGCTCTGTAGCTCTTGTTGGCCCCTTTCGTAGGCTCGCATGCCAACTTGCCTCTTCGTAAGCTCGTCCGCCGAGTTTACCCCTTTGTAGGTTTGCCTGCCGAGTTGGCTCCTTCGTCGGGTCGCGTACCGAGTTGGCCACTTGGGCATGTCGCTCCGAATTGGACACTTGTGCGGGTCACGCGCTGAGTTGAACACTTGGGCGGGTCGCGCGCCATTTTTGTTCCTTCGATGGACCGAAAACTATTTTGGCTTTTATTGAAAAACTTGGCACTGGAATGAGGTTGATGGGCCATTGCTGGAGCGGGGATGAGTTGTCCCCTTTGGCGGGTTGTGCGCCGAGTTGGACAATTGGGCAGGTTGTGTGCCGAGTTGGCCCCTTCGTTGGGTTGCGCAGTGAGTTGGACACTTTGTCCGGTCGCCGCCAAGTTGGACACTTTGTCGGGTCACGCACCAAGTTGGACACTTTGGCAGGTCACGCAGCGAGTTGGACAACTGTATGGGTCACGCCGAGTTGGACACTTTGGCAAGTCGTGAGCCGAGTTGGCCCCTTTGGCGGGTTGTGCTGAGTTGGACATGTGGGCGGGTCGCGCACCAAACTGGACACATGGGTGGGTCGTGTGCCGAGTTGGACACTTTGGTGGGTTGTGAGCCGAGTTGCCTCCTTCTGCGGGTGGTGCAACGAGTTGGCCTATATATAACAGGTCTTTGTTGACAATGAACAACTTTTTGATAGTAACATGGGGAAAGATAAAGGAGAGAATAGCTGCCACACACCAAATCTTCTGTGGAGGTACGAGCGCACTTTGTGAACTGTGACTGAGAGAGTGAAGGGAATTTGGTTTAATATTAGTTATGGGTAAAACCTATTTTGGCTTTCATTGACAAACTCGCCACTGGAACGAGGTGGATGAGCCAGTGCAAGAACGGGGATGGGTTGGTCCCTTCATTGAGTCGCACGTCGAGTTGGACACTTGGACGAGTTGCGCGCGGAGTTGGACACTTGGTCGGGTTGCACGCCGAGTTGGACACTTGGTCGGGTTGCATGCCGAGTTGGACACCTGGTCGGGTTGCCCGCCGAGTTGGACACTTGGTCGGGTTGCCCGCCGAGTTGGACACTTGGTCGGATTGCACGCCGAGTTGGACACTTGGTCGGATTGCACGCCGAGTTGGACACTTGGGCGATTAGCGCGCAACCCGCCAATTTGTATATCTGGGCGCACGACCCACTGAAGAGGCCGCACACCAACCCATCTGTGGAGGTACAAGCGACCTGTGTGAACGGTGACTGAGAGAGCGATGGGAAGTTGGTTTATTATTATTTATGGGGAAAACTATTTTGGCTTTTATTGACAAACTCACCACTGGAACGGGATTGATGGGCCAGTGGTGAAACGGGGATGATTTCACTGGAACGGGGGCATATAATTAACATGTTTTCAGCATGTTTCAAAAAGCCTTTCACATCCAGCCATGTTCACTTTATATTTTGGCCCCTTTGGCGGGTCGTGCGGTGAGTTGGCCCATTCGGCAGGTCGCGCGCTATGTTGGTCCAGTCAGTGGGTCGCGCGCTGAGTTTAACATTTGGATGGGTCACACGCCGAGTTGGACACCAAGGCGGGTCACACAGCAAGTTGGCCTCTTCAGTGGGTCGTGTGCCAAGTTGGGAACTTGGGATGGTCGCTCGCCGAGTTGGGCACTTGGGCTGGTCGCGCGCCGAGTTGGGCACTTGGGCTGGTCGCGCGCCGAGTTGGGCACTTGGGCTGGTCGCGCGCTGAGTTGGGCACTTGGGCGGGTCGCGCGCCGAGTTGGCTATTTTCGAGGTTCGCGCGCCTTGTTGACCTCTTCTGTGGGTAGCGCGCCGAGTTGGACACTTGGGCGGGTCGTGAACTGAGTTGGACACTTGGGCAGTTTGTCTTCTTAGTTGGCCCTATTAACAGTTTGTCCGAGTTCGCGCCGAGTTCTCCTATGTATAAGAAGTTTCTTTGCTGACACTGAACAACTTTTTGACAGTAGCCCGGAGAAAGATGGAGACAATGGCTGCCGCACACAGACTCATCTGTGGAGGTACGAGCGCCCTGTGTGAACTGTGACTGAGAGAGCGATGGAAAGTTGGTTTCTTATTATTTATGGCAAAACTATTTTGGCTTTTATTGACAAACTCACCACTGGAACGGGGTTGATGGGCCAGTGCTGGAACGGGGTGATTGCACTGGAACGGGGGCATATGATTAATATGTTTTCAGGATGAACAATGATTTTAGCCTCATTTAAAAAAGCCTTTCACATTCGGCCATGTTCACTTTATATTTTCTGTTGAGATTAGGCTCAGTGATAATAGTGAATGTAAAGTAGGCACCTTTCAGGTCACAAACTTATATCCTCTGTATAAGAATTGATCACTGTCTATCTACAAGGGCTTTAACCTGATTAGTGGCTCTTCTGAAGGTTATAACTATTACCAGTGCCCGGACCTTGTAACTGGATGTTTATCACACAGAAGCTCCTCTACTGCTCACAATCTTCTCTGCTTTTTAAACTTTTCATTTATGGGGAAACCCTCCCAACTTTACTGACTCAATGCTTCTCCACTTTCTACCTGAAAGAGACGAGTAGAGCTGAGTTTCTTTGCTGAAGTTGGTTCTCTTGCTGCTATTGCTGTTAGTGTCTGCTTTTGACGGCGAGAGCCTGGTACAGGTATTATTACAAATGTGGGAGGTTTTTTACATTTTAGATGTATGAGATGATCAACATTGTCACCATGTTGCCAAATGTCTCAAAATGGGCTTCAAGGAAATGAAGTTGTAAAGTAAAAAATAAACCAAAATCATTTCCTGCTAAACTCCGAGTTGTGGAGTTGTGGCCTCAATATAAAAAGAGAATCCCTTGATTATTACTAAAATTCCCTAGCAATCCGGCACCACATGTTTCCACACACTGCTTCACATATTGCCTATCATAACATCCATACAAGGCGAGCATAGATAATTTTGTTCCTTAGAATTAAGCATTAAGATGCGGTAGTTGTATTCTTGCATTGATACCATTTTCAGATTTGACATCGCATGGTAATTTAATATTACATTTACATCATGCACATTATTATGTCTGCATTCGTTACTTCCAGGTTTTTACCAACATTTTGCTTTTTTGATTTTAACTGTTACCGTGCACAGCTGTCTTTTCTTTATTCATATGTTACTTAGTATCACCGGCCGTCACTTACGCTGGTGCGCATGCGCTGTTCTCCTGCCCTCAGTTGTTCCAGGAGTCGGGTCTGCGCATGCCTGACATGACGCAGTTTCCGGTTCCGGGACCTGTCGTTTGGAGGAACGGCGCGCACGCCAGATTTGGTGAGTGACACCTCTATCATGCTATTGGTAGTATTTCAATTAATTTCCGGTATTGTTTCATATAAATATCGGCTGCATATCATGTGTCAGTATCGCTATGACTAAGGGCGTTATACCATAGCCCGAAACGCGTCAGCGGTGTACCTCCAACATCTTTTGGACTGCTGTATTTTAGGCTAAGGTACTCTATATTTTTGTCTTCCTGCATTCACCATTTGCATATTGGTTTTACTAATTTTTTCAATAAATGAGATGATTTTATTCATGCTTAGCTTGCCTTATGTGCTGGAACCTCCACTTTGAAGTATTGCTCACTGCTAGCTTAAATCAGTTTGTCTGTGCACACATTGGAACGGAGCTGGCTATACTCTGTTGCATGAACTCAGAGTTGTCCATGTCGGGCACCTACGTGCCGAGCTGGCTGCATTAGTGTGTGCCAAGCTGGCTGTATTGGCGTGTGCCGAGCTGGCCCCTTTGGCGTGTGCTGAGCTGGCCACTTGGGAGTGTGTCGAACTGGCTCATTTGGCGTCCACCGAGCTGGCCCCTTCGGCATGCACCGAGCTGGCCCCTTCAGTGTACGCCGTGCGCCGAGTTCACCTATATATAAAAAGTTTCTCTGCTGACACTGGAAAACTTTTTGAAAGTAGCCGGGAGAAAAAGGAAGGAGAGAATGGCTGCCGCACACAGACTCATCTGTGCAGGTATGAGCGCCTTGTGTAAACTGTGACTGAGGGAGCGATGGGAAGTTGGTTTATTGTTATTTATGGGGAAAACAATTTTGGCTTTTATTGACAAACTCGCAACTAGAACGGGGTTGATGGGCCAGTGCTGGAATGGGGGGGATTGCACTGGAACGGGGGCGTATAATTAGCACATTTGCAGCATGAACAATGGTTTCGACCACATTTAAAAAAGTCTTTCACATCCGGCCATGTTCACTTTATATTTGGGCTCCTTCGGCGGGTCGTGCGGCGAGTTTGCCCATTCGGCAGGTCGCGCGCCATGTTGGTCCCTTCATTGGACATCTGGGCGGGCCGCCCGTCGCGTTGGACACTTGGGCGGGTCGCACACCGAGTTGGACCCTTGGGCGGTTTGTCCTCTTAGTTGGCCCTACTAATGAGTTGGCACCTTTGGCGGGTTGCGCGCCGAGTTCGCCTATGTATAATAAGTTTCTTTGTTGACACTGAACAACTTTTTGACAGGAGCCGGGGAAAGATGGAGACAATGGCTGCCGCACACCATTTCTTCTGTGAGGTAGGAGCCCCCTGTGTGACCTGTGACTGAGAGCGATGGGAAGTTGTTTTATTATTATTTATGGGGAAAACTATTTTGGCTTTCATTGACAAACTGATGGGCCATTGCTGGAAAGTTGTTGATTGCACTGAAACTGGGGCATGTGGTTAACATGTTTTCAGCATGAACAATAATTTTGGTCTCATTTTAAAAAGCCTTTCACATCCGGCCATATTCACTTTATATTTTCTGTTAAGATTAGGCTCAGTGATAACAGTGAATGTAAAGTAGGGACCTTTCAGGTCACAAACTTATATCCTCTGTATAAGAATTTGCTCAGTCTCTCTACATTGGGTTTAACCTGATTAGTGGCTCTACTGAAGGTTATAACTATTACTGGTGCCTGGACATTGTTACTGGATGTTTATCATACAGAAGCTCCTCTCCTGCCACAATCCTCCCATGAGTATGGGGGCGGAGCAGGGGCGGGACGGGGGGCTGGCAGCTCACCGGCCCATAGACTATCATTACTAGCGGCGCATATACTCCGCTAGTAATTGACATGTCACTTATCTCCCTGCTCGCCGTATTGTCCGAGCCGGGAGAGGAGATGTAATCCATAGTTCTCTATGAGTACTGTGGATTACCGCAATGACTGGGACGGATTTCAACCGTGCTGCTGCTATTGCTTTTATTATCTGCTGTTGATGGCAAGAGCCTGGATACAGGATAATATTACTATGTAGGAGGCTTTTTACCTGTAGATGAATGTATAAGACGATCAGCATTGTCACTTTGTTACCAAGTGTCTCAAAAAGGGCTTCAAGCAAATGAAATTGAAATGTAAAAAATAAACCAAAATAATTTCCTGCTGAACTTCGCCTTCTTTTGCGCCTGGTTTGCCAATTAGTCACTTCTTGCTGCGACTTGGCCAATTCGTAGAAATGGGAATGGACAATTCAGCCATGAGTTGTCCACATCGGGCCCCCGTGCAGTGAGTTGTCCACATCGGGCCCCGTGCAGTGAGTTGTCCACATCGGGCCCCCGTGCAGTGAGTTGTCCACATCGGGCCCCCGTGCAGTGAGTTGTCCACATCGGGCCCCCGTGCAGTGAGTTGTCCACATCGGGCCCCCGTGCAGTGAGTTGTCCACATCGGGCCCCCGTGCAGTGAGTTGTCCACATCGGGCCCCCGTGCAGTGAGTTGTCCACATCGGGACCCCGTGCAGTGAGTTGTCCACATTTGGCCCCCGTGCAGTGAGTTGTCCACATCGGGCCCTCATGCAGTGAGTTGTCCACATCGGGCCCTCATGCCGTTAGTTGTCCACATCGGCCCTCATGTACTGAGTTGTCCATATTGGGCCCCCGTGCAGTGAATTGGCCACATCGGGCCCCCGTGCAGTGAATTGGCCACATCGGGCCCCCCTGTGGTGAGTTGGCCCCATCTGGCCCCCCTGTGGTGAGTTGGCCACATCTGGCCCCCCTTGGTGAGTTTGCCACATCTGGCCCCCCTTGGTGAGTTTGCCACATCTGGCCCCCCTTGGTGAGTTTGCCACATCTGGCCCCCCTTGGTGAGTTTGCCACTAAGGGAAGTATATTTGAATAGTAAATGACATAGGTGTGCGGTGCTCATAGGTGGCGGCATTAGAAGATGGTGGTGACAGAGAGGCCCCAGGATTACAAGGCTTGTCCGGATTTTGTATGAAAAAGTTAATTACAGATGAATTTTGAGCTGCAATGTCCCCTCGTGCCAAAACCCCCGGATCATCGCATTGAGTTCGCCTACATACAGTACAGGGAAAATGGTTTTGCTGACACTGGACAACTATTTGACAATAGCCGGGGAAAGACAAAGGAGACGATGACTGCCGCACCCCGACTCATCTGTGGAGGTGCAAGCATCCTAAACGGGACTATCCTTGTTGCCCATAGCAACCAATCAGAGCCTATAGCTACCAATCAGTCAGAGCTCATAGTAACCAATCAGAGCCCATAGCAACGAATCAGAGCCCATAGCTACCAATCAGTCAGAGCTCCTAGTAACCAATCAGAGCCATAAGCAACCAATCAGAGCCAATAGCAACCAATCAGAGTTCACATTAACCAATCAGAGCCTGTAGCAACCAATCAGAGCTCAGCTTATATTTATTTTACTGTTCTGGAAAAAAGAATGCTGCACTGTGGTTGCTATGGGCTCTGATTGGTTGCTATGGGCTTTGATCCATTACTATGAGCTCTGATTGGTTACCACCAGCACTGATTGGTTACTATAGGCTCTGATTGGTCGCTATGAGCTCTGATTTGTTGCTATGTGCTCTGATTGGTTACTATGAGCTCTGATTTGTTGCTATGAGCTCTGACTGGTTACCATGAGCACTGATTGGTTACTATAGGCTCTGATTGGTCGCCATGAGCTCTGATTAATTGCTATGAGCTCTGACTGGTTACCATGAGCACTGATTGGTTACTATAGGCTCTGATTGGACGCTATGAGCTCTGATTGGTCGCTATGAGCTCTGATTAATTGCTATGAGCTTTGACTGGTTACCATGAGCACTGATTGGTTAATATGAGCTCTGACTGGTTGCTTTGAGCTCTGATTGGTTGCTATGGGCTCTTATTGGTTACTATGAGCTCTGATTGGTTGTTATAGGCTCTGATTGGTTACTATGGGCTCTTATTGGTTACTATGAGCTCCGATTGGTTGCTATTGGGCTCTGATTGGTTACTATGAGCTCCGATTGGTTGCTATTGGGCTCTGATTGGTTACTATGAGCTCTGATTGGTTGCTATTGGGCTCTGATTGGTTACTATGAGCTCTGATTGGTTGCTTTGGGCTCTGATTGGTTACTATGGGCTCTGATTGGTTGCTATTGGGCTCTGATTGGTTACTATGAGCTCCGATTGGTTGCTATTGGGCTCTGATTGGTTACTATGAGCTCTGATTGGTTGCTATGGGTTCTGATTGGTTGCTATGGGCAACAGGAATAGTATTTCAAAAATGAGGCCCTTAATATTAATAATTGTGGCGCAGGTTTATTCTTTGTATTTGTTGGCTTAGTTTATGCCATTAAGCGCTCTAAAATTTCAGCACAATGTTCTGTGAGCTACAGACGCCAGTTTCAGCACCGCAGAAGTGTCTTAAAATAAATGTGTTGTAAAGTGCGGACATCAGTATTTTTTCCCAATTTACTCCAGAATTCTAGCGCAAGAACCACAGAAAGTCTGCCCCATTGTATTGCTTTTCATATTTCACTATAGACTTTACTGAAACAGCACAAAAAACACAATGAAACAGAAATGGCGAGAAAAGCACTAAAAAAACACGAAAAACACTAAAACCATGAAAAACACTAAAACCATGAAAAATACTATAAAACCATGAAAAATACTAAAACCATGAAAAATACTATAAAACCAGCATAAATGAAAGAAAACTGCTTCCATTATTGTATATAATCTACAATAACCCAACCATTCCCCTCTGCTGTCTCCACGGGTGTCCTCACTGTCCTGACATTAACATCACTCTCATCAGGAGTCTATGGGCGGAGAGGAGCAGACATCACCGACTGCAGCATGAAATGTCCTCGTACAGATGCTGTCCTGAAGCTTCACAAATCATCTGGAGATACGGATGCTCCACTACTGGAGCTGCGCTGTAAGGATAAGTCGGTCACAAACTACGAGCCCAGACTCCACTATAACACAAGCAGCGGGTGGATCCTGACTGATGCCCAAAAGGAGGACTCCGGTGTGTATGATATGGAGTATCGCAGTAGAAGACGAAGATCCATGTCCACTCTACACGTCACCGTCCTAGGTGCGATCACACAGCAGGTGGACAGCTCTATTGTCTGTATCAGGTTATAATAGGTTTCATCAAAATCCACGTGAAGTTTCCTGGACATATGGGAATTGGGTATTGTACACTGAGCCCCGAAAATAGCAAATGCTTCCTTATGTAGGATTTCCAGTTAACAGACCAGGGGCGTAACTAGAGAAGCCTGGGCCCCACAGCAAACTTTTGGATGCCCACCCCCCACCTCCCCGAACATTTACCAGGACCTCTTAGGTCATGCAATTACTAGATAATACAAGCAGTGAACACCTCACCATAGATTTCACCATCATACTGCTACCCAACAAATCCCACTATACCCAGATCAACATTACCAATGGCGCTACTACATATAGACCTGATTATACCTCCAGAACACGACTACAAATTACCACCACATAGTGACTGAATAATACTCCTATACTATTACTGAATAAAGATCTGTATACAAACACCTATATTACTGCCATATAGTGACCACATAGTGGTAGACACCAGTATACACAGGTGCCCTACAGACTGTATTTTACCACCTTACAGTGACCATATAGTGGTAGACACCTGTGTACACAGGCTCTGCAGACTGTATATCACCTCCAGACAGTGACCATATAGTGGTAGACACCAGTATACACAGGTGCCCTACAGACTGTATATTACCACCATACAGTGACCATATAGTGTAGACCAGTGTCAAGCTCTGAGACTGTATATTACCTCATACAGGCATGTGTGGTAGACACCAGTCTACACAGACTCTGAAGACTGTATATTACCTCCATACAGTGACCATATATGGTAGACACCAGTGTACACAGACTCTGCAGACGTATTACCACAACAGTGATCATGTAGTGGTAGACACAGGACACAGGCCCTCAGACTAGTGTTACTCCTAAGTGATCATATAGTGGTAGATACCAGTATACACAGGCTCTGCAGACTGCATATCACCTCCATACAGTGATCATATAGTGGTAGACACCAGTGTACACAGGCTCTGCAGACTGTATACTACCCCCATAGAGGGGTCAGGTAGCCAGGCAGGGTCTGTAGGTAGCCAGCCAGTGTATAGGGGAGTCAGGTAGCCAGGAAGGGGCTGTAGGTAGCAAGCCAGAGTATAGGGGAGTCAGGTAGGCAGGGTACTTTAATGTTAGAAAAAAAAGAAGAAATCCCTTACTCACCTGTCCCACGCTCCCTCGAAGCTCAGCTCCCGGCCAGTCTCTGTGCTCGGCACTGGTGGCGTGATAATATGAAATCATCGCAACACTCACATCAGCACTGTGGTCGGCGCTTGCTAGGAGATTAGCCTCCGGCGCGCCGCTCTGCGTTCAGAGGCAGGACGGGGTGCTCGGGCCAGAAGTGAACTGTTATGTTAGTTGCCGGCGGGCGCAGGAGCAGAACTACCGGGGTAGCGGACGTGTTAGCAGCTGCCCCGGGGACCGGGCCCCCTAAGAGCCCAGGCCCCATGGCAGCTGCTATGTCTGCTACCCCAGTAGTTACGACCCTGTAACAGACGATAGATGTAGGATGGAAGAGGTAAAATGGGTACTGGAGTATGACAGCAGAGCTAGCACTCTATGCCCAGCACCTAGACCATGTCCATGCTGATGTCACATGACTGATGGTCACTATAGGGGCAGGTACTGGGGTGTGACAGCAGAGCTAGCACTCTATACCCAGCACCTAGATCCATGTCCATGCTGATGTCACATGACTAATGGTCAGTATAGGGGCAGGTACTGGGGTGTGACAGCAGAGCTAGCACTCTATCCCCAGCACCTAGATCCATGTCCATGCTGATGTCACATGACTGATGGTCACCGACCTTCTCCTGATACTTCCAGATCCGGTTCTCATCTCCAGCATCACCAGTAACGGCAGCCGGCTGGGTCAGGACATTGCTGTGAGCGTCCAGTTCTCTGGAGAGGAGGCGGCTGTGACCTGGGAGGTGGACGGGCGGCCTCTCCCTGACAGATACCGGCTGATAGATGACAATAGGACGCTGATTATCCCAAGTGCCCAGAGAGACGATGCCGGGAGGAGACTCCGTGTCCGACAAAACCATCAGTGAGGAGACCCGGGACCAGCTGGAGATAAGGTAAGGGGGTTTACTGGGTATTATACACACTCACACTCTATACCCCATGTGCGAGATACAGGTAGAGGGGTATTACTGGGGTTTAACACCTCACACCTTCTAACCCCATGTGCTGGAGATTACAGGTAAGAGGGGTATTACTGGGGAATTATACACCTCACACCATCTATACCCCATGTGCTGAAGATTACAGGTAAGTTGGGTATTACTGGGGAATTATACACCTCACACCTTCTATACCCCATGTGCTGGAGATTACAGGTAAGATGGGTATTACTGGGGAATTATACACCTCACACCTTCTATACCCATGTGCTGAGATTCGGTAGAGGGGTTACTGGTTATTAACCACTCCACCTTCTATACCCCATGTGCTGGAGATTACAGGTAAGAGGGGTATTACTGGGGTATTATATACACCTCACACCTTCTATACCCCATGTGCTGGAGATTACAGGTAAGAGGAGTATTACTGGGATATTATATACACCTCACACCTTCTATACCCCATGTGCTGGAGATTCTTTAATATATGCAGTGAAATTAGATCAGCCTGTTAGTAACGGTTACAATTAGTACAGACATGCTAATGAGAAAAGGTGGAAGAATGCGGAAAAGTGGGAAAATGTTGGCTCCAGGACCAAAAGGTAACTGAGCAAGTAGAATATGGACAATAGAAAATATTATGTGAAAATGAATGACGTCTTGGTCATAATCCATATTTTTCAGAACTCATTTGAGATTATGACCGGGAAACTCAGCAACTCCTCCTATATCAAATGCCGTTTTTTGGCTTTAGGTAAACACATATCTGTAAGTGAATGTTCGGTATGCCTGGGTTGGTGAATTTATTCTTGGAAAGATTGCCAGATTGCCCCCTGCGTGTAATTAGCCATCCCCTCTTTGACCTAAGAAGGAGGTAGCACTTGACCCAGGGTGTGTTTAAAGAGAACCTGTCACATTGTTTATGCCCCCCTGGCTGAGGACAGCACAAGCTAGTGTCAGACCTGCTGTTTCCAGTGCTGTGTCCCTTATTCTGTAAGATGCAGCAGTTTTAGAGTATTTAATGATCAAATCTGCAGTTTTCAACCAGAAAGGTCATGAAAAGAGTCAGTTTTTTCATGCCCCGCCCACCTAAGGCTAGCCCCTCCCACCTCACAACTGACTAACCTATTACTTTGAATAGGTAGAAACATGTGAATAACTGCCAGGTGGGCGGGGCTAGCCTTTGGTGGGTGGGTCTTAACACATTGCTAAGATTTGAGCAATAAATGCTCTAAAACTGCAGCATCTTACAGAATAAGGGGCACAGCGCTGGAAACAGCAGGTCTGACACTGGCTTGTGCTGCCCCCAACAATGGGGGCATAATCTATGTGACAGGTTCCCTTTAAAGGAACTGACAAATCCCACTAAATCCTTCCTCCTCCTTTGTGTATATGGTGAGTTACATGTATGGGGACAAAAGGGCAATCATACTTCAATCTTGTGTCCAAACTCTTCCTAGGTCTCTCCTAGCTAGAAATGATGGCAGATTACACATCATTATATGTATATACACTACAGACTGAATGTCTCGTGTCTCCAGGTCTCCGATCTCGATGGTTTCTCGCTCTTTGTCTGGTTGTGTTGGTGATTGTATTTGTCGGGATCTTTCTGGTGAGTCGGTGTTGGGGATTTTATCTTCTGTATATAAATGAGATAAATACATGATAGAAAACTGTGGGGAGACGAGTGATCTACAAGATCTGTTATGTGTTATCAGTGTTGGAGGAGGAGGAAGTTGGAGTCCAGAGCTGAAGAGGTGAAGAGGATGAAGTCCGGGGATGTGGAGATGACGAATGGTCACTTAGAAGAACATGTCCGTCCCCCCCGGAGCGGATCAGAGCCAGGTGCCGTTATATTCAGTGATTACTTTCCAGCTTCTCTTCTCCTGATCAGCAGCAGGTGAAGTACATGTGTGACGCGCAGTCCTGGTGTGAACGCGCCATAGGAAATGTATGTGACCGGTGTAAGGAGACTGGACAGCCAATGTCAGGTACCCGAGTGTCCTAGACTGCGGGGCCCCAGGAGAGGAGGCAGCGGGGTTGTTACCCTGGTGCTCAGTGATCTCTATGTGTAGAACAAAATGTATAAAATAATCAGTAACATTTCCTAACCCTGATAAATTAAATGTTTGATCTTAGAAAATGTATTCATATTTTCTCATCTCAATTGTCTATTATATTTTAAGAGCTATGGATTTCTCTGGTTTTAACCCTTTTCCACCGCAGCCAGTTCTGACCTCTATGACAGAGCCCTATTTTTCAAATCTTTCCACTGTATGTGGAAATAACTTTTTAATGCTTTTACCTATTTTGTGATTTAGACACTTATTCTTTTTTTGAGTGGCGGAGGACAGTGGTGGGAAGTGAGCATAATAAAAAGTGACCAGCTCTAATCACAAGGGTAATGTTACTGCTGATGATATGGGCGTCAATGTTTGAGCAGAGAGACCAAAGTCTCTAAGTAGACAGGTGTTTACAATGTCCTGTATGCACTCACTTTGGCGTGTGCACAGTATTGGGTAAAAGCTTTAGACCTCAGGGTGCAGGCAGGCGCTGTGATCTCATTTGTCCTCTTCAGACTTGGACCGTGGCCACGTCCATGGCTCTGAGGACATGTGCAGTAACTGGGTAATACCATCCAGTGCTAAGTCCAGAGAAGGCAATGAGTCTCCATTTTGACACTTAGGGTGACATGTATGAATTTTGGAGCTGACAAGCCAGTTCTAAATCGCTTTAAGGCAGTGTTGAATGCAGCAGAATGTATGAACCTGTTCTTCTGCAGGTCATACAAAGAGATGCTTCGCAGTTCCACTACAACAACTCCGTCACAGGCACCTCCATTAACTTCGTCTGGTTATGCACCTAGGTTTAGCGTCAAACATTCATAAATGTGTACTTCTATAAATGCGGTACAATGCACCCCCAGAATGTCCAACATTTTTGGTGCACTACAAAGTGCCAGAGCCGACTGCACCACAGTTTGGTGTGTGACTGTTCATCTATAGGACTTTGACAACTTTTTGGCACAAAGTACATGAAACAATATTTGGTCTGCACATACAAAAAAGCTTTTTTGAAAAAAAAATGAGCATATGTGCACACTGGTGTGGCAGTAACATACAAACAAAATCTAATATCAGCAGCACACTACTAGCACTAAAACTAACAAAAAGAACATAGGAGTTTTTGGAAAATCATTTCTGTTACTTAGAATGCATGAAAAATGTTGAGGTTCTTAGTTCACATTTTTTTTATCAAAACTGCTTAAACCCACCTCCCAATCAGCAAGGGGACCTCAATAAAGGTGGGAACCTACTCTATTGTTACCTCTCTTGGTGCCTTTCAGACATCCACATTTCAGGGAGAGACAATTCCAGCTACAAGGTATTCTGCATTGATTTAAAAGCCTGTGCAGGTGGGTGGAGTGCAAAAAAAAAAACAAAGAAGGGGAAGCCACACCCGCTTAGAAACAGTATTTGGTCTGCACATCCAAAAAACTTCTCTGAAAAAAAAATGAGCACAAAGTACCCAGAAAACTGGCACAGCTCTGTTCATACATGTCACCCTTAGCCTCTGCTACCAATACAATATCAATATTCTGCTGAAGTGCTGCAAATAGACTGAATAATTACAGCAGAATGTAAATTTGTAATGGACGTTTTCGGCTCTACTTTGAAAACTTGAAGTTGATTCTTTAAGCAATGGAGTGTATTGTGCTGTTAGGGCAGTTTGTGGTTGTTGGACCAGTGGTTAGTGTCTCTATGATGGGCTGATCTCCATTGCTCTGTATAGCCGCCATGTTCCTGTATGGAGAGCACAATCCTCCACCATGATCAGTAGATGACTCCCCTCTGCCTCCAGCTACTAACCCCAGAGACGCCGGCGACCAGTCCAGCAGTGGTGATGAGCATATATTGTATGACGTCCCCATCACACTGATGATAGAACTTGTTTTTTTCTAGATCCTCCTGATGTGACCACAGAACTGCTGGGTCCTCCTGATGTCACCACAGAACTGCTGGGTCCTCCTGATGTCACCACAGAACTGCTGGATCCTCCTGATGTCACCACAGAACTGCTGGATCCTCCTGATGTCACCACAGTACTGCTGGATCATCCTGTTACCATAGAACTGTTGGATCCCCCTGATGTTACCAGAGAACTGATGGATCCTCTGATGTCACCACAGAAACTGCTGGATCCTCCTGATGTCACCACAAGGGGTTTATGTCATGGGGATCCTCCTGATGTTACCACAGAACTGCTGGATCCTCCTGATGTCACCACAGTACTGCTGGATCATCCTGTTACCATAGAACTGTTGGATCCCCCTGATGTTACCAGAGAACTGATGGATCCTCCTGATGTCACCACAGAACTGCTGGATCCTCCTGATGTAACCACAGAACTGCTGGATCCTCCTGATGTTACCACAGAACTGCTGGATCCTCCTGATGTCACCACAGAACTGCTGGATCCTCCTGATGTTACCACAGAACTGCTGGATCCTCCTGATGTTACCATAGAGCTGCTGGATCATCCTGATGTTACCATAGAACTGCTGGGTCCTCCTGATGTCACCGTAGAACTGCTGGATCCTTCTGATGTTACCAGAGAACTGCTGGATCCTCATAGTCAGGATTCCCATACTATGTAGTATGATCGACCTCCTTCTTGTGGACAATGTAGCTTTGTACTTTCTTACTTTCTTCCTCGCCTTCGCTTTCTCAAAGCAACGACCAAGGGCCTCACCAGTATCAGTCGTCCATCTGTAATGGAAAGTACCCGGTTATTATTTCACTGGCCACAAAATGATTCCTTCCTAAAGTAAAAGTTCTGGACTGTGGCCGGGAATTCCCATGGACGGTCTATAGAGGCCCAGGGGGAGCGGTTATCAGCCACTGTGTGACCTCTGACATTGGGCCTGGGTCGTGAACTTTTCAGAGGACGGGGATCTGTGTATCCAACCTGAATATCATCCAGAAAGGTTCAGTAAAGGACACTTTCCCCTCTTATCACCGCACTGTCCAGTCAGAAACCTCTAATTGTCCTAATGAACAGATGGGTCGTTCTAGGAACCTGAGCCAAGGACTCATTCTTCGTATGAGTATGACTGAATTGCTTTTATATATTTGTCATCTTTTTTTACCTATTTTTGTATATTTGTAAGTTCTGACCTTTTCATCTATTAAAGCTTAAAACTAAAGTAAGTTTGATCTTTTTATGCTATAAAGAATATGTAACCTTTGAATGTTTAACCCTGTGACTGCTAGAGTGGTGTGTGGGTGTTTGGGACTTCACACCCATGTTCAGTAAGTGGTGGCCACCTATATCTGAGATTTGTGGACGGGATTAGTGGGGATTTATGTTGAAAGGTAAGTGCAAGACTGAGTGATTGGAGATAGATTAACCCCTCGTCATCGCACCCATGGCACATTCTGGTGAACTGCACAGGTGACGCCATCTATCAGCAGAATATAGACCTCCTCCCATTACCTATAGAGTCAACTAAGAACAGATTTCTCCAAATTGCTTTACTAGGTTGATCATCCTGAGTAATCTGATTGTGTGAAGGATTCCTCTAATGATTCGAGAGGGTTTCTTTGTTTGCTGGAGATGTAAGATACTGTAGTCTAACCAGATGTTAAGGGAGATATGGTAAGTATCATGCTAATTAGCCAATTCATAGATTTAGCAGGCACATACAGGGGTTATTCTGAGCATCCGGATAGCTGCCCTTGGTGCTGAGAGAGAGGGAAGATAGGGACGGGTGAAGGGCATTGGGGGAAGAGGCAAGAAGCTATGACGCCCTATTCTCCCATCCAGACAGAGTGCTGAAAGCTATTATGAGCAATCTTTAGCTCAAAACGTAGTAGGACGGGTAATATTGTATCTATCTTCTAAATTGTGTGGCTTGGCCAGGTTCTGCTGTTTAATATGATGGGATTATAAGGATGGTTAGGCCAAACAGAACAATAAAATAACAATCAACTGTTCTTACCCTTATTTATTGTTTGTTAGGTTTATGAGAAAGCATAAGTTATTAACCAAAACCCACAGACAGGGTTTGAAGGTTCCCTCTGATATCCGCAGCTTTCATGTGGAGAAAATGACTTACACACCAGCCGGTGTCAGTTCCAAAGCAGTAAAAAATAGTAAGAGGAATTAACCTCCAGATATCCTCGTGGCTCCCCAGAGGATACCCTTAGAATCCTCAATAAAGATTAGCTCTGTGATATCATTGTTTCAACAATTTGCTTTCTCTTTTTACTGTAAAATAACACTTAAAAATATATGTAAAACATAATTTGTGGAACAACGCGTTTCATGTTAATATCACACTTCATCTGGTTCACTGACCTGACAATGAAGCTGAGGTTTTAAATCCCCGACACCTCCAATATTTATTGTTTCTATAGTTAGAATATTAGAATCCATCTTTTAAAAATTGGCTGTAAGCCTATCGATTATTACTTATTTGTATCAACAGGTCCAAGAACTCAATTTGAGTAATGTTCATATTTATAGTGAACTTTATACCCCATGTGTCCTTATAAGTTATGAACATCTCAGCTTCCTCTGTTGACCCATTCCAGACAAAAAACAAATCATCAATGAAGTGTTAGTACAGCACAATTTTAGTCATTATTTTCTCATTTTGGTAAATGTTGATCCTTTCAAAGACCCCATAAATAAAAGTAGCATATAATGGGGCTTTACAAGTCCCCATTGCCGTACCGCGCTTCTGCTTGTAAACCTGATTCATTTATAGGTTTATAGATTAATTTATAGAAAGTCATCATTGTTCATAATTAGAATTTCTTAGTTTTTTTGTTCCGTTAAAAGGATATCATTATGTACAAATTCAGCTGTACACTTGATGCTCCTTTCATGATCTATATTTGAATACAGTGATGTCACATCCATCATTAAAAAGATGTAAAGTAACTCCTATTGAACAGGTTTCTGTAAATATATCTAATAGATTTTAAGTGCTTTGTAAAAAAGAAATGTATTGGATTTTCCAACTGGACGCACATACAGATGAAGGCTTCCATGCTGGCTTCTGCGCCCGCCGGCAGTGAACAGAAAAGTTCACTGCTGGCGGAGCTGCGGGGCCCGGCGCTTCCTACCTCTGAACGCCTGGGCCCTCTGGCCTGAGGGTTCAAGGGCAGGACTACCCGGTGTTGGAAGAGAGGAGCGCCTACCAATCTGACTGCTATGCCCTGTCTGCCTACATATATGGCCCCTACAGACTACCAATGCCCTGCCTGCCTACATATATGGCTCCCATAGCCTATGCTAAGTCCTGCCTGCCTACATATATGGCCCCTATAGCCACTTAAACCTTGCCTGCCTATATGGCCTCTATAGCTACCTAAACTCTGCCTACCTATATGGGCCCTATAGCTACCTAAACCCTGCCTGCCTAAATCAACCCCATATAGCCTAGCTAAGGCCTGCCTGCCTATTTGGGGCCCCTTATAGCCTATTTACCTACCTATGTGGGCCCCATCTATAGCCTAGCTACCTGTGGCCCACCTACTGCCTGGTTAGCTACCTGGGGCCTACCTACCTACCTTAGGGCTGCCTACCTAACTGGGGCCTAACTACTGCCTACCAAGAGCCAATCTACCTATCTGTAGCCTACCTATCTAATTGAGACCTGCCTAACTACTGCCTACCTACCTAGGAACAATCTATCTACCTGAGGCTTATGTATTGCCTACATACCTGGAGCCTACCAACCTATCTAACGGGGTCGAACTACCTATCAACATGATTCTGAGGGGTAAAGGCCATAGCTGTGACACAATCTCCAGGGGCTGAAGACTGGGCCTTTACGCTATGGCCTGTACCCATTCTGCCACCTCTTGGAAATTTGAACAGAGGTGGGGGGCAGTGAGAGAGGCGCTGAAAAAGTGAGGATTTTGAGATATTTGTGTCTAAATCTGCAGGGACGAGTGGTGGACGGGAGAAATCAGCATGAAGGTGTGAACCGGATGGAGAAGAAAAGGGAAAGTGAACGACTCCGATCAGAAAAGACATCTCCTGTGAGTCACTAAATGTAGTGTACACTGCAGTGTAATCACTTATATTTCTGCAGAGCACCTACATGTAACCAGTTTTTACCACCATCTAGTCACTGTATGGCGGTAATATACATCTTCAGAGCCTGTGTACAACTGATAGTGACATGTGGTGGTCGCGTTTGGTCGGGGTCTGGCAGTATTATGTGAGCCTTAAGTAGTAATCGTTTTGAGTCTTGGATTTGTAGGAGTTTTTTTTTAGTATCAATGATTTGTCTGGTAGATTTGCTCCATGTATCAGTGAATGTTATTTAGGTCTATTACACTGTCATATGGAGGTGAGCAATTTTGAAAATGCAAATTTGTCACTGCTGATTTTCATTGTACAGTGACTGCTGAGGTGATGGACAGGATCAATGTGGAATATGCAGAAAATTAGTGAACAGAAGTTTTTTTTCTTTGTAAAAATACAAGCCGCTGTTCACAACGTGGTATGAAAAATACTGTGTGAACCCAGCTCTACTAAGCAAATCATAACACAAAGGGCCCGGGCCCCGGATGTTTTGGGACCCTAGCAACGCCCCTACCCTCTGAGGTATCCTTCATTGTAGTCCTACTCCAGGGCTAGGGGCCGTAGTTGTAGTTTGTAGAGACTAAACTACAATTTGGTCCATCTAGGCTTCTGTAGGTGTAGTCCTATGTCACCATGATAAACAAGTGACACTAAGATAACGAGTGGTAGATGTGTACAGACCTTATTGGTGAAATACATATATATTAAGAAATGTAAAAATTGTAAAATTTATAATAATAGTACCTCTGAAGTGGGTGAAGTGTATCCGAGATATGTATGTGTAAATGAAATGGATTTAGAAGAAAAGGGTAAGGTGGCGACACCTAGTGATAAGAAGAAAGTATTACATCTGAATATTTAGGAACGAGGAGATACAATGTTCGCTTTCCTGCTGTTTATATCTGATGTTAATAATAATTATTTGACTTTTGTTGTTTTATTATTGTGAATTGTCTTTTCTTCCTATTGGAAGTTTGAACATGTGACAAAGGTGTTAATATCTTGTGCCTAATAAAAGATGGACAGTCTCACTACAAAGATTAGCTTTCAACATGTAGGGAACACTAAATGAAGATGTTTTCCAAATATATTGCTTTGTTCATTATTTTTTGTTAAGGAGCTACAAATGATTTTATCACCTTCTGGGGGCTTTCAGGTTTCTCTAGTGACTGATTTGTTTGTTTTCTTCTGCTGTTTATCTGATAGCCGGGTCTTAGCACAGAACTGC
This sequence comes from Phyllomedusa bahiana, assembly GCA_025379985.1. Classification (NCBI taxonomy): domain Eukaryota; kingdom Metazoa; phylum Chordata; class Amphibia; order Anura; family Hylidae; genus Phyllomedusa; species Phyllomedusa bahiana. Next base: position 135,815 of record JAODAL010003019.1, read on the forward strand.
TGGCATCTTGAGAGCTTGTGTGTTCTGATCTTTCAGACAAAAGACACTAATTACTACTGTTTACTTTAGCTCAGAAGCTTCTCTAGACCTGCTAGCAGGAGATTGTTTATTTAATTAGCAGAGGTCTGAATACACTGAGCTCATATGCTAATTACAGACAGCTTGACCAGTAAGTGACAGGTCTATGAAACAGTGAGATGAGACAACCCCTTTAACTGTCAATCAGTATTAGCAGTGTCGGGGATTTCAAACAGTAGCCTCATTGTTAGGTCAGTTAACCAGACGAAGTGTGATATTAACAAGAAATGTGGTGTTCCAAAAATCATGTTTTATCTCTATTTGTTATAGAGTTATAAGAGTTGTGTTATGTGCTAGTCTACTTTATCCTACAACAAGGATATCACAGCACTAATCTTTATTCTAACGGTATCCTGCAGGGAGCCATGAGGATATCTGGAGGTTAACTCCTCTTATTATTTTTTACTGCTTTGGAACTGTGACCCCGGCTGGTGTCTAAGTGAATTTCTCCATGTAAAAGCTGCAGATATCAGAGAGAACACTCAAACCCGCTTGTGAGTTGTGGTTAATACCTTCAGGAGAGTTTTGCCTCCATTTTTGCACATCAATGGAAGGTGAGCAATAGTGAGCAATATAATCCTATATTATAAGAAAAACATCACCATTTACAAAAGGTACCGTTACCATTACATCAACATTACGCAAGGGAGCGCTTGTGCAGCTCTCTATTTTTTGGGGTTTTCTTCATTTCTACTGATCCTACAAGAGGTAAAAATACAGGACGAATAGTAGCGCGTAAATACTAAACTAAATGGACTACTATAAGAATCGTATGCTAACTCGTGAGAAGCTAAAGGGTTACCTAAGGGATAAAAAAAATCTTCCAATAACACTAGTATACCCAATCCAGAAGAATTCTCAGAAGAGGATACAGTAAATATGAAAAATCTATTTGAAGTTCTAGAGAAAAAAATATCTACAGAAATACAAGACCAAATAAATGCTGCATTTTTGGAAATATACTTAAAAGCGAGACTAATCCCAAAGGGATTCAGGTGAATCTCACTCCTACATTTAAAGATGATGTAGATTTCACTGCTGCATGGGAAGTGATTAACAAATGCTCTATCAGACTTTTGGAATTATTATACTCTAAACACAACAGAATCTGTTTTAATGTCAATATAGAAATAACAATTAACATGAATCAATTAGATAGTTTTTGTAAGCATAAAGAATATGATAATTTAGAAAGGGTGTTAAACTCAAGAGTGGGCGAATGTAAAATAATCCATTCACATTTAATAATCCATAATACACTAATAATGCATGAATGAGGATCATGAAATAGATAAATCTGATATGGTCATGAACAACTTTAAATAAGATAATAAAAGATACATTTTGATAGCAATTGCAGTTAATACAAAAGGCTGATTTGAAACAGCCCAGCATCTTGGAAAGACTGTCAAGTGATCTCTCTCTCTCTCTGACATTCTATAGCATAAGCTAGGTTATTCCTGTACTCAGCCGGGAGGCTTCAATAGCATACCAGTCTTAAAAATAGAAATTCCAGGGTATTATATTAACGTCTCCTAGCTACAAACAAATATTGATTATATAGATACAAGTTAAGTGACATCTTTTGATAATATGCCAAATTGGGCAGATAGGTTCTGCTAAGATGTAGAGGAAATGGTAATAAACCTTTGTAAGCCATAAGATAAACTTAGAAGTATCTCCAGAACTGTATATAAGCTAGGGTCGAAATGACACTGGTTCAGCTCTCCTGGACTGCTCACTGAACACACATTTCAAGACTGAAGCTGTCTACACACACACAGAAGAAGCAGCTGGCTCCCTTACCACTACAGAACTTTCAATCATGGACAAACCTTCGTAAGACTCTCTCTCTGTATATGATTTTTCCTCCTAATTTTTAATCTTATATTCATATTTTTGTATATACCTTATCTCTCGTGTGCAATAAACTGCTGTTTTGTTTTTCATCAAGTTACAAGGACTGTTGCTATTTTTGTCCCTTAATGTCCCGTGAACAGAAGGCTCATATATTTTTTTAACACAGTCAGATAATGGTTTAAATATCAGAGATATCTAGGTATATTCTACATTTGGCGAGCCGCAACGGATTTTAAATTTCCATCCCAAGCTTCAAAAGGGGGGATGCTGAGTGCATCCACCGAAGGTTTTCAGCTTTTTGGGGAAATTTACAAAAAGAATCAGAAGTTCTTTGAATCTCCTGTTCACGGCTGGAAGAAGACCACCTGTTGTGCTCCATCAACTCAACACGTGGCTGGGAGGCGCAATAATCCCTGCACCAAGCAAATTCAGCAGACGTGCAAGGAGCAAGGGACTTACACACGGTAAGATGGATTTTATTTCTTCTTATGCCGATAAAAGCAAATTAATATTTACAATTGATAGCAGTCTTTCAAATGTTCTTTTATGGAGAGAATTGTACCGTCAGCGTGAGGACGACAATAGGAAAATTGACAGTAAATTGTTTTCTGTAGATAAGTTGAAATTAAAGCTTGCAAATGTTTTGAATTTGTTGAAATTATATAATTCACTTGTTTTAGAAGAAAGGCAAAATACGAAAAAAAAAACACACAGCAGATATGTAATATCACACATAGTGAGGGCAATGAAACAGATTGTATTTCATGTCCAAATTGTAACATTTTGGCTTATCATCTACATGACTTAGAAAAACAACTTGAAGAAAGAGCAGAAATAATTTCTAGATTATGTCAGGAAAAAAAAAAACACGTATCAGTTCTGATCAGAAAAAAAGGAAACTGAGCCTGGGCCCTCATATGTACCTGAGATGAGTCCCATGCCAGAAGATTCAGAGGACGTGGAGACTTCATGAACACGCGGCGAAGTTGAGTCTCAAGATTCATGACCAATTAATTAAAATTTTAAAGGATATTCCCGCTTACAATGAAAAAATGGATACATTTCACAATGCTGATATTTTTGAATCAAATACAGAAAAATTTAACTTAACACACGAACAAAAGAATAAGTTATTTAAGGTCTGGTTACCTACACATATGTCAAAAAGATTTAAGATTACACACTGGACAAATGAAGACCAGGAAATCGTCCATAACCACGATAGGGATAGGCTTAAACAATTCATTTTGTTCACCACTGGTGAACCTGACCCCTCAGCCGATTTCCTAAATTTGCTAAAACCCAAATGTGCAAGACGATCCATTGCATCAGCAGGGCGTCATACGTAAGGCAAATTCTGTAACGAACAATCCACTTTGGTGTGTTTCGAAAGCTGATGGTTCTTTTAGGATGATTTTGGATTTAAGAATGTTGAACAAGTACACCCCAAATGTTACCCCAATTGTTGCAGATACTCATGATGTAATGTCCCGATTGAATGCAAAAGCAAAGTATTTTTCTGTTTTGGACATCAGCAATGGTTTCTTCAGTATACCTCTTGAAAGGAGTTGTCAGTACAAGTTTGCATTTACTTTCATGGATGAACAATTTGTATTCTGCAGATTACCACAAGGGGCGCACTTGTCTCCTAGCATTTTTCATCAGGCATTAGGAAAGGTACTAGCGGGTTTCTCCAGAACCGACTGTCTGATCTAATATGTCGATGATGTGTTATTGATGACGGAAGACAGAGAGACACACCTGTCTTTATTGGCGGAATTACTTTCATTGTTGCATGAAGCTGGTTTGAAGTTGAACACAAAGTAAGTAAAATTGTTACAACAGGAAGTTCAGTATCTAGGTTTGCTCATCAGTCCTGTAAGCCGTAGGCCCCTAAAGGAGAGGATTGAAGCTATCTCAACACTCACAATCCTAACAAATCATAGGGCGTTAAGAAAATTTTGGGGCCTAGTGAATTTTTCCAGAGAATTCATAGAAGGATTTGCAGAAAAGGCAAAACCTTTGTATGATTTGTTGAAAGGAAATTATGACAATTTTTTGGTCCATGGGGCATAGAACAACAAAAAGCATTTGAGCAGTTAAAGAAATACCTGCAGGCAGCCCCAGCTTTAGCGACAGTAATTCCTGAGAATCCTTTAACAATCCAGGTACACACATCAGAGGATGCAATTTCAGCTGTGCTCTTACAATTGCAGAGCAATGAGTGAAGAATCCTTGGATACTACTCCAGGCTTCTTACACCTGTTGAGCAAGGGTTTGAAATCTGTGAACGACATTTGGTTGGTGTTCCCTTTGCTATAAAAACAACTGAACATATTGTTGGATTCAACAAAATAATTCTTCAAACTCCTCACTCTACACTCAAACTTCTTCTGGAAAAAAACATCCCAGGTGTGTCACATCAGAGATTTGCTCATTGGTTATTGTAATTGTCACCCAAACAAATTTGAGGTAGATCACAAGGCAAAATATATTCTTCCCCAATTGATGCAGTATGAAGGCATGACTCTTGAATGCCTAAACAATTTTCAGGACACATATGAATCTCCTTTTAGGAAAGAAGCAGACAAAACAGATGAGTCAGTTTTTGTTGACAGATCTCGAAATCTTTCAGAAGGAAAGTATCACACAGGTTATGCCATTTGGTATCCTGAAAGAGGATATGCAGTGCAGCAGAGGCTGCCAGGGCACTATTCAGCTCAGAGAGCAGAGTTGGAAGCTGTCAGAACAGTACTGGAGATTGATGACACAGAGAACAAAAGCCCACTGGTTATTTATAGTGATAGTTCATATGTTGTTAGATCTCTCACAGAATATTTGCCAGTGTGGAAAGAGAGAGGGTTTGTGGATTCTTCCAACAAGGTTCTGTTCCACAAAGACACATTAGAAAGAATTTTTGAAATAGCTTCCAAAACGTCCAAAGCATACGCCATAGTCAAGGTACAGGCACACAAGAAAGACACACACGACCTGACTACAGGAAATAATACTGCAGATTCATTGGCCAAGGAAGAAGCACGGTTTGAAAACAAAGTAGCAACACCAGAATCAATTCAGGTTGCTCCAGTCAGGAAGACAGACACGCATTTGCCTTCTTTTGCACAAGAACAAGCAAAGGACCCGTCCCTTACTGATTCTCGAATGGATCCAAAACCTCCATTCGTTTGTGAAAACGAGACTTTATTTCACAATACAAATGGAAACTTGTGTCCTGTAGTGCCCACACACTTACAGAAGGAATTCACACAATACAATCATGAGAGTTTAGGTCATTTGAGCCAGCAGAAATTGCTGGAAGTTCTCAAAGAGAAATTCTATTGGGGCAAATCGGAAGACACTGTGCAGAATGTTGTCCAGTCATGTCTTATCTGTGCTCTAATTAATCCTTGACCTAAAGGGCAGACACGTCCACTCCTCAGGATTGCACCCACAGACGGTCCATGGTCTACATTGCAGATTGACTACATTGGTCCTTTACCTTCAGGTAAACATGGTCTCAGGTATATGTAGTGGTGGTAGATTTTTTTCAAAATGGTAGAGATTTTACCTGTCAGGAAAGATGATGTTTTATCTACAGCTAGAGCATTAGTGAATCATGTTTTTTGTACTTGGGGGATCCCAAGAACGATAACTTCCGACAGAGGAAGTAATTTCACAGGTAAAATCATGCAAACGGTTTGTGCAATTTTAGGGACAGCAACCCGTTTTCGTACCTTATCACCCACAGTCGGCAGGTATTGTGGAAAGAATGAAAAGAACTGTAAATCCAGAATAGGGAAAAATGGGTTTCTAAAAAAGAAATAACTGGTCGATGTCAAAACCTTTCGCCTTATTAAGCGTAAGAAGGACCTCAACAACTCAGTATACACCTTTTGAATTGATGACAGGAAGAAAAATGCCTTTGATTTTTCCCAATGAACCATTTTTGTCAACACCCCAAAAAATGCAATTGCAAGGTCTAAGTGGGTTACAATTACTGCAGGAGAATCTAAAATCTATTTTTCCCCACACGCTGCATCTAAATGCAACGCATTTGGGACCACACACATTCTTCCAAATTTGTAAAAGGTACATCAGTCCCTGATCAAAACCTTTAGGAAGTGGTCCCTTTGGGGAAAGCAATTGGAAGGTCCCTTTTAAATAATTGATACAATGGGACAAGTGATGATTTTGGTTCAAAGAGCATCTAATGCTGTGAAAATACACGCAGAAACAAAAAGTTTGGGTACATGTTGATCAATGCAAATTATATAATGCAAAATAATGATACTGCTTGTTTTTGCAGGTTTAAAACCTATAAATGGGTACATCCAAGTATACAATCCAAGAGGACAGAGATGTTCTGGAAATCCACTGCAAACAGAAACAGGAAATTTCCCGAAAAAGATATTATATCCTAGAACACATTGCTGATGATTACGGCGATGATCTCCATGGCTGGGTGTTATATGACATCAAACACCAGAACAAAGCAAACTTAATTGCCATAGAGAACCAGAGGATACAGCTTGGAAGACTTTTTGGAGGAGCGTAATTTAAATAATTCAATTGACATTTTAGGAACCATTTGTATGGGATGTGGTGCAAAATGTTGCATAGAATTGCATTTCATACATGATACGGACATTCAACTACACGCTACAGCAAGTGCTAAGTCTAAGTTCACTCAATTTCAGGGAAATTATATTCATAACAACAGGACAGGTTCATGGGAATGCTCACCCATAGATGTATTATCAGGTATAAATGATAAAGGGTGATGAATTGCTCATTGGTCCAGGGATATTGTTAATAGCATGATATCTACCAGAAGTCGGGAAAACAAAAGATTTATTTGGGTTTTAAAACACAGAATTATGTGAAAATTTTGGATCCTGCCATTCCACAAAGGAATGACAAGGATTGGATGACATCATGGAATTTCCAGAGAACAAGAGAACCTATTCGGGTAAGAGTAACTATTGTCTTCATGGCAACTAACACTATAGTTCCGGAAATAAGAGTTACTCCTCAATTCTTAAATATTCAGGAAGGGACAACTCCATTAGAGTTCGAATGCAGCACAAGACTTGATTTACCACCAGAGCCACCATTGACATGGATCAGAGATAAAGCCTTTTAGGAAGCTTTTCTAATGGTCCAACCAATGTGATTCATAGAGGTCAATATGGGAGAGTAAAATGGTTTGATAAAAAGTTTACATTTTATCAGGAAAATCCATCTCCCAAGGATTCTGGGGTATATCAGTGTTGTGTATCCACATTAGGAAATGAGAACAATGTGAAAGGGTTAATGTTACTATCTGGTCTCCTACACAAAATGTATGTACAGGAGTTAAATTAGAAACATCTATTCCTTTACAAATTAATTTTTTCCTAAACATTTTTTAAGGAATGGTACATTTACAGCCATGGTGTGGACATTTATTATGCCTGATTGGAAAATCTCCTCTAGATATCCACAATGCAAACCACATCTTATCAATATGGAAAAAGGTATTGAACAATGGTTTGGAAGAAGTATTCCAAAATCTGTTAGAAACCAGAGAGATTTGGTGGGTGGAGTTCTTGGAGGAATAGGCACCTTTGGTAGTTTATTAAATGCCATGGATGTAAATTCACTTAAAACAGATTTAGAAACAATTGTATGGGTACATCACTAATTCCAGTAACTGGGAATGAACAGAAGTTGGTCCCAGTGACTGTATTAGGGGTTCCAGTTAGTGATACTCAACTGATTTATTATAAGTTACAATATTCAGACTTCGTGTTTAATGGGACAGATGTAGATCAGATAGATATTTCTTCATGTTTACATTTTATTTCTAAGGTGATCTGTCTACCTGGCCAAGATAAGGTTATATATAGAGATGGGTAAATTTCTAAAAAATTTGGTTTGCCGACTTTGCCAAATTTTCCGACAAAATTAGTTTCGTTCCAAATTACTTTGGGACGAATCGCGTTAAAAAACAGCTATTTGCTGGCTGCACAGAACCTGTAGGGTGCTGTAGAACGTTGTGCCATGCTTAAAGATGCAGATGTAGCTTGGTTTGGTCTTCATACAATGCTGTGTTTTAGTATGACATGCACATGACTGCCGCCGCTATTAGAATCGCTTCACTCTAAAATTCCCTGGGCACTTACGGGGGCAAAACTGACCAAAAAACGGAAGCGGGAATGCAGCCTGATAAAGACATGGCAGCAAAAGCTGGAAAAAAAAAGCTGAGGGCTAAGATCCTACCATAGCATCAAAGAACACAGTAGTAGGTTACTGGAGCAGCCACAGATCGCAGCACAGTAAGGGGACGTCACAGCAGGAGTCACTCCATGAGGCCAGAGCTTTAAACCGTCACAGAATATGACAGAACCTGTTCTGTTAAACGCTGATACATGTAGAGGCCCCTGAATAAGTGGAGAGGGTGTCGGCAGTAATTTTGCGTTGACGTCTCTGATCATTTTGCCCTTCCTTTCATCCGTCAGTGTCCGCTTTCAATCGGTCAATAATCCATCAGTATTGCTAAGGTCAAAACCAAACAGGAGTTGATCCAAAACAGAGATGACCAGTAAATGGGATATTTGCATGTCTTCTGTGTTCTGTATCCAATCCTGCTTTTGGCTAGACAATCCTGATCCTTCCATTCCTTCTGACAGATGAAAAGAAGGGAAAACTAAACATAGTGGCAACGTCAGAGAGTGGGGAGGGTGGAAACAGCATTAGGAAACCAAAGAGTATTCCAGTGAGACAGCGGTCACTTGGCAGCAGCATGAGTAGGCCACAGAGTGGCACAATGACAAATTCTAGAGGTGGCAGCAACATCAGGAGCCCACAAAGTGGCACAATGACATTGTGGAGGTGGCACCAACAGGATTAGGACACACAGTGGCACAATGACCTAGTGTGGAGGTCACGGCAGCAGCCACAGCAGCAGCATGAGGTCAGACAGTGGCACAATGACAAATTCTGGAAAAGGTGGCCACAGATCACAGAATTTAGGCCAAATCAGGGGTGGCACAATGACACAGTGGGGGTGACGGCAGGAGCAACAGCATGAAGTCAGAGAGTGGCACAATGACACAGTGTGGAGGTGACCCCAGCAGCAACAGCAGCAGCAGCATGAGGTCAGAGAGTGGCATAATGACACTAATGTGGAGGTGGGTTGCAATACCAGTCCCTGGTAAAGATGGTGGTAGGCAGATGGAGAAACTGGCAGCATATGTGTGGCATCAGACGGGTGGCGGCATCAGAATAGTGGCTGAGGCAGGCAGTTTGAACCCAGACTCATTTCTCAAAGTTTTGGTGAGGCGTCATGGCTGATGTAATCTGATGCCTAAGGCATTGGTGTGTGGAAATCCTGGCCGATCCACGCCTGATTCATTTTGACAAAGGTCAGTCGTTCCACATTTCCCGTTGACAAGCGGGTTCTCCTGGGCCCCCGCCGCACTGAACACCCGCTCTGATGCCACACTACTGGCTGGGCAGGCAACTTCTCCACTGCAAACTTGGCAAGTTGCGGCCACACATCCAGTTTGGCTGCCCAGTAGTCCAGCGGCTCTTCTAACTGGGGTGGCAGAGTGCTGTCCAAGTAGGCCACCACCTGTTGGTTCAGGGTCTGCTCCAGCTCCTGCTGCTGGCGAGTGAAGGAAGCTGCTCATCAGCCACTCCAGACTTAGGTTGCCTCGGTTGGCGCTGGTACGGCTCCGACCCCCCCCCCCCCCACCTTCCCCCAGCAGCCGCGGAAGTGGTACCTGAGCGCTGAGGAACCACCCGGTCAGACCTGTCAGAGGAGGGACGATGCCGCCCCTAGGCAGCGGCCAACTGACGACGGAGGACTTCTCTATCGTATTTGAGTTTGTCCTCCCTCTCAGCAGCTGGGAAAAAGGCTCCCATTTTGGACCGGTAGTGGGGGTCCAATAGGGTGGAGAGCCAGAAGTCATCCCTCTGCCGGATGGTGACTATTCGGCTGTCACTAGCTAGGCAAATCAGCATGCTGCGGGGCATCTGCACAAGTGGCTCCGAGGGGCTCCCTGCCTCCATCTCCACTGTATACTGCCACGGTGCTTGCGGGTCATCTGCCTCATCTTTCTCATCTCCATCTACCTCCTCCAGCTGCTCCTGCTCCTCCTCTCCTGTCACCTGGGTAGGAAAACCACTCTTTTCACCAGACAATGTTTGTGCTCCAATGTCCTCATCCTCCTCCTCCAGTTCAATCCCCTCCGGACTCATGTGGCTGCGAGATGTAGTCGCCACATCGCCAGTCCCCTGCCCAGACAGATTTTTCAGCATCTGTTCCAGGACATGAAGCAGTGGAATGATGTTATTTATCCCGTAGTCCTGGCAACTGACAAATAACGTGGCCTCCTTGAAACGGCAGGTGTCATGCATGAGCTGCCACTGGCTGACATCAAAGTTACACAGGAGAGTACTCCTGTCCGCCTGGATCATCAAAAAAATCGTTAATGGCCGTTCTCTGTTCATACAGTCGGTCCAACATGTGCAGGCTGGAATTCCAGCGGGTGGAAACATCGCATATCAGCGCGTGTTGGGGGAGGCCGTTCTGCCGCTGCAACTCGGAGGGTGTTCCTGGCTTTGTAGAAATGGATGAAGTGTATGCACAGTTTCCTGGCCATTTTCAGAATCTTCTGAAGATCGGTGGAAGACTTCAGGAACCTTGTCACAACCAGATTGAACATGTGCGCCATGCAGGGCGCATGGACCATCCCTCCTCGGTGCAGCGCGATCACCATGTTCCTCCCATTGTCCGTCACCATGGTTCCGATTTGCAGTTGGCGCGGAGAAAGCCCCACATTGATTTCTTGCTGCTTGACGCGGAACAGTTCCTACCTTGTGTGACTTCGTTCGCCGATTAAAGCCAGGTGTAGAACTGCGTGACACCGCTGTGCCTTACACATGTGGTATGATGGAGCAGCACTTGTGGAGGCTGAGGTGGTGGTGGTGGAGGAGGAGGAGAAGGACATTGGCGCAGGAGCCGCAGTTTGACAACGTGGAGGAGAAGGCGGCATCTCCTGTCCAAGTTGTTGGTGTGGCTGGGCAGGAAGCACATTCACCCAGTGGGCCGTAAAGGACAAATACTGGCCCTGACCATAGTTACAGCTCCAGACGTCCGCGCTGCCGTGCACCTTGGAACAAACCGATAAGCTCAAGGACTGGCCCACCTTCTGTTCTACATATTTTTGAAGGGCTGGTACTGCCTTTTTGGAAAAAAAATTACAGCTTGGAACTCTCCACCTCGGCTCGGCACAGGCCATTAATTCTCTGAACGGTGCAGAGTCCACCATTTGGAAAGGGAGGGACTGCAGTACCAACAACTTGGACAGGAGCACGGTCAGCTTCTGCACCTTAGGATCGTTGGACGCATACTGTTGTCTCTATGCAATCGCCTCGCTTAACGACTGCTGGCGCCATGAGTAGCGAGGAGCAGGAGCGTCTGGACCGGAAGATGATGGCAAAGAGAAACAGCTCCCTTCTGCAGAGGTGGTAGAGCCTTGACTGGCTGCAATGGCATGCGTGCCACTGGGTGCTGCTGCGGCGGCAGGATGGACCAACACATCTGAGCCACGTTTCTCCCAGGCCACCGGATGGTGATGCTGCATTTGTTGACACAGAGCCGTGGTGCCAACGTTAGCTCCCTTGCCATGCTTCACTTTCTGCCCACAGATTCTATATATACCCATGTTCGGCTCCTCCGGTGTCTTAGCAAAGAACTGCCACAGGGCCGAGTAGCTGATTTTACCGCTAACGCTCTGCACTGAGTGACTATTGCCGCCGCTGCCTTGCTGAGCCCCTGTGCCGCTACTTTCTTGGACCTGCGAAGCGGGTTTTCTACCCCATGGCCGCAAGGCTCCCGACCTCACACTGCTGCTACCCTGCTGACTCACGGCCACACTACCCACTTGCTAGCTGCGCCGCTGCCTGACGCGCAAGCTGACGCCCTCTTCTCCTGACGATGATGAAGCCCTATCTTCACCCGACTCCCAAGTGCGGTCGGCTACATCATCATTGATTATTGTTTGATCTTCACTGCTGTCCTTCTCAACCGTCTTGGTATGCTGAGGCTGACCCCTCACAACATGACCTCCCATGCCACTCTCCACATCTATACTTTGCCGCCTACTGCAAGAAGCAGGAGATATTGGCCCCATTTCTTCGCTGCCAAGTAGCTGCCGACTGTCCTCCTCAAATTGTTCATCCTCGCTATATAGTGGCGCTGAGCCCAGACCACATAGTAGATCTTTGGCTGAGGGAACCGGATGGGACAGAGGCGGGTTAAGGACAGGTGAGGGCCTGCTGACTCGCTCCCGGGCCATGCCAACTAAGGGTTGTGTCTGACGTTCCAACTGACTCTTGGCTGGGGTGGTCAGATGTCATCTGGGAAGAAATGGATGACCTAGTCAACCAATCAAGAACCCTTGGGTTGCTGGTCAACACACAGCCGCTAGATGACAGCGGCAGTTCTGGCCTCACCGAGTGATCCCTGCTGCGACGTCCCCTTGCTGTGCTGCGACCTGTGCCTGCTCCAGGAATGTTTGTGCCACTGCCACTCGCATGTGAAGAGCCTGCCACCTCTCTGTCTGACATACTGTTTGTTCAAAAATGTACATACTGTTTAATGAAGATATCTGTATATGATAAATACACACCCTGTATTTGACTCCAAATGAACCCACTAACAAGCTTGGGTAACCCTTGGATATAAATTGCGCTCCACAAATGGGCAGGAAAATTTACTTGTATGTGCCATTTAAAAACACTGTGTCTTTTACTGAATCTAAAAGCACAAACAGGCCTTCGGATATAAATTATGCTAAAATTTCTCCTTTGGCGTTGAAAAACACTTTCTTTTACTGACTACAACAGCAGAAAAACGCTTAATTAACCCTTGGATATAAATTGCGCAAAAGAAATGAGCTGCCAAAAATTAACAGCTATGTGGCGTGTTAAAACGACGTGTATTTTACTGAGTACAACAGCAGAAAAACACTTAATTAACCTTCCGATATGAATTATGCTACAGGCAAAATTTCTTCTTTGGCGTTGAAAAACACTGTTTCTTTTACTGACTACAATAGCACAAAGACGTTTAAGTAACCCTTGGATATAAATTGCGCAAAAGAAACAAGCAGCCAAAAGTTAACTGGTATTTGGATTGTAAAAACGCTGTTTCTTTAACTGAATATAACAGCAACAGGCTTCGATAACCCTTGGATATTCAATGTGCTCCAGAACTGAGCAGATAGCATTAAAATGTATATGCAGCTGAATTGGACGCACAATGGACTTCAATTCCAATACTCCACAAAATCAAAATTAGAATGTAAGAGAAGATATGAGTGTGATACGGATGATGATGAATGATTTTGTAGAATGGTTATGATTGAGAAATGCATATTTTGAAATCATAATCAGCGGGGAATGTAAAATAATCCATTAACATTTTATAACCCATAATACACTAATAATGATTGAATGTGGATCATGAAATAGATACATCCGCTATGGTCTTGAACAAATTTAAATAAGATAATTAAAGATACATTTTGATAGCAATTTCAGCTAGTACAAGTAAAGGCTGATTTGAAACAGCCCAGCATCTTGAAAAAGACAGTCAAGTAATATCACTCTCTCTGACATTTATAGCGAAGCTAAGGTTATTCCTATACTCAGCCGGTAAGCCTCAATAGCATACCAGTCTTAAAAATAGGAAATTCCAGGGTATTATATTAACGTCTCCTAGGTACAAACAAATATTGATTATATAGATACAAGTTAAGTGACATCATTTGATAATATGCCAAATTGGGCAGATAGGTTCTGCTGAGATGTAGAGGAACTGGTAATAAACCTTTTTAAGCCATAAGTTAAACTTAGAAGTGTATCCAGACTGTATATAAGCTAGAGTCGAAATGACACTGGTTCAGCTCTCCTGGACTGCTCACTGAACACACATTTCAAGACTGAAGCTGGCTACACACACAGAAGAAGCAGCTGGCTCTCTTACCACTACAGAACTTTCAATCATGGACAAAACCTCCGTAAGACTATATCTCTCTATATATGCCTTTTCCTCCTAATTTTTAATCTTATATTCATATTTTTGTATATACCTTACCTATCTCTGTGTGCAATAAACTGCTTTTTTGTTTTTCCTCAAGTTACAAGGACTGTTGCTATCTTTGTCCCTTAATGTCCCATGAACAGAAGGATCATATATTTTTTTTTTAACACAGTCAGATAATCTTTAAATATCAGATATCAAGGTATATTCTTCAGTGACATAAATATACACCAGATGCACTGCAGAAAAGAATATGAAATCATAAAAATAAATTACAAATGTAAAGTTATATAACTCAGGAATAAGAGACATGCGACCTGCAACAAACCGCCTCGACATACAATTTCGCCGCCTAGCTTTCTCCAAGAGGCCTCTTGAGAAAGCTAGGCGGCAAAACATATGTCGAGGCGGTTTGTGGCGGGTCCGCATGTCTCTAATTCCTGAGTATATATAACTTTACATTTGTAATTATATTTTTATGATTTTATATTTTTCTGCAGTGCATCTGGTGTATATTTATGTCACTTGATATATTACTATTGTAATTTATACTCGGATGCAGTGTGGTTAATTTAGTTTGTTTTCCCAGTGTTTTAAGTGACATACTGTCCTGCTTTGTTGTACTATGTATGATTTTTAACTGTTTTTTAGCTGTGATTAAAAACATTGTGTCCGTTTTGTGAAACGTATTTGTTATAATAAAGTTTACTATGGATTGACAATTTTATATAGTATTTTTGAGTCATTTTGTTTTGGTTTATATTTGGTTTATTTATGGTGACAGTTGTTTATTTGACCGCTTCTGAATTGGTATTACATCAGACTAACCTGGACTGTAGCCCAATTATTCCTCCCGTCTCCTAGGAGCCTGTTTTATGACTTTAAAGCTTGTGTGTGCATATTGTGGCAGAGCGACCTTATGCAGTCGCATGGTGCTGCCACTAGGTGGCGTACATCGAGACCTGGTAGAAACGTGCCGAGGGCCTGGTCTCGGTGGGGGAAGCCAGGTATTGTCTGTCAGCAACATTAGGTTGCTGACCCTTGTGCGTAGTATGGCTAATGTCCAGCCATTAGGGTCTGGCCTTCCCGGAACAGCTGCAGACAGGTGGGTGGCTGTTCCCACGTTCCAGGTCCCTGTGTTCCAGCCCAGGTATTGGGTAGGTCTCTGGAGACATATTAAAGGCCTCCTACTCCAGGGGATCAGGGGTGTGGTCTGCTACCTGCAGTTGGAGCAGCAGTGGAACAAGCAAAGAAGGCTCTTCTTATCCCCCGAGGCTTGAGGAAGCCTGAACCAGCGGCAACTGGTGGTATAGTGGATATTTGTGGGGCTGGACACCAGGTCTAGACCACGATAGTGAAAAAAAGTTTATCTGTATAGCTATTGGCCAGCCGCCTAGGTTTTGTTATTTCTGTTTTATATGCTGCGTTGTAAACCTGTGCCAAAATAAAAACAGGCTGAGTTATAAGAAAGAAGCCTTTGTCAGAGCCATCCATTTAACCCAAGCGGCGACCCGTGAGCGAAATACCCCCAGGAAGGCCCAAGAGGGCGTCCATACGAGAGCGAGTCATCATAATACCTTATTGGTGAAAGATATATATTGAGAATTTTGAAAATTTTAACATTTATAATAATAGTTCCTGCAAAGCGGGCGAAGTATATCCAAGATACATATGTGTAGATGAAATGAATTTAGAAGAAAAGGGTAAAGTGGCGACACCTAGTGATGAGTAGAAAGTATTACATCTGAATATCTAGGATCTCAGAGATACAATGTTCGCTTTCTTGCTTTTTATAGTTGCGATATAATCCAGTAAAATGGATGTAAAAGGACCAAATGGAACTAGTAGCACTTAGACCAAAATATAGAGAACGGTGCGTGGCCGTACTATTAAAAATTAAATAGAATAAGATTAAAAAACTATAATTATAAAAATGAGATAAATTGACATTTAGGAATTCATTTTTCCAGATTATGTGTCAGATTTATTTAGCATAAAAGCAATTAAAAATGCAACGCGTTTCACCCGTACACTGGCGGGCCTCATCAGGCATCGCTGTTTATAGTTGATGTTAATAATTATTGATGTTTGTTTCATTATGGTAGTTTGTCTTTTCTTCCTCTTTGTATTGGAAATATTGCTTTTTATTTTAGCATTGGAAGTTTGAAAATAACAGGTGACAAAGGTGTTAATAACTTGCGCCTAATTAAAGGACGGACAGTTAACGGTCAATCAATATTGGCGGTGTCAGGGAATTAGTACAGCAGCCTCATTGTCAAGTCAGGGAGTCAGACGAAGTGTAATATTAGCACAAAACGCGTTATTCCGCAAATTGTGTTTTATAGATATTTGTAAGTGTTATTTTATGAGTGAGTCTATTTTATAATAAAAAGAAAAACAAATTGCTGCAACAAGGATATCACAGCGCTAATCTTTATTCTAAGGGTATCCTACAGGGAGCCACGAGGATATCCAGAGGTTAACTCCTCTTACTAGTTTTTACTGCTTTGGAACTTTGACCCCGGCTGGTGTCTAAGTGATTTTCTACACATAAAAACTGCAGATATTTAGAACCTTCAAACCCCACTTGTGAGTTTTGGTTAATACCTTCAGGAGAATTGTACCATTACATCAACATTACACGAGGGAGCGCTTGTGCAGCTCTATATTTTCCTGTTTTCTACATTTCTATTGATCCTCCGGATTCCACAAGAGGTAAAAATACAGGACGAATAGCAGCACCCGTAAATTCTAAACAAAATTGACTACTATAAGAATGGTATGCTAACTCATAAGAAGCTAATGGGTTACCTTAGGGAGAAAAAAATCGTCTGACAACTTGCGTATACCCAATCCAGAAGAATTCTCAATTGCAACGCACCTATCGGTTCTTGCTCCAACCACCACCGTCTGTCTAAGGGCAATACATAAATTGTAGAAACCCCCAAATCTTAAGGAATAGTTGGTGTTCCATTTCAAAAGTTTTTAAAACAGGTGAGAAACCCTTTGGCTGATTAATGTTTTCTTCTGATACATAACATTAAACAAAAAAAGTCTTTTGGCCCCCCTTATTTGTTCTTCCAAATACATACAGAGGCGGTGAGCTCTTTTAAAGTTGGAAAAACCATTTTGCTTTTGCGGTATAATAAGGAGGTAATCAAATACAAGTCAGGTCAGCCCATAAACCGGTCTGTTTTCCCGAACTACTGCTTGTAAAATACCCCAATTGGTAGAATTTTAGGGTTTTCATTTCATGTCATACATACGGGAGTGTAGAAATAACAATTGGTAAGCACCACTTACCCTGGTTTGGGTGTTCTTCTGCAGACATACATACAGGACAGTGTAGACCAAAAACACAAGTTTTGGTTCAGACACACCTTTACCTGGTCTGGCTGTTCTTTGAGTCTACAAAGGGGAGTGTAGATCCCATACCACAAGTCTGGTTTAGGGACCACCTTAAACCTGGTTGGCTGTTCTTCTGCAGTCATACATACAGGGCAGTGTAGAGCCAATACCACAGTCCCCGGGTCACACCCCCTTTTTAAAACCCCGGTCCTTGTTTTTCGCATTTATACATACAGGGCAGTGTAAAAGAATACCACAATCGGCCAGGCCCACCTTACCCTGGTCTGGTTTCTTCTGCAGGTCATAATTACAGGGCAGTGTAGAGCCAATACCACAAGCTGGCTCTAGCACCAAACCTATAAACCCCGGTCTGGGTTTCTCTGCAGGTCAAAAATACAGGGGCATGTAAGCCCAAACCACAAGTTATCACACATAAAAAACTCAGATTCTCGGTTCGCATATTTTTGATCAAAAGAAGTTTTAACGCCACGACTTTCATGTGATCTCAAAGGGCAGTCCCAGCTATTTACCTCTCAATCAGCCAACAGCCTCTCACGGTCAACCGACCTCCATCTCAGAGAGAAAAAATAAAAAACACACCCAACCTTCAAGCTGCCCCTTCTTATGAACAGCCTGTGAGAGTGGGTGGGTACAGAAACCCAAAATGGAGGCACCCCTTCCCCCCATATAGGTTAAAATCAATGTACAACCAAGTATAACGTAATGTTTTCCCGCACAAAAAACATTTCTGAAAAAACGTATGCAAACCTGGGTGCCAACCGGAACTCCCGATTTTTTCATTTGAATAGATGCAAAATGCCCTTTTTTAGGGATTTCCACGTAATGATGCCCTTTTTGCAATACCACAAGTCTGGACAGGCACCACCTTACCTTCCCGGCTGTTCTTCTCAGGTCATACATAAAAGGGCAGTGTAGAGGCCCAAAACCACAAGTCTGGCTCAGGCATCACCTTTTACCCTGGTCTGGCTGTTCTTCTGCAGGTCATACATACAGGGCAGTGTAGAGCCAATACCACAAGTCCCGGGTCAGGCACCACCTTTACCCTGGTCTTTCTTCTGCAGGTCATACATACAGGCAGTGTGACCAATACCACAAGTCTGCTCAGGCACCACCCCCTATAACGGGCCTGGTCGGAACCCCGTTCTTCATTCAGGTCAACATACAGGGCAGTGAGGCCAATACCACAAGTCTGGCTCAGGCACCCCTTTACCCTGGTCTGTTCTTCTCAGGTCATACATAAAGGGCAGTGTAGAGGCCCAAAACCACAAGTTGGCCAGGCACCACCTTTACCCGGTCTGTCTTCTGCAAGATCATACAACAGGCGCAGTGTAGACCAATACCACAAGTCTGGCTCAGGGACCACCTTTACCCTGGTCTGGTTTCCTTTTGCAGGTCATACATACAGGGCCCGTGTAGAGCCAATACCAACAAGTCTGGCCTCAGCACCTTACCCTTTCCCTGGGGCTGTTCCTTCCTGGCCCCAACCGGTCTTTCACAATACAGGCATGTAGAACCAATACCACAATTTGGCTCAGGGACCACCTTTAACCCTGGTCCCCCGGCTGTTTTCTGCCCGTCAACCCTTTTCCAGGGGCAGTGTAGACCCAATACCACAAGTTTGGCTCAGGCACCACCTTTACCCTGGTCTGGCTGTTCTGCTCTTAGATTTGGAGTCAAAGAATCATAAATGCGTCTACTTCTATGAATGTGATGCGACGTTCCCAGAACACCCAAATCTTTGGAGCATTAAAAAGTGTCTTTGGCACATCACAAAGGCAATTATTGCGCCAAAGTTTGGAGTTCGCCTGTTCATAGATTCTTTTTTGGCTCAAAGTACACCAGAAAACTGGCGCAGCCCTGTTCTTACATGTCGCCCATTGTGAATACTTACACACACACAAAAAAAAACTACACATATTAGGTATCCAAACGATCGTTATATCCTGTAGAATAAATCTAATGGTTTATTAAGTGTGAAAAGTTAATGGTGTTAAAAAAAAAATGTATAACAAAAAATTAAAAATTCAGCAGTAAATTATATGTAAACTCAAACTATGCCCCCAAAAAGTACTTCTCCCGCATAAAACAAGTCCTAATATATATGCATCGTTGAAAAAATAAGAGTTACGACTGCTGAAATGCAGTGAGGCAAAAACTAAAAAATATAGCAGGTCCTTAAGGCCTTTTCAGGCCTGGGGCTTAAAGGGTTAATATTAAAAATTAAAAAACAAAAGGTAATAAAAGTGACAGAAGAATTAAAAATGATACAAGACTGAGGGAGGGAAAAAAAGTAGACCTGAAAATTAAATCCGAATTCTATTCGGTAAATGCAACGGACACTATTTGCAAACATCTCCAGATACAGTGTGAGAAGAATTTAGAGAACATCCCGAAAGTGTTTAACCATAAACAAAAAAATAAAAACGAGATGGAAATATTCATCATAATTTAACCGCAGAAGAAAGGAAGGTTATTTTGTTCTTAAAAGAAAGTAAGGATATTGTCATCCAGGGAGGAGAAGTGGTAATAATCGATATTGAATACTATTTCCAAGAATCAGAAAACATTCTCTCTGATAATATATGCTACAAAATCTGTGGAAATCTGTTTTCTATTGTAGAGAGAAACGTAGAACTAGTGAAAAATGCAGAGACTAGTAAAACAATTACCAAAGAAGCAGCAAAATTTATTAAAATTCAGACCTCCCCCCCAAAAAAAAATTTCTTTCCAAGATACACAGGAATGCCTCAAAACCAGCAGGATGACCTATTATATCAGGTGACGAGTGCGACTAGCAATCTTTCCCATTATGTTGACCTGTATTTACAGGAATACATATGCAAACTAGAAAGCCATATATGAGACTCCGATGCCCTTATAAAAATTCTTTGGACACTCCATGTGAGGGAATTACATCTTTTGAACAATGGATGTGACATCACTGTATTCAAATACAAATCATGAAAGGGGCATTGAGTGCACAGCTGAATTTGTACGTAATTATATCCTTTGAATGGAACTAAAAAAAATTTAGAAAGTCTGAATCTAATTATGAACAACAATAACTTTCCTTACATGAATCAGGTTTACAAGCAGAAGTGCGGTACGGCGATGGGGACTTGTGTAGACCCATCATACGCTAATTTATTTATGGGGTCTTTGAAAAGATGAACATTAACCAAAATGAGAAAACAATGACTATAATAACCTTACTAAATAAGAACACATGGGGTGTAAAGTTCACTTTAAATGTGATCATTCACTTTAAATGCTGATACAAATAATATTCGATAGGTTACATCTACCTTTTTGAAAAGGGTGGATTCTAACAGTTATTTGGATTTTTCTAGCGCCCATTATAAACAATGCTAACAAAATATACCATTTGGACATATAAGAAGAGTATGCAAGAACTGTACTGAAGATCATATGTATGAAAATTGACAGAAATAACTGCAGGTCGTCTTAGGGAGAAAAATTATCCGAAACTAGTACAGGTGTCAATTGAAAAAGGCAGGAATTTATCAATGTTTAGGAAAGACTAGGAAAAAAAAAACGTCATCAAACAATGATACAAGTAAATTAGCGGAAGAGCTTCTAATAAGACAAAAGAAAAAAAATTAATAAATGAACCAGATTACAAGGCACATGGTTTCATCACTAGGTACAATGGAAGACATAAGGATATACAAAAAATGTAAAAAAAAAATTGGCACACCCTCCAGAAAGACCCCTACTTATCCAGCAGTCTGCCTTTTGATCCTCTGATGATTTTAGAAGAGCGGTTACATTAAAGGAGATTTTAGCTCCTAGTAGGGGACAACAACAATGAAAGAAAGAGAAAAATATTCTTATAAAAACAAAGAAACCTTTTGTATCTAGAAATGATCGGTGTCTAACCTATTCGATAAAATATAATATACAACATATTCAATCATGTAAATAGGACACAACTTTGAAATCAAATCAAATCTAACATGTGACAGCAAATTCATTATCTATGTTTTGTAATGTCTGTGTAGGTTTACATATGGAGGAAGAACACAAAAACTGCCTGATCGTATCTGCAACCATAGATCTAACATACATCCCAAATATTCTTTTGCACAAAGTATCGAAACATTTCACATTAAAACATAAGGGTGATGTGTCCCTATTAAAGCTAATAGAACAAAAATGAACCAACATCAGCTCACCTGTATATCTTTTAGCTTGGTTCCCAGGAGCACGGCCAAGTGGAGTCCACACCTAGAACAGATAATCAAGCACAAAGAGTTGCCAGTTTCTTCCGAGACACCAAGCAAGGTAAAGATAAAATGTCCATTCTTTATTGGTAACTTGTTAAAATTTAGAAAAAAGATAAAACATTTAACGCATAGACAGCTGTTATGAATAAGGCATGATGTTGTTACACCGATTAGACTGATGCGTTTTGGATCACATCCTTAGTCATGGTCTGCTAAACAAGGATTGATGGTACCTGTTTAAAAAGGGGTTGCATGATCACATGACCCGGAGATGAACACTTCCTCATATCTTACAAAAACATTTAGATAAAATATACAATTCCAAAATATAAAAGTGTATACAAAAATATCAACATTAAGTGCCGTTTATAAAAATTTGGATATGAAATATAAATGTAAGTATTACTATAATACAGCAGACAGATTCAGTAATGATAGGTTATATCTTGCAAGATGTTAAGTCCCGACGGAATTCTAGTTCCTAATTTAAATATCCACATTGAACTAGCAGCCTGCGATGCCAGTCACCACCCCTAGGTGGATACATAACTCTTTGAATCGCACAAAAACTAAATGGTTTTAAATCACCTTTGTGCACCTCCTGGAAATGCTTTGAGATGCTTGAACATTCGGATCTCATAGCATCAGAAAGATGTCTCCTATTCCTAATCTTCAAAGGTCCTGTGGTACATCCCACATACTGGACACGACAACTATTGCAGGATATGAGTTACACAATGTATTTGCTATTGCAATTAATGTAATGATTTATTTTAAAACTTTTGCCATTAGAAAATGAAACAAAAGTTTTAGTTCTCGATGCGCATTTACAAGCGGTGCACTGAGTGTGTCCACATCTGTAAAAACCTGTGGTTGACAGCCAGTTTCCTGTGGGGAAACTGTACTTGGGAGAAGACTAGGCGACAATAATGATCCTAGAGTTGGGGCCCTTTTTGGAATGAATCGGATATGGTTTTGCAGAAGATTTTGCATGTGAGTATTGGTGTACAAGATGGGTAAATGCCTTTTAATGATTTTTATTATATCACGATATTGTAAGTCATGGAGAAAGTAGTACAATCTTTTGGGCTACTTGATTTAGGGGTATCCAGTAGTAAAGAATCTCTCTCAACCAATTGAATTCTTCTTTGTGCCCTTGCGATGGATTTGAACGAATATGCCCGTTGTGATAATCTCAGATTCACATCCCTTTCAGCGGATTCATAATCGGAATTAATCGAACAGCATCTTTTCATCCGTACTAGTTCTCCGTGCGAGCAGAATCATGCCACCCCCGTCATGTTATTGATAACATCCCGCACGGAGAACTAGTACGGAAGAAGCTGGCAACACTTTGTGCTTGATTACCTATTAAAGCCAATTCCTACTGAACAGGTTCAAGTAAATATACCTAATAGATTTGAAGCGCTTTGTAAAATAAGGAAACTTATTGGATTTTCCAACTTCAACGTCTAGTTCCACCTGAATGAGGTGACAGAGCTAGTACAGCACCATAGAAAATCTCTGTCTCCAGCAATGAATAATGAACCAGGCAAAACATTGTTCATGAACGAAGGTGATAGAAGGTTTTTGACCCTCGGAGGTACCTTTTGTTGTAGTCCTACTCCAGGGCTAGGGAACATAGTTCTAGTTTATAGAGACTAAACTACTATTTGGTCCATCTAGGCTTCTGTAGGTGTAGTCCTATGCCACAATGATAAACAAGTGGAGCTAAGATAACGAGTGGTAGATATGTGCATACCTTATTGGTGAAAGATATATATCAAGAATATTTCAAATCTTTAAACTTATAATAGTACCTGC
Organism: Phyllomedusa bahiana; assembly: GCA_025379985.1. NCBI lineage: Eukaryota > Metazoa > Chordata > Amphibia > Anura > Hylidae > Phyllomedusa > Phyllomedusa bahiana. Next base: position 159,287 of record JAODAL010003019.1, read on the forward strand.
AAAGTTGGGAAAGTATATCCGAGATATGTATATGTAGATGAAATGGATTTACAAGGAAAGGGTAAGGTGGCAGCACCTTGTGATGAGTACAAAATATTACATCTGAATATTTAGGATCTAGGAGATACAATGTTGGCTTTCCTGCTGTTTATAGTTGATGTTAATATTAATTATTTGACTATTTTATTATTGTGGGTTGTCTTTTCCTTTTTGTATGGAAGTATTGCTTTTTATTGGAGAATTGAACATAATCGGTGGCAAAGGTGTTAATATCTGCCTCCGCCATGTAAATTGTGAAGCAACCATGGATAATATTAAGGAAGGGGGCCCTGCGGTGCTGCTTTAGAACTTAGGGAAAGCTAATTAATAATAATAAAAGCACAATGGGGATATTACAAGTAGTAACGTCACCGGGAGAGCCCTCACGAACATCAAACTTACAATGGATTGCCCAAAGATGAGAGCTCCCCAAGTCTTGTAGCAGAGGTGATGGCCAATAAGAATGTCACTTTTAGGGTCAGTGGCTTAAAGGTTGGAGATCACGATCCTCTCAGGACTACTGAGAGATCCCAGTGACTGGCCTGAGGGCAGAGGGCTGTCCTTACTGGATGGAGCCTTTACCCTCTTACTGCCGCAGCCAGTTCTGACCACTATGGCACAGCCCTATTTCGGAAATCTGACATGTGCCATTTTATGTGGAAATAATTTTTTATACTTTTACCTATCCATATGATTCAGAGAATGTTTCCTCATGACACATTGTGCTTTCAGTTAGTACTAAATTTTAGTCCATACAATCCTACTTTGTGAAAAATATCAAAATGTGAAAATTTTGAAAAATTTGCCATTTTCAAAGTCCAAAGATTTTTGAACATAAGACAGGTGGATTTACCACATAAAATAGTTTATAACTAGAATTAACCACAAGTCTGCTGTACGTTGGCATCATTTTCTAAATTTTTTTTAACAATACTTGATAGCTAAGAAATTTAGTAGCAATTATTTCACATTTTCAGGAAAATTTGCAACACAGGATTTTTTTACGGAGCAGACCAGGTCGGATATAACTATGAGGGGATTGTATGTTAAAGACTCCCATAAATCACCTCGCTTTAAAGTATTCAAAATTGCATTTAGGAAGTTTGTTTACCCTCTAGTTTCACAGGAATTAAAGTGGAGGTGAAATTTAAAACATTTTTTTGCAGATTTTTTTTATTTTTATCCTTTATTCACTGGAACACAGAAGATGTTACCAAGAAAATGCAACATCTATTCCTCTGATTTTGCTGTTTTCATAGATATCCCCTATGTGGCCCTAGTGCGCTATTTGACTCAACCTCAAGCCCCAGAATAGGAGAAGCAACTACTGGACTTTGGGGTCACATTTTCTAAAAAGACCCTATATTGGAAACTACACCCCTTAAGGAATATATCCAGTGGTGTTTTGCAGATTTTTTTTTAGCGTTAGACTGTGAAAAAAAAAAATCCAATAAATTGTAGTATTAGTTTTTCATTTTCACTAGAAATCCTGCAAAAAAAAAACACAAAATTTGTTATACAAGTCAGGCAATTCACTATATATGGGTATAAACTGCTGTATAGGTGCATGGCAGGGCATTTTTAATGGAGAAAGCTCGGTGTTTAAGACATTTTGTATTTGTGTTTACTGTTTTTTAATCACATTTTCCCCCTCTTTTTTTTTTTTTTAAACTTGTCCCCACATGGACTTGACAAGGCAATCTTCGGATCGCTGTTCTAATACAATGCAGATTGTACTCTATTTGCAACTGTCAACCACTAGGCCCGGCCTCAGTCATCATGGCAGCCATGGAGCCATGCAGCCGATGGAGGCAGAGGGAGCAATCTCCCGCTGTCTTTTCCTTAGTGGCCACGGTTGCAATTGACCACATCATCTAAGGAGTTAATTGGCCACAACCAGAGTAAACTTCTGTCACAGAAGTAACTTCTGTTACATCTGGTTCCCCTCAGTGATTATGAGGGCTCCATTAAGAGCCCACATGGCTTCTTGTAAATTTACGCCAATTTGCAGGAGTGCTTTCCCTGACCACACCAAATGTTGGGAAGGGGTTAAAAGAGATATTAGCCTCAAGTCAGGTCAAACATCACAAACCTGAAACAACAAATCTCAGAAGAGCTCATAGGAGTTATAGATGTGGAAACATCATGCATCCAGTCTCCCCGTTTACCTGAAAGAACTCTGTTCGTGCAAAAGGGGGGAAAAACACTGGTTTTAAAAACACACTTTGGATTGTCTGAGCGATAGTCCCCGGCGCCGCCTTATCCCCCGCCGCCCCGATCGTTGGGGTCCAACCCCGCTACCAGTCGCTAAGCAAATGGGCTTAGCGGCTTAGGCCCTTTGGGGCAGGGCGGGGTGGCGGGTCCCCCGGGAACGCACATACATTAATGCTTCGCGGAGCATAGAGCTCCGCGGAGTAATGTCCCGCAGTCACCCCAGGCGGCGTGCGCGTCCACCTGCCCGCGGCGGCCTGGGAGTCCCCGCTAAAAAAGACCCCGGACAAACGACATCGACACGGGAGGGAGGGGCAGGTTAAGTGCTGTCAGGGGGTTTTTTTTTTTTGGGCTTTAGCTGGGGGATTCAATTTTTTGCGGGGGGGGGCTTTTTTCTTTGTTTTTGCAGGGGGGGGGGCTTTTATCTTTTGTTTTTGTGAGGGGGGGGGGTTTCTATTGTTTTGTGAGGGGGGGGGGCATTATCTCTTCAAGGAGGGGGGGGCTTTATTTTGTCTAGTCGGGAGGGGGGTTTTATCCTGTCATATGGCAGGGGGGGGGCTATTATCTATGTCATATGTGCAGGGAGGGGGGCTATTATCTACTTTTATTTGCAGGGGGGGGGTATTTTACTGTCATATAAGTAATAATAGGCCCCCCCTGCACATATATAAGTAGAAAATACCCCCCTGCAATTATAAGTAGGTAAAAGCCCCCCTCACAAAATTTGTAGATAATAGGCCCCCCCGCACAATATGGCGGAGGGGCTATTATCTACTGTCATATGGAGGGGGGGCCTATTATCTACTTATATACGTGCGGGGGGAGTTTATAATCTACCTACATATGTGCGGGTGAGGCTATAAGCCCCTACAATGTGCTGTGAGGCCTATACCCTATCTTATATACCTGCTGGGGGACCTAAACCTGCTATATACCTGCTGGGGACCTAACCTGCCTATATACCTGCTGGGGGACCCATTACCTGCCCATAGACCTGCTGGGGGACCCATAAGCTGCCTATATACCTACTGGGGGACCCATAACCTGCCTATATAACTGCTGGGGGACCCATAACCTGCCAATATACCCGCTGGGGGACCCATAAACCTGCCTATTACCTGCTGGGGATCAATAACCTGCCTATTTACCTGCTGGGGGACTTTAAAAACTACACACCTCCTACTGGGAGATATATAAAGTATATAACCACCTACTGGGGGCGTATAACTTACTGGGGGACCTTTTCCCTTCACTGGGGGACACATAAATTTACGGGTGTGAAGTCCGCTAAAAAGTCGAAAGGGCCGGTTGTTAAGGCCTCAGCTCAAGTCAGTTGATAAGAGTTAGCAATCGACTCCGCGGACTCCAGCCGGTTGTTAAGCCAGTTGTTAAGGCCTCAAGTCGATTGATAAGACCTTAGCAATCGACTCCGGGGACTACTGAGCGATCATGTTGTTTACCTGAATGCGACTGCATAAAGTAGAATATAGGAGGCACTATTCAGAAACTGCACAAACGAAAGAAACATACGTAGAAAATTCCAGCTCCCCAGCATTTTGTGACATTGACGAGTCACTAGTATCTCTCAATCATAATCAAAAGCCTTAAGGACCAAACTTATCACGTACGTTTTTTTTCCCCCCACTTTCCAAGAGCCAAAACATTTTAATTTTTCCATCTATACAGACACATGAGGCCTTGTTTTTTGTGGTACCAAGGGTACTTTGTAATGATTCCAATGACCGAATCATATAATGTACTGGGAAACACCCCCCCCCCCCCCCAAAAGATCCTAAGTGGGGCGAGATGTGAAAAAACGTAATTGTGGCATTTTTTGCAGGGGGTTTATGTCATGTCATTCAGTGTTCGGTATAAATGATGTGTTCTCTGCATCCTGCAGCTTGGTACAATTCTGATGATTCCAATTATGTAAGGTTTTTATTATGTATGAATACTTAAATAAATAAATTGCAGCTCCATTTTCTGTGACCAAAAACTTTTAGCTCTTAAAATGAAGGAAAATGTGTGTGAAGCTTGCAAAAATTTAAAAAAACAAAACATCTTCACTATTCATCATCATTAAAAATTCTGTACCATTTTTGTTCTTGCTGCTCGCTTAGTTATCCATTGTTTACAGCTCGTCCCCAGGGGATACGACCAATGATGAGAGCTCCTCAGTCCTGGCCGCACATGCTCAGACATCACCTCTCCTCTCAGGCAGCTACTGTCTATTTGCTGCCTAATAATCACACACACAGCTCACTACTGAGCGAGTGTTCAACCCCAGGTGCTGTCATTCTACTCCCATCCGCTGTACTCCTTAGTAATTAGTCAAATAGTGCAAATCAATAAAAAAAGAAACCTCAATCAGGTCTGTGCATTGAGAAAAAAAAAAAATCCTGAGGGACTTTGAACTCACGATTCTTATGCTGAAGGGCAAAAGTGTTAACCACTGAGTTACATTGTAGCAACTCACAGTCCATTACATAAACAGACCTTTGTTTGACTAAAGTGAGCACACTGTGGGGAAAGGCATGGTGATGTCAAGTCTACTGGGTCGCATGACATGCGGTTGAAACAAATCAAAACACAACCTCTATTGAGCACACTGAAAGCTGAACCAGGACAAACCAGGCATGAAACATGGTAAAAACCTTTTAATTCCCTAATATACCATTATGAATTGCTCCAGGAGAGCCCAGAAGATAAAGCATTTGGGAGAATTCTGATACAGCTCTCCTGAGTTCTGCCTATCAGAACCTATAGATAATGGTCTATACATCCCACTGATAGGTGGGGTCTTGTAAACACGCTAACACTTGCCCACATCACGTGGTCTGGAATATCCATTGCCAAGCCCCTCCTGGTATGGTGGGGTGGGGGATGAGTTTTAGGCTCAACAGTTTGTCACGTACATAAATTAAAATACCATGAATTTTAAATGTACATCTCAGTTTAGCAGATAACGTGTGGACTTTTTGGATGTTACTTGGAGTGGCCTGGGGGGCACTGGGATAGAGAACCCCATACAAGAAGGATATGATTAGAAATTCTATTTTATTGGCCGCCTCGTGCCATCTGTGACGTGATTGCAAATATACCTTATGGGGAATTATTAAGAACTAAAAGAAATTGCCTTAACTCTGAAATATATCCCATGTTGGAAGTGTTTGTAAGGATTTGTCAGACTATATTCAACGAATAGCCCGTGAACAGCACGGGAGAGAATAGCTTTAGTAAATAGATCTGATATTTTAGCGACAAAGAAGTAGTAGCAAAAGGATATCAAATAAAAATAATCAGGATATTGTTTTTTTCCACCACTTATAGTCAACAGTTTGAGCAAATAGTTAAGATCATTAAACAGCATCTTTCACTGCTATTTGTTACTAAAGAACTGCAGTATATTTTACAATACGATTTAAAGTTTGCCTCTAGGAGAGCGCCCACCTTAGGTTCTATATAGTCACCCAACCGTTCACAATCACTATCCAAAGAACGCTACACTTGGTTAGACACGGAGGGTTTGTACGAGTGTAGGCATAAATTTTACACGGCCAGTAAGTTTGCTACAAATATGGAATCTTTTGAGTCTATGAATACAGGAAAACCTATTGTATAGGATCTTTTATTAACTGTAATACCAAATTTGTAATTTATTTAATTAGCTGTTCTAGTTGCAATATACAGTATTTAGGATGTACAGCCGGCCCATTGAAAATGCGTATTAGATGGAACCTGTCAGATGTGTTAAAAAAAAAAAAAAAAAAAAAAAGATTTTTAAAATAAAATAAAAAATTATTGGCGGCAGAATCCAAATGGATTTTTAACCTGGGCACTAGAATCCCGAACGGCCTTAATTTTATACAAGATATTTCTTATTGTTGGGGTCTATATAGATTTGTACACTGTTGGTTCTCTCTGTTTCGCAGTGCTGTCAGGGAATTCTGTATTGGATATAGTTAAAATCGCTCTAATTGGTTGACTTGACACATGCTCCCTCTCAGCTGCGTTTAAATGTGTGTCATTCAATGGTCTCCAGCTACGTCTAAGGCTTGTAGGAGACTCGAAACGCGTTTGCCGTTGACCGTTTTTTATTCCGTCTAAGGGTGTTTTTTTCTTGTGGAGGTTTGTGTCATGGACTGATTTTTAACATGGAAAAATAAAGCAATCATTTTCATCTTACGAGTTGAAGCTGGTGTTCCTACTGATTTCCATTCTAACAGCTTGGTACATCTGCAAGGGGGTAATCTATTTCTATCACTTAGTCTTGCAATTACCTTTCACTCAGGTTGCAAATTAAGTATAAATCACCTCCAGTACCATCCACACATTTCACATCCAGCCTACCCCCACTTACTGATCACAAGTTCCTAACACCCACACACACTGCACTCCAGCGGTCACAAAGGTAAAAACTCAGAAGCTATGGATTCCTTAGAGCCTACAAGGAGCAAATGGATTTTTTTTTTTTTTACAAAAATTTTTTTATTGTCATAATTGCATAACAATACAATAAAATAATTCAAGCAGCAGGTCATTGTATTTAGTTTCTTTTAATTAAAATTCTGAAACTCCTTATGTATTCACCTTAGGCCACTACTCCACTACTCATCACAAAACGTGCAAAAGAATGTAAGGGCTTGTTCACACAGAGTTTTCACTCCGTGTTACAAGCGCTTTGTAGATGTGTCTTGGGGACTGACAGGACGGACCCAGAGACAGATCTAACAATTAGCAGTGACTTTATCACTGCTCACTATTAGGAAGACGCAGCGGCGTTCACATGAGAGATCGCCGCTGAGTGTTTCAAAAGCGCGGCTCGGGTCCGCTCTCTCATCTGAACGCCGCTGCGTCTTCCTAATAGCGAGCAGTGATAAAGTCACTGCTAATTGTTAGATCCGTCTTGGGGTCCGCTCTGTCGGTCTCCAAGACAGATCTACAAAGCACTTGTAACACGGAGTGAAAACTCTGTGTGAACAAGCCCTAAAGAACCATAAATATTTTTGGATTCAACCTCTCAACTAACTTAGTAGCCATCCCGACCATAGCCCCGAACAACAACTTGCCTTGATCATCTCAAAATCAAGAATATAAGCAGGCATTGCACCCATCATTGTGGTATAATAGATGAACAAGTCCAACTGCCAGGACCACAAGCCGAGACCTTCATTACAGATGGATGGCTGCTACTAGTGGGGCCCAGAGTTACTGGTCGTGGCCCTGAATAAGCAAGCAAAGGGGAGGGAAGAAAGTGCAAATGTGCATTATTATTCAGTGCATGAGATTCTACAGAGACCTGAACACCTCAGTAATGATACTGATCAGTCACACAGTATATTCCTACATATACAGGATTGTCCTTTTCATAATGCTCTAGCTGACCCTTATAGACATCACATGGGTTACATGTTGGCAAAGTGTGTAGTGTAACAGCTCCTCATCATTACAATTCATCACCTTCATGCTGCAGCTAAAACATATAAATATGTCAAATACAATTCCAAGATGAAGAGGATAAAATATGTATCCATGTGATGAGGCCGGACATGCTGCGGGGAGCCCTGATCCATTCATCCTGTGGGGATCCTGGAGATCCTATAAGGATCCAGCAGTGCTATGGTGACCTCAGCAGGATCCAGCAGTTCTCTGGTGACATCAGGAGGATCCAGCGTTCTCGTGACATCAGTAGGATCCCAGCTTCTGTGGTGACATCAGGAGGATCCAGCAGTTCTCTGGTACATCGGAGGATCCAGCAGTTCTCTGGTGACATCAGGAGGATCCACGATTCCTGGTGACATCAGGAGGATCAGCATCTGATGACATCAGGAGGATCCAGCAGTTCTCTGATGACATCAGGAGGATCCAGCAGTTCTCTGGTGACATCAGGAGGATCTAGAAGGAAACAAGTTCTGTCATCAGTGTGATGGGGACGTCATACAATATATTCTCATCACCACTGCAGGACTGGTCACCGGCGTCTCTGTGGTCAGTAGCTGGAGGCAGAGGGGAGTCATCTACTGATCATGGTGGTGGATTGTGCTCTCTATACAGGAACATGGCGGCTTTTTGAGAGCAATGGGGAGCAGCCCAAAGTATTGACACCTCTAACTAGACCAGTAACCCACCCCCCCAATCCTCCACTTCCTAAAAGTCAATCTATAAATCATGTGAATAAGTAAAAACATTTAGAAGCTATTCCCACAAAGTGACATGTGAGATTTGTAAAAATAGGGCTCTGTCTTAGAGATCTGAACTGGCTGCAGTGGTAAAGAGTTAAACCAGAGAAATCTAAAGTTCTTAGAGAACATATTAATATTTCCCATCTTTATTACCCATTTTTAAGATTGAAGATTAAAATCAATCATCAGGGAAAGAAATGTTACCGATTTCACTGAGCTCCGGGTAACATCAGATAACCCCCTCCACCTCCTCTCCTGGGGCCCCGCAGTCTCGGACACTCGGGTACATGACATTGGCTGTCCAGTCTCCTTACACCGGTCACATACATTCCCTATGGCGCGTTCACACCAGGACTGCGCGTCACACATGTACTTCACCTGCTGCTGATCAGGATAAGAGAAGCTGGAAAGTAATCACTGAATATAACGGCACCTGGCTCTGATCCGCTCCTGGGGGGACGGACATGTTCTTCTAAGTGACCATTCATTGTGTTCATTTCCACATCCCCGGACTCCATCCTCATCTCCACAGCTCTGGACTTCCTCTGATACTGATAACACAACAGATCTTGTAGATCACTCGTCTCCCCACAGTTTTCTATCATCTATTTATCTCATTTATATACAGAAGATAAAATCCCCAAAACTGACTCACCAGAAAGATCCCGGCAGATACACTCATCAATCCAACCGGACCAAGAGCGAGAAACCATCGAGATCTGACACCTGGAGACACGAGACATTCAGTCTGTAGTGTATATACATATAATGATCTGCTGTATACAGGGCATCAGGCTATAGTCTGGTGATAACACAATGTATATAACAGATCTGTGTGATATAATATCCAGTGATCATCTACAATCATTATAAGAGACCTGAGATCTCACAACACTCAGGACGTCACATCATCAACACAGAGAGAAAGGAATTTCATATGCCTGGGTTGGTGAATTTATACTTGGGAACCTACCAGTCAAACTCTAGCTAGAAGAGTCCTAGGAAGAGTTATGACACAAACTGGATTTAGGATTGCTGTTTTGTCCTCTGCATGTAATTAGCCATCCCCTCTGTGACCTAAAGATAATGAAGGACTTAGTGGGGTTTGACAGTTCCTTTAAACTCATCTTAGGCCAAGTCCTTCCTCCTCCTTAGGTCACAGAGGGGATGGCTAATTACATGCAGAGGACAATACAGCAATAATAATTTCAGCTTGTACCATAACTTCCTAGGAGTCTCCTAGCCAGAAATTATGACTACCAGGTTTCCAAGCATAAATTCACCAACTCAGACATACCAAATATAACTAGGACCAGTGGCGTAGCTACAGGGCTCACAGTTATCGCAATTGCCCACAAGCCCCCCTCGTCACACAACTGCATCACTGGGTCATATGGACCTAGCGATCACAGCTGCCCTCTGTAAGCAGCGGGTGAGACAAAGCATCCGGCCGGAATACGTTGACACCAGCTGCTTAGCCCACTGAAGCCAGCGGCGCAATGAAATATCATCCTGCCACTACCTGTATGCCTAGGCTTGGCCTTAGTAGACGCCGAAACTGGCGTCCTGAAGCAGGCGGCATGATGACGTCACGCTACCTGCTCCAACTGTAAAGACAAGTGTTTTCCAGAGGAACAGTGAAGAGCCAAGGTGAGTATTATTTTTATCTACCGGTCTACTTACCATAAGGGGCCCCATTTACATGCCAACTTACTTTAAGGAGCCCTATCTACCTACCTACTTACCATAAGGGGCCCCATCTACCTGCCTACTTACTACAATGGACGCTATCTACCTGGCTACCTAGTAGAGGGGGCTATAACCTACCTACTAGAAAGGGTCCTATCTACTAAAGGGGGCCTTACACTAAATGGGGACTTTACCTACTTATTAGCAAGAGTGTCTACTTATCTAATATTTAAGGCCTAACTTGCTAAAAGAAGCGTCTTCCTATAAGCCTGTCTAATTTGAGGCAGCAGTCTACTATATGGAGCGCATTCCTACCTACTGGTGATACAAATGGGGCCCAAATAATCGACTGGAGACACTTTCACTATTTGATGTCTAACATGTTTGTGTGGTATATTCTGCAGGGACAAGTTGTGGCCAGAAGTCATCATAGCAGTCTGGACCGGATAAAGAAAGAAGGGGGAAAGAACAATTTATCAGACATCACCTGTGAGTCCCTAAATTTAACTGCACTGTAATCACTTACATGGCTGCAGAGCCTGTGTACACTGGTATCTACCCCTATCTGGTCACTGTATGGAGGGAATATACAGTCTGTAGAGCCTGTGTACACAGCTATCTACCACTATATGGTCAGTGTATGGAGGTAATATACAGTCTGCAGAGCCTGTGTACACTGGTAACTTCTACTATATGGTCACTGTATGGAGGGAATATACAGTCTGTAAAGCCTATGTACACTGGTGTCTACCACTATATGGTGGCATTATTGATCTTTGAGTAATGGTTGAAACGGACTACCAGTACAATGGTATTATTCAAACCACTTAAGGTGGTAAGATATGGTTATGATGTAGCGGTATCAAGTGCTTGCATATTTTTGCTCTCGGTATTATTGGTCTGGTTATATTGATTTGGTCAGTAACAATATGTGGTATTAGTCACTACATGGTAGTGAAATATGGGGTATTTGGTCTTTGTATATTGTTATTGGTAACATTTGTTTTGGTACACTGGTGGTATTAGTCACTTTATAGTAGTGATAATGTGGCTGTTGTATACTTACAGACCTACAGAACACAGATAACATGTCAATTGAACTGTTCAACATGAACTCCAAGTTAAAATAAACTCAAAGTAAGAGGCACAATTGCAATTTCTTCCTATTGCCCCCCAACACCCCCCCCCCCCTCAGGGGCGGGGGAGGTGGACAAGAAGGAAGACACTTTGGATGTATTTATTTTTTCTTTAGCCCTATTTGAAGTGAATTTCCTTTAAATAGAAATAACTATCCACACCATGCTACACCACAGACATTCATCACGTCAAGTAGGGAACCTGTTGAAAAGTATTGGTCCACTGCCATAGTCTGGGAGCAGAGGTACTCCAAGCTGAAGTTTTGCACCTGGGCCCATGAGTCTTCAGCTACGCCCTTGAATAGGACAGATTTATATTTCAACCAAAATGAAGCTGTGGTTACCTAAAGTCAAAAAACCTGTCATTTGATATTGGAGGTGTGTGAGTTCACTGGTCATAATCTTATAAGTGAATAGAAAACATGAATTATGATGAAAATTTCTTTGATATATAAATTTTTCACTGTCCATACTCCACATGCTTAGTAACTTAGTGGTCCTGCAGCCAGCATATCTCCTCCTCATTCTTTCACCTTTTCTCATTAGCATGTCTTATTACACAAACTAAAGAACCTCCTCACATGTCTATATATATCCACACACACACACACTTTTACCTATAGTGTACAGTACATAGGTTACAGAGGGTGCGAGATCGCTATAATACCCCTCTTACCTGTAATCTCCAGCACATGGGGTATAGAAGGTGTGTATAATACCCCAGTAATACCCCTCTTACCTGTAATCTCCAGCACATGGGGTATAGAAGGTGTGAGGTGTGTATAATACCCCAGTAATACCACTCTTACCTGTAATCTCCAGCACATGGGGTATAGAAGGTGTGAGGTGTATAATACCCCAGTAATACCCCTCTTACCTGTAATCTCCAGCACATGGGGTATAGAAGGTGTGAGGTGTGTATAATACCCCAGTAATACCCCTCTTACCTGTAATCTCCAGCACATGGGGTATAGAAGGTGTGAGGTGTATAATACCCCAGTAATACCCCTCTTACCTGTAATCTCCAGCACATGGGGTATAGAAGGTGTGAGGTGTGTATAATACCCCAGTAATACCCCTCTTACCTGTAATCTCCAGCTGGTATTCCCGGGTCTCCGCACTGACTGGGTTTGTGATCCGGACACGGAGTCCTCCTCCGGATCGTGTCTCTGGGACTCGGGATAATCAGCGTCCTATTGTCATCTATCAGCCGGTATCTGTCAGGGAGAGGCCGCCGTCCACCTCCCAGGTCACAGCCGCTCCTACTCCAGAGAACTGACGCTCACAGCAATGTCCTGACCCAGCCGGCTGCCGTTATTGGTGATGTTGGAGATGAGAACCGGATCTGGAAGTATCAGGAGAAGGTCGGTCACCATCAGTCATGTAACATCATCAAGGACATGGCATAGGTGCTGGGGATAGAGTGCTAGCTCTGCTGTCACACCCAGTACCTGCCCCTATACTGACCATCAGTCCTGTGACATCAGCATGGACATGATCTAGTGCGGGATAGAGTGCTAGCTCTGCTGTCACAAACCCCAGTACCTGCCCCTATACTGACCATCAGTAATGTGACATCAGCATTGACTAGTGTGATGGGATAGACGTGCTAGCTATGCTGTCACACCCCAGTAGACCAACCCCTATACTGACATCAGTCGGGGACATCAGCTTTTACCTATAAAGGATGGGGAACGCCCGGGACTATTTTTCCATCCCCGTAATACACAACATTATAGACACAAGAGTCGTCCTTCCCGGCATCTGTCAGGGTCCAGCACTCGCTGCTTGTGTTACAGTGGAGTCTGGGCCCATAGCGATTACTGTACCGCAGACTATAACACCGTACATCCAGTAGATAAGTCTTGTGTCCACATTCCCCGTACAGCTCCAGGACGCCACATGGATGAGGACATTTCATGCTGCAGTCGGTGATGTCTGATCCTCTCGGCACATAGTCTCCTGATGAGAGTGATATTAGGGTCAGGACGGTGAAGACACCTGTGGAGAGAGGAGAATGGTTGGTTTATTGTAGATCACATCATAGTTGTCTGAAAATCAAAGATCACCACCCTCTGAGGGACTTTTTCTTAATGTTTATCATCTACCAATAACATGAATACATTACACGTAGAACGTAGACCATTTAAATTCTTTATAGTTTGTCCAAGGAATATTTTGCACTGTTGCTCCAATTTAAAAAAATAAATAAAAAAATTATACTGAATATCTTAGGCCCCTTTGTTACAGCTGCCGTTGGCCTCTCTCTAGGTCTTCTACATCCAGCTGATGTACGGAGCAGTTTGTTTCTCTGTATTATGCTCGAAGCACTTTACTTCCAAGAGTTTCTTCGGCCGACCCAGAACTACAGTTTCATTGAAGATTTGGCTGCTTAGCCACCTTCTTGCGACCAATCTCTTGGCCATCTTGCGTATCACATGGACAAGTATTGGTGGTGTCTGTCCTCCAGTCCCTGCGCCTCCCACTTCTGATTCATAGTTACATTACAGAAATCTAGGATTTACCCATATGACCCTCGCCTCACCTTCTCCATAATGCAATGTATCATCCCCCAATATCTTTGTACCCGAGGGCCCAGCCAAAGCCCTTAATATAAATCAGTCCTGAATTTGAGGCAATTTGGGCAACTCATAATTCCACCAGGATTTTTCACTGATGAAGAGAAAGTGAATGCCTATACCGCTCTATGCATAAGTCCGAACTTTGTGCCTTTCTGATTTTTCATGTAACGCCGTCTGCCGGACGCTGCCCAATCTTTAAGAATTATCTCGTCAACATCAGGAACAGGGGCGTAGCTATAGGGGAGCAGTGGAAGCAGTTGCTACTGGGCCCTGCAGCCTGAAGGGGCCCAAAACCCTTCTACCACTTCAGAAGACACCAATATTGTAAATGGTGCAAGGTAACGGGAGGGAAGGGGGCCATTTCACCTTTTGCAGTAGGGCTCAAAAGCTTGAAGTTACGCCTCTGATCGGGAAGATTCAACGGCTTGACTTATTCCTTAGAAATGTAAGAAGAGGTGCTGCACATCTACTGGGTAACGGGCGCTCAGTGGAGAGGTCATCCGGCTCAGACCCAATATGAAGAGAATCCACGACACCTTTGTGCTAGCGTCGTATTTATCCAAGTAGGATTAACGTGGAAAAAAGTCATCAGCTCTCCAAGGGTAAGAGTAGGAGCAGGTATATGGAGAGTAACCCCACAGCCCAACGTTTCGGTCAAAGTGGCCTTCTTCTGAGGGACTGGTTTGGTGGGAGCAGGAGATGCTGAGGCAGAAGAGCACATACTTAGGCCTTTAAGGCTTTGGCAGATGATTCTGGCCGTACAACTTTCCTTAACACATTACGGAGGATGTGGCTTCTGTAAATAAATCTCATCTAAGGGAAGAGGCTGAACCTTGCATTTGACATCAATCAACTGGTTTACAAAGAACTTCGTTATCTGTACATAGAGGAGGGTTTGGCAAGGTTTCTATCTATCTTTAGTCATCAGCTCATCCACAGATGGCCACCTTCATCCTGCAACGTAGAATAGGTGCGGTGCGCGAGAACACCCTGGGACGCCACCGTGTAAACCATCGATTTTCTTGGCCTTGGGAAAGCTCTGGGTGATTCCATGATGGGAGACATTGAGTTTTTATGTGGAAGGACAAACTTTTCTACACTACAAAAGTAACCCTACAGACACTTGATAATTTGATATATACTGTGAAAGCACCAAATTACGAGGGTCCCAGGGGGACATTATTCAGACACAGAATTGGAGTTCACATATTAACTAGATAAATTAACCCAGTGAATAACACGTCCAGTAACACAGGATCAATTACACCCCCGATATCTGTGACGTTATAAGAAGACGTTTGCTATTCCATATTAAAGGGAATCTGTTGCCAGTTTTTTTGTTTGTTTTTTTTTTACTTATTAAATCAAGCCCCTGATCCATATTCTTTTCCTCTCAGTCGTTTTTATTTCCTGATTGTAGCTTTCTCTATTAGGCCGTCTATATATGATTGTGGGGAAGACATTCTTGCTTGCACTGCTTTAACAGCAGTCAGAGAGATACTTTATGGCAGCTTCATGCACATAGGATTCTTAAGACAGATTCTGTCCCATAGACTTCTACAGGAGTGTTTGCTAGTCATGCTCTGTGACCTGGGAAGAAATCACTGTGCAGGGAGGGGGAGCTGTGACATCTCCTCTTGTGACTGGTGGATCCTGTGTTGTCTGTACACAATGGTGTCTCCTTTCAAATTGACACTGCTTTTACTGATAATGAGCAGACACTGAAAATCTCTCTACAGAACAGGAAGTGTCAGACTATTATTAGGCCTAGTGGCCAAAGTGAAAACTGCAGGACTTAAGAATTATTAAAAAAATACTGAAAGTGAACCAAAAATTCCTAAAAAAAAATGTGTTTAACATAAAAATGTGAGTTAAACAATAAGTAATTTTTGATGACATTCCCTTTAAGTGGGAAAAGGTCCCATTGAGCCACTGTATAGTGTAATGGGGGATCAGAGGGACCTCCCGGGGCAGTTGTATTAACCTGGCAAAGCTCATCTTAATGAGAGGATTGCTCTCCAGTAAGGTCAGAGTTTGCCAACATTGGAGTTCATTTTTAATCTGCAGAAACAAAAGTCATGTAGCTCAGATAATCTATAGATTCAGGAGCTCTTACTCATAGCTATCGCTCCATATTTAACAAGCTGGACCTACCATTCCAGCCTGGAGCCCTCTCTACTACTCTTAAGGATCTTACTCTTTCTGGATTAATAAATCTAAGCCTGCAAGGTGTTGAAGCATCTTCTCAAGGTCCCACTGAAGAGCCAACATAGAGAGGATAAGGTCGCCTGCAAACTATGTGGCACTGAGAAACCTTGTGTCCAATTCAATAACTCAGACGGGTCCAGAGATTTCAGCAAGGACACAATGGTAAAAGGTTAAACAAAGCCGAAACAATAGACATTCTCTTCCACGTTCCCTCTTCTAAAGGAATCGCCTCTAAGTTGTCCAGAAACCTATATTCTGGCTATTGGGTTGTAATACAGGGAGTCAAGATGAAGCATAAAGCAACTGCAAGATCGAATACTTGCCCCATCCATTCAGATGAAACAGTATTGGATGCTTTATCTGTTAATAAAGTGAGGTCGCGGTTTGCACCTTTAAATCGGGCCGCACCATCTAAAGTTACCAAAACTTTCCTTATATTAATAGTGTCAGATCTTCCTTTGGCAAATCGCACAAGGGACGGTCCCACCAAGGAAGGAACATGTGCTGACACTGCACAGAGACCCGGTTTTGTGTTGCACGATCTCCTTCATTCTCTTTTATGTAAGCGTTATTAGAGTGGGCAGGAAGCCTCAGGCGCCCAGACATTATACAGACCCAAGAGGCGGTGTGATTTGTTAACTTCCCTCCTGGATGCTGTGGTTATGTCGCCGCGGTCGTCCCTGTGATCCCGGCATTCGCTTTGAATGTTCATGTTGCAGGTGCAGCCTGGCCGCAACATTTACATCCATGTGCCGGTTTGTCCTGTGAATGGCTGCACCCGTCACCTGAAAAACTAGCGTCCAAAGCTACAGCCCAGATTACCGGGACACCGGCAGCAACCTAACAGTGTCTGGGGCGGGGGGGGGGGGCATTTTTACTGTTAGAACGCCCCCATTAACATCTCCAAAGTACCTTGCAGCTCTTGGTTGTCCTTACTGGGAACAGATACAGTCACTGTTCGACCTCCGGACCCAACACAACTTAAATGGACCCCATCAGCACTTCCTGCACTGTAGCCAATAAAGTGACTTTATATCAGGTGCCAAGTGTTTTGCCACCGCAGCGTCTCCTCTCCCATAGTCTACAGAAGCCAATATCCAGTGCTGTACATCTATACTGAAAGCAGTGCCCCACCACACTGATGGCAAATCCCAGCAATATAACAAAGCCCGATATGTGCAGGTCCCATCTCTCTAGGGAACGGCCCCTGAAACGTACACCTCCGAATGGAGATCTGGTCACACCAGTATACAACTCCACTCTGTTCTATGGGAGTTCCGGGTAGAGGGGAGCGCTGCGTTCTCTCCATTCTGTTCTATGGGCTTTCCGGGTACAGGGGAGCGCTGTGTTCTCCATTCTGTTCTATGGGAGTTCCCAGTACAGGATCTCCATTCTGAGCTGACACTTTGTGGGACCCGTTTCGGAGTTAGGTGCAGTCTCTAGAGTTTGGTCCTCTATCAGCCTTTGATGGTATCCCAGCCATCAGGGTTTACGGTGAGGACACCTTTAATATTGGCGTTTACTTGTGGCTATCGTCTCTCTATAGATCTAATAAGGGAGGAGGTGAAGGCGCCATTTTGGAGAGCGGTAGCTCTGTATCGAGCTGTGTTGTGTAAATTTCGTCCCATTTTTCAGTAAATAACATTCCATAAGAACATGTAATATACCACCGCGCTAAACCAGCCGATCCTATACAAATAGAGGTCCCAATTTGATTAACAAATGTCTACAGGTGACCTTAGTAACTATTCAAAGATATTATGGTAATGTACAACCAGAGGTCCACAATTAGCATCAGTCCTATAGGACAATCAAACCCCACTTAGCATAAAAACAACCATAAAAGCAATGAACCAAAACAGAGGACAGCTGGCTTACCTGAATGGTGGATCAGCCGTCTTCTATTCCACCATTCCACGTTAAAGCCGCAATAATCCTCCTTACTCTGATCAACTGGCGAATACTGTATATAGTTTTTTGGGGAGTAACATTCCATAAGAACCCATCCATCTGTATCCCACCATCAGGACTGTCTCAGTCTTGCAGGGATAATTAGCTGATGAGTCCCACCTATGCGTTTAGAGCGAGGCCAGGTTCTCAAGAAGTTTTCTGTAAGCTAATAGGCCCAGGGCACAGAAGAGATGCAATTCTTCCCATTATACGTTCTCTCTCTGTTGGTTTTATTCTTGGTTTTGGCCTACAAATCATGGCAACCCAGCCTGAGAGAGGGGTACTTTGTTTGGTAGAATGATCAGATTGAGGTTATATGAGGCACAGCCATGGCACTTATACTGGCAGTAGCATGGCCTCTGGTAGACCCCTGCAGGGCACAGCTTTGCGGCATGCCAGTCCTCAGAAGGAGAAGACATGTTTATGGACCTGGGCCTACACATAGGTTGTGGCTACCCACACAGAGCTCTGGGGGCTTATCGGCCCTCCCTCCACAATATAATCACGGGGTGATGATTTGTTGCCTCCTGCAGGCTTCCGTAGTTGCTAGGCATATACAGCTATGACACCCTTTCATAGGCAGAGTATAATAGGAAACAAATGAAAATCTTTATTCTTAGTAGTACAATAGTACTGTTGGATATAGGACAAGCAATCGCACCCACTAGTTTAAGTCACACCATCTCACCATTTTACAAATAAAATGTCACACATATTTGGTATCGC
Source organism: Phyllomedusa bahiana (assembly GCA_025379985.1). NCBI lineage: Eukaryota > Metazoa > Chordata > Amphibia > Anura > Hylidae > Phyllomedusa > Phyllomedusa bahiana. The sequence goes on from JAODAL010003019.1 coordinate 178,010, forward strand.
TGCGTCTGTAAAAGTCCGATATATTATCATATAACATTTATCCTGTACGCTGAACACCATAGGAGAAGAAAAAATTCCAAACGCCAAGATTGTGGGTAATTTGAAGTCCCCTAAAAATTGGAATAAAAAGTGGCGCATCTATCCCAAAATGGTACCAATGAAAAATATACCTCAGGCTGCAAAAAAATACCACCTAACTCAAGTCTATCAGCGGAAGTGCAAAAAAGTTATTGGTCGCAGAAAATGGTGTTGCCGCACAAATTTGAAATAAAGAATATTTGGATTTTTTTTACGGTCCCAAAACCCTACATGTTTGGTATTACTAGAATCACACTGACCAGCAGGACACAGAAAGCATGATATTTATGCTGGGGAGTGAACAAACAAGCAATTTGTGAATATACGTCAATGAAAAAGTTCCAGATTCCTGGATATCCTGTTTTATAGGGGCTCCAATGGCTTCTCAAGTCTCTGCCTGATATAACTACCACAAATCGTTGACAGCACTCCAAGGATATGATGCAAAAAGTGTAAATTTATTCAATGCTTATCTACAGTCTCCAGAACATATAAATGATGCAGTAGTGACCAATCAAACATTGACATTTCGGTCGGAGACCTATTTCAAATAAGCCACTGTAAAGAACAGAAGAGTGAAAAAGGAAAATTAAACAGTCCTTTTTTGTATTTAACCGATTGTTTTTCTCCTCCTTGGTTTCATTTTCATCCTTCGGTTCTTTTTCCTTCCATGCTTTATCTTTTATTTTGTATTTCTTACTCTTCTCTCATTTTCCTGTTATGCTTCCTTATTGGTCTAAACATTTTGCTCTCTTTTTTTCCATATCCTCCACATTGCTCTCAAGTGCTTTCTACTATCCATTCCCTTTTCTGCTTCTATTTCTCGATCTTTTGCTGTTATATGTTCCCTTTATTACAATTCTCATTATTACCATTATCCTCCTCTTCATCTCCTTGTCTCATTTCACTCAGTGCTCATCACATTTCTTCTTGGATGCCCATGTCATCTTTTGTCATTTCAAAGTGAATCAACGGATGGCATGAATTTAAGTACATATAAAATTCCTCCAACTCTTCTGATGTACCCTTTTCGAAAAAAATTACATAAACAAGTTTGCATAACTTGGTGCCACAGGGGACCCCATCGAGGTCTCCTGTAGCTGCAAGTAAAACGTGTCCACAAACCTAAAATAATTTTTTGTAAGTATCTTCTCTAACAAGGTCATCAAAAAAACAATGTGTTGATTAGTAAGTGTATGATCATTTCCCAAAGCTTCACTAACTGCCATAGATCCTTCTCTATATGGTATATTGGTAAATAAACTGTCAAATATCCATAAAAAAAAGATGTTTGAGTACAGTCCACTGTTTTTTGTACTCAAAAATGCTTTATTGAAAATATATAAACGGTACATACATTTTCTTTAAAGGATTTTGTGTTTAAGGACCAAAAAATTTTGTTGCGTGGAAAAACAATCCCTTGGGGGGGGCCTGAAAAAAAACAATTTATGATTATGGGAAAAAAACGGTGTGGCTGAAGGCCGCTAAATTTAAATTTTGCCTAAATGGGGCCCTTTTTAAACCCGGAGCCTGAATTTTAAACGTGGTCTTGTGGACCGTTTTGGGGAAAAATTTGTGAACAGCCATAAGAACAAAAAAGCGGGGGGGGGGGGGGGGGGGGGGGGGGGGGGGGGGGGGGGGCAGGAATGGTGGAATAGGGGAAAGGGGGAAGGAGAGTGTGGACGCGAACTAAAAACCCACCACCCGGCATGTCCCGGAAAGCCATAGAAATGTTTGATTAAATTTTCAACGAAAGGGGGCCCAGGAAGAAGGAAACCCGAAGACCCCCAATATTTCTTAAAATATGGACAATTTTTAAAGGGGTAAGGGGACTCCCATTTCTTTCCAGCCTATCCAGGGTGGAGTCGGGTATCATTCCCACCAAATGAAAAAATTTTAAAAAACCCACTCTCCCCTTTTTGCGGGGGTCCGAAAAACCCTTCGTTATCACCCTTTTCCCCTGAAAATGCCGGAGAAGAAAATTTCTATACACCGGAGGGGCAGGTAAACAAAAATATGGGGCCTCAGGAGTTTAGGAAGCGAGGCCTCGTTAGTTCCTATAACAAAACACCCCCCAAAAGGATGTAAAATGGACATTTCCACCATTTAAGCCAGGGTCCCACGCCCCCAACCCACGAGGCTGGTCAGCGGAAACCAACGTTGCACGCGCGGGGGACTCGTACATCTAAAAAATTTTTTAAAGGGAGGAGGCCCCTTTTGGGTAGAGGAAAAGCCGCTTTGGGGGTTAAGGTGAAGAAATAAATTTGTGCTTGTGAAAATTGTCTTAAGTTCCATTTCCCCCATGCTTTGCAAAGGCGGAAAGGGGAGCGGGGAATGGATAACCCCCTTTTTACAAAAAATAGGTACTTGTGAGTTTCCAAACAAACACAGTTGTAAACGGAGTTAAAAGTTATAAGAACCTTTCCCCCTTGGAGGAGGCAGGAGGTCAAGCGGAGTGTAGTTTAAAAATGGTTAGAACTGAAGGATGGGAAGTCTGGTCCTGAGAGAATATGACAGAATCGTAACGGCTTGGTTTTAGAACTTCCCAGCAAGAAATGAGGAAATAATCCGGGGGGAAATCCCGGGATTATCAGAAATGGGGAAACATAGACCCTGTCTGAAGGTAAGACATAATTTATTCGCAAACGGTTACATGGGGTGCAAGTGGTAAGTTTTTGCCATGAAGGAATCCAGGGCCAAGGGAGGAGGGCCCGGGGAAACGGGCAAACATCCCACGCCAAAACGGACCCCCCAGTTTTTCTATTTTGGGTTACTAGTTAAAAGGAGTGGGGACAGCCAAGTAATATTTTTCACAATCAGGGGGCCCAACCCCCGCCTCCTTCTTTTTATAGGGTCACGTATGACAACCCAGCATACCTGACCAGACAAAAGTGAGTGCGCTTGTGACGTTCCAAAAAAGGGCATGGACATGGGCTGGACTCCTGCTAATATAAGAAGGAGGGAAAACCGCATTTTTTTGAGAATATTAAATCACCCAACCAAGAAAATTCCTTCTTGTTCCAGGAAACCCAAAACTTAAAAATAATTTGGGAGAGCGGGTCAAGTTAAGGATGTAAATTTTGAAAGGGCCACGGAATTTTTATTCCCAAAAATGTAATCCCCTAAACGGCCAGAAGAAGGGGAGTTCGACTTAATCTACTAAGCAAATCGGGCGGGGGGGGGGGGGTGAGAGGAAACCCCATCCCTATGCTTAGATTTGGAAATATTTACCTGAAAAAAGGACCCCTGTCCAAAAACGTGCAACTCTGGTCATTGGCATTATTGGGGGTTGGGAATTAGACCAAAAGGGCGTCCCAAAGGCAGCATTTTTAAAATCATGGTTGCCTTTTGTTATCCTGTGATGTCCGGGGGTTTGGGCCAAAAAGGACAAAACTTTCCATAATCACAATAGAGAAGAGGAGACGGGGGTATCCTTGGGTGGCCCTTATTGAGCGAAATACTTTGAAAGGGACCATTAATTTTTATTTTTTGCGAAGGGGAATGGATCCTATGGAAGAGTTTTAGACAGGGGAAGTAGGCAAAACTGTCAAGTTTTTCAGCGTTAAAGCGGTCTTTTGGAAATTAAGCGTGGCATATGTATTTTGTTTTGGTTTTTATAGGTTGTCACAACCTCCCCCCCGGGACAAAGCCCACTTGATCAGGATGGATCAGGGGGGGGCAGGGGTGGGGTTTTTAAACCCGTTAGAAAGGTTTTTGCATTTTTTGTGTCTATATTAAAAACACAAAAAATCCAGTACTTACTTTGCCGATGTATAGTGTAAGAACCCCTTTATTAATGAAATGAATTTGGGTATACCAAAACAATTTAAACCCAAAAAAATCAGGTAAAACCTAGAAAAAAGTTTTTAAATTAAAAGAAACAACGTGTGCATTCTTGGGGGGGATTCCACCGTCTTTTGGGGGTCAAACCCGGGGGGACTTATGGAGGACAAAGGAAAAAATGCTCCCTGGGTCCCCCTTTTCTTCTTGTCGACCCAAAAGTACTAAAAACCTCCCGTTTTGATGGAAAAAATACGTATGTTTGTTAAGATGGTTGTGCGGGGATTGAGAAAAAACACACAAATAATTTTTTTAACCCGGGGTTCAATCTCACCA